>CM039486.1:20116208-20169945 GCA_022433065.1 Begonia loranthoides | reverse complement strand
TAAGAGGAAAATAAATATTACTATGTTGGAAAAATTGGAATGTTAAGGGATAAATAAAATAAAAATTTAAAAGTAGGAAGAATATTCATGGCACGTATGTAATAGGAAATGGAGAATAAAATCCATTTTGGGAGAAAAGAACGTTCAGGCAATGTTGTTGGGATGAAATAAATGTTATAAGAAAAAATATGACAATCGTTGGGCAAAGTCAAAGAATGGTTGAGATTAAAGATGACTTGAATGTAGGATCAATATACGTCTAGAGAGAGAGAGAGAGAGAGAGAGGGGGGGGGGGCGCGCGGGGGTGGGTGGTGTTAATTAGGCGCTCAAAATGTTTTCGTGTCATAATCAATTTTCTAAACCCTAAGAGATTTAATGCACATAATTAACCAAGCAATGTGTAAATGTAAAGAGTAAGCTTTAGAGATTACAGACAATGTTGTTCACGCGGTTTGGCAAATCCCACCTACGTCTGCACTCCAAGTTTCTGACTTGGAGATTTTAAACCTTCCAACCCGCTGGTTGACAATGTTTGACTTCTGGGTGTTAAACAAACCTTTTACAATTGACTCTCCTTTAGGGCGTCACCCTTTTCTCTTGACTATTATGGGCGTCACCCTTCATATGACTAATTCGTAGTGAAGTACAAGAATGTGGAAAAAGAAAATACAAAGATTCATAACTCTCACAAATTGAAAACTCAAGTTTGGAAGTATGAGAGTTAGGTTACAAGCTCAATTAGTGTTTTGGAATTGAGTATAAAAATTGGCTGAACTTTGCCTCAATTTCCAGTTCATTAGAATGAGCTTCGGAGGTCTTGAATTTATAGAAGTCTGCATTTTTGGTCGACCAATTCCTTTTCGTTCGACCGCTTCTAGCCATTGGAAAATCTTACCGTTGGAGGTTATTAGTGAAAACCTTCGATAGCGATCGATCGCCACTATACTACGGTCGATCGCTGCTCTTTAAAACAACGCTTGGAGTGCATACAAATGCATAACGATTGACCGGTCCTCCTTGCAGTTGACCGGTACCTGCATATTTTTGTTTTTCAGCTTCTGTGCTACTTTTTAGTCAACCGAAAAATCTCCCTCGATCGCCTACTCAATCGAAAATGTCCAAAAGCAATCTGTATACATTTTAGGTCGACTTGCTCAACCGCAAGCTCGACTGCTACTCAACCGAAAACTCTAAGAACACTCTATATACATTTTCGGTCAATCCACTCGACCACATAGTCGACCATGACTTTAACCACAACGCCTAGGAGCCATTTTTGGTCGTCAAGAACTACATTTTTCTCAACCCGTTGCCTCCCAATTGTCATCCATAATATTTCTAAGTCCCAATACAATATATATTCACTACATGAACTTAGATAAACATGTTAGCATAACTTAATACCCGTTTTGAGGGTATTTTCAATAAATATAAATATAAATATAATAATTAAACAATTAAACACAATTAATCAAAAAACAACTTAAAATTACAATAAAAACATTCATAATCAAAACAATTAAGCTTAACACCATTTAGACTAACTTTGAGGTGCTGAAGATATAAAATAGATAGGATTGTCATGTGGGAGAATAGGAGGTCATTTGATTAAGTAATAAAAGATTCATAGCCATTGGATTAAGAAGAAAGAATAAGCGTGTAACATCCCATAACCTTTTCTGTATAAAATTTTTCTTTTTCTTTAAACTATTTGCAAAATTGAAAATCAGAGTCATAAATATACAACAGAAGTCTTAATCGTATAAAACATACAACGGAAGTCTTTTACAAGTAAATACCATAAATCCATTGTTTAAATAAACACATTAACTTAAAACATTTATTTGAGTCATAAAAAACTTAAAAGCCCTTTTAAAACATTCATTCCTTTCTGTGAGCCATAACCACATGTCAATGTCGCCAACAGCACAAACATCCACACAACAATACTCCATTAGCTACGTCCATCAATAGCTTTATCCACCTATTGGCTCCATACCTACACCAACGGGACCTAACTATGAGCCTAACACTCAATACGTGATATAAACGTAAAAAATGAAATTCACATATAATTTCTATAACATAACATAAGATTTTCTGTTTCATTTCTCTTTTACTGTTCATGTCTTTTATTGTTATTTCGTTTGTTTATATGCCGGACATATCAAACCGGACCATACAAACATTTGTTTACTGTTTCTATCATTTACTGTTTATGTGTCGGGCGTGACAAACCGGACCACGTAAACATTTGTGCCGGGTGTGACAAACCGGACCACAGTTGTTATCTTTAGTTTTGTGTTGGGCGTGACAAACCGGCCCACAAAAACAACTTAATTACGTATCTTAATGTTTTCATTTTGTTGTCTCATACTCTTTCAGTCTTTTATTGTTTATGTGTCGGGCATGACAAACCGGACCACATAAACATCTGTGTCAGGCGTGACAAATCGGACCACAGTTACTATCTTTGGTTTCTGTACCAAGCGTGACTAACTGGCCCACAGAAACAACTATTTACGTTTATTAGAATTTCAAGTCTTAACATTGTTGTGTACATACAATCATATCTAACGTGTTCCTTAATCGTGTCCTTAAACGTGATCTGTCCTATCTAAGGAACTTAACTTAAATCTAATAAATATGCAAGTGAATAATAAACATTTCCATACAATAACATGACTTATGCATTTAATAAACAAACATCAAACAAAACCCTAATTTCCCGTGATGTAGGTCCTTTCAGACAAAGCACATGCAATAGCACGTACCTAAAATCCTTAGCTTTAGAAGGGTTCAACACTTTAAGTTATCCTTTGTGAAACCAAGTCATAATAAATCTATAAGTTATCAATAATAAATCCTCATCTTCCAACTACAAACGGCGAGTAAGTCTCATCTAATACCTTCCAAAGATCAACTTAACAGTTATAATTTCTAACTAATATTCTTTAAACTATTTTTTGACTTTATCTAACAATTTATCACTTCGCCCATTGTTAACAAGCCTATTAAATTCCTAACTTTAGTATTATTTCCCAAACAATACTCAATTATCCATTTATTTTCCAAACAATATTCTTCAATGTCCAACAAAATAATACCTTAACCAACTTCATTAATAACACCCTAATACAAGCTATTAAACATGCTTAGTGGCTTAACCTATGTCCAATTAATAACCAACTCTAATTCATAATATATCC
Source organism: Begonia loranthoides (assembly GCA_022433065.1). NCBI lineage: Eukaryota > Viridiplantae > Streptophyta > Magnoliopsida > Cucurbitales > Begoniaceae > Begonia > Begonia loranthoides. The sequence goes on along the minus strand of CM039486.1, from coordinate 20,166,736 downwards.
ATTATCACTTAAACTTCAACAATAATAATTACTATCCAAATAATAATCAACAGAGAGAGTACACACGAATAAATTGGAACATCCCATAACCTTTTCCGTATTAAATTTTTCTTTTTCTTTAAACCATTTGCATAATTGAAAACTAGAGTCATAAATATACAACAGAAGTCTTAATCATATAAAACATACAGCGGAAGTCTTTTATAAGTAAATACCATAAACTCATTGTTTAAATAAACATTTAAATAAACACATTAACTTAAAACATTTATTTGAGTCATAAAATATTAAAAGCCCTTTTAAAACATTAATTCCTTTCCGTGATCTATAACCACAGGTCAATGTCGCCAACAGCACAAACGTCCACACAACAATACTCCATCAGCTACGTCCATCAACAGCTTTATCCACCTATTGACTCCATACCTACACCAACGGGACCTAACTATGAGTCTATTGCTCAGTATATGATATAAACGTAAAACATGAAATTCACATATAATTTCTATAACATAACATATGATTTCCTGTTTTGTTTCTTTTTTACTGTTCATATATTTTATCTTTATTTCGTTTGTTTATATAGGGGCGTATCAAATCGGACCATACAAACATTTGTTTACTATTTCTGTCTTTTACTGTTTATGTACTAGGCATGACAAACCGGACCACATAAACATCTTAATAAATTAAAATCATTTTTATCAAAATCATTTCTATGCTTTTATTTATCAAAATCGTCTCCTTTCGTTAAAATTAAATTGAACAGATGATGATTTAATACTTAATAATCATTTTTTTAATTTTTGAAAAATGAATTCAAACTATTTTTCAAATAATATTCTATAACACCATCATTTCGTCATTCACGATGAATAGACTATCATCTTCAACATGGAAGTCAAGTTTGTAAATGTTGATTTTTTTTGTAGCCCCATATGAACAAGGATAATTCTATGTAACAGTTGAATTCTAAAAAAGTCAAGATTTTAATTTTTGATTCAATAAGAAATTAAATTCCCCATCATGGGAGGAAAGCTACATTTTAAGGGAGTGAATTCTCCCATTATTTCACCGACCACACCTCTTCTTCGTGGAGGGGATTTCGGCCGCGGGAGTCGCTCTCCCTTTGTCCAGCCCTATGCCCTTTCTTTTTTTTTTTTTCTTTTCACCTATTCTATTCTCCTTTATCTCTAGTATTCTATTTCATTTTGGGAAGCTGTCACGGGAATAGCATCTCCCTCTATTAAATCCTAGTGGTGCGCTTCCTTTCCTATTCCTCTTATTTACAGCACAGCCAATAATCCACAAATTCCTTTAAATATTCCCCCAAAATAAAATACAATAACCCCAGTGTATCTTGCAACTCTTCTTCCAATTTAATTATTATAATCTCACTTAATTTCTCTAAAGTATTTCTTATCTTTCCCCAATTAATATTTCATGTGCCAATAACAACCCCATAATGAAATCCCATAAATTCCTATTAAATCTTCATAATCATAAAATAATATGCCCTATTAATAGATCGATCTGATAAATATTAAATATTCTGAATGACATCCTTAATCATTTTAAAATTCGTTCAAAAGAAATTTTGGTAGTTACTTATAAAATCCAAAAATTACAAATTTTACAAATATTTTTTTTTCTTGTATAAATACTCCTCTAGGTGAGAGATGCAAGCACACATTTCTCAACTCTCTCAACGTCTCTCAAATCTCTCATTTTCACTGTCACAATTCTATTGGCTTAAGAGGGATTAAGCATAATTATTTTGATGATGGGTGTAATTATTTGAATATATTATTCTAAGTTATTGAGGTGTATTAAGTCTAAATTATTGATGAATATCGTTTAAATTGATTATATTTGGATGTACTAACATATTTATTGAGACTATACAGCAAAGAATAAAATTATGATGTAGGACTCAATCGAAAAAGGATTCAAGTGTTGAAGATCACTTTGTGCGGGCACTCTATGTTGAAGTGTGGAAGACCATATCCAAGGCAATGTTCTTCAAACTTAACTTGCAGACGCCTTCAGCAGATGCCCGAAGTAACTTGAGGAAGCTAAATCTCGAGGTACTGTTTTTCGAAGCTCAATTTGCGGAAGTCTAGAGACAAGAGCAAACACCCACAGTAGACACTTGAAAGTCAGGTCATAGAGACACGAATTCAAATTAAAGCATCATGCAAATGCGGGAGTGAAACTCCAGTAAAGAACTGACGGAAGCCATCACTGCATTGATGTCTCTAACGAATATATTGCAAATGCCCAGATCAATACCAAAGGGCGATCAGAGCTTGAGAATTTTAAAGGCATCTCTAAATAGAAGCTAATTGTGTTGTGCAACATAAGAAGAGCTAACTGCGCATTGCTGAGATTTAAGTCATCTTTCTAAAGCTTAAAACCTAGCCTCTACTACTCCTAAACTTGAGATTGTTCATCTTTAAGACAGTTCGGTTTTGAACTTAATCTTTTATATCACTTTTGCTAATTGTAGAAACGAAAGGGTGAGACCCTTGAAGAGTCGGTTAAGGTTCGATTGACACTTGTAAGATCAATTAAGGAAAAGGGTTACGCCTATAAAGAATCATTGTTAATGTTTGATTGACAATCTCAAGCTCAATCAAGGAAAATGGTGACAGCCATAAAGAGTCATTGTAAGGTCCGATTGACACCGAGAGCTTTTGTAACCAGAAGGGTGATAGAGAAATGAATCTTCAAAGAGCGGCTTTGGAGCACGGACGTTGGCAGTTTGGTCGAACTGCGTTAACAAGCTGTTTGCAATCACTTTCCCTTCTCGCTTTACTATATTGCTTGTGCTTGCATATCATATATAATCCATCTAATTAAAAGAGGGAAAATATATAATTTGAGATAACAAACTAAATAGGTTTTTTAATCAAACGAAAATGGTGTTAAACTTAATTCACTTTTCCTCTTAGGTTAAATCGATCGTACATATTCAGCTCTCTCTAATTCTTATATCTTAATTCAACTCTCTAGTTTTCAACTCTCTAGTGTGATATTGTTACAAAGTATGTATCACTTACTAAATATTAAGTGATATTTAATTGATTTTCATTGTTTTATTAATTTAAATTGTGTTTTTTGGTTGATATTGATTTGTTGTTTAATTTTCTGGGTGGAATCGGTTCGGTTCGGTTTTGTTTTGGACAGAACTTAAACCAAATTGACTCGATTCAGTTTTGGAAAATTAAAACCGAAACCGAATCGACTGAGGAGAAAAATCAATGAAACCAAACCTCAATTTTTGATTTTTCTCCGTTTGGTTTCGATTTGGTTTTTGGTTTACATCCTAACTCAGGCTGAGCTTAGTAATGGGTTGATGGACGTTTGTTGTGGGTTTGATGGACGTTTGTTATGAGATGAGGGGCGTCCGTTGTGGGTTGAGGGACGTCTGTTGTAGGTTGAGGGATGTCTGTTGTTAGTTGAGGGACATTTGTCTCTTTTAAACAACGGACGTCACACTCCACAGCGGATGTCCCTTTTAACTAAGGATCAATTTTTTTCATTCTCTCTTTCATTTGCTCATAATTTATTAATTGTTGACTAAAAACTATCCATGTAGGATCGATATACGCCTATAGAGGGGGGTGAATATAGCGTTTTAACTTTTTCGTGCGATATTTTAATCCCTAATTACCCTAAGTGATTTAATGCATATAATTAAAATATCGATAACAAATATATGCAATAATATAAAAAGTAAGGGTTAGAGAAATGCACACAATATTTGTTTACGCGGTTCGGCAAACTAGCCTACGTCCGCGCTCCAAGTTGCACTTGGAGATACACTATGTAATTGGCTTGCGGGTGCCAATAAACCGTTTACAAATTGACTATTAGATGGGGCGTCACCCTTGACTAATTCTTAGGTCGTCAACCTTAGACTCTTACAAGTCGTTACCCTAAATTGACTATTGCGGGGCGTCACCCAGGTATGATGAATTCTAAGGGAATCACCCTTTACAATCAAGCACAATACTAAACTTGGAAACTTAAGCTTAAATCTAGCTAATCCGAATTCTCCCAAAATATAACTCACAAGTTCGGAATAGGGAGAATTGGATTTACAACACAATTAGAAGCTCACAGAGTAGTATTCGAGTATTAATTTTGTCAGGGCTTCGCCTCGAATATTCGATTTGTTGGTTATGGAGAGCATAGAGTGATCCTCTATTTATAGACACTGCCACAGCGGCTTCCGGACGACCTCAGCGTCCGTACCTATCGTCCGCACGACCGTTGCAAAAATGCCCGTTGAAAATATAGCCGTTAGACAGAATTCTGGGCATTTGTAGACGCCATTTTCATCGTCCGCACACACGTCCGCACAAATCCAGAATTGGACAGATTCAAAACAGACGCCATTCCTTGCGTCCGCCTCGTCCGGGTATATCGTCCGCGACATCACAGAGATGTTGAGGACGACTCTTCTTCAATTCCTGTCCGCACAGCTGAAGACCCGCGGACGCCAATTCACGTCTGCCTCGTCCGCGAGCATCGTCCGCATGATCACCGAATTGGACAGAGGCAAATCGGACGCCTCAGCTTTGCGTCCGCCTCATCCGCTGCGTCCTCAACTGCATAACCTACTTCATACTTTCACCAAAATGTTTCCTCTAAGTCATACTAACTTTCCATTCTCCTGCATAGACTTAGATAAACACATTAAACATTCCCAATACCCTTAATCAAGGGTATTCTCAATTTAATCAATAAAAATGATATATAAGAATTCAATGTATAAACAACTTTTGCACTTTATTAAATTTCACATCATCTTTATCACATAGTCTACACAATCTCCTTTATAGATGATGTCCATAACATATAAAGTTGTTTATATCCTAACCTAAGCATGTGCTACAAACATTGCATATTTGATTTGCTCAATTAAGTTATGCAATTTATCAACCAATTAATCCAAGAAACATGCTACTTAAATACAACTTATTGATCAACTAAATTAACACACAATTTAGTCATCATCAAAATAAAACTTAGCCTACCAAAAAGGCTAACAATCCAACCAACTCAAACAAGAAATATATACTTTGTTTGGCAAACAAACTTAAAAAATCAACAATTCATGAATTCAACATAATTTATAAATGAAATAAATAGTTAATTACATCAATGGCTCATTCACAGTTCCCTTGACAGTCTTGGCTTGAGAGTTGACAGAAAAAACTTGAAACTCAAATCAAATTATGTATATTTAATTTATTCTCTATTTGCTTCATAATATTATCCAAATCCGTGAAAATTAAACAATTAACAATTAGAATAACATATTAAGTAACAAATGTCAAATAGCACAAAAGATAAATAAGCTTAACCTTTTCAAATTGCGAAGCATCTTCCAATGCTTTGTAAATATTTGTCAACCTATCTGAATCACGAATCCAACTCTAAAGACAAATGAAACTTTTCATAGTTTTTAGAGCCAAGGAACTCCGAAAAGAATCTAACACTTGACCACCACAGTTGAATGTCAACTTTGAGGCAATTGTAGAAATAGAAATAGCAAGCATATCTCTTGTTATTTTACTCAAAGTTGGATATTCTGAAGCATGCATTCTCCACCAACTTAATATGTTTGTATCGTTTGAAAAACTCTCAAGTTTTCTGGACAAATAATTTTCAACTTCATTTCTATTGGCAACCTCATCTTCATTGTTCAATTCTGCATGAAATATCAACTCAAACTCGTCATCGTCTAAGTCATGAGTAACTTCAATGAGAGGTTAGAAGTATAAGCTTGTTCCGTATTATTTGTTGGTGAATCCATTTTGTACTAAGAATACAACTTTATTGTATGTTTCAAATACATTATCAAATCATTGGTCATCTCTAAGTCACACTAAATTTTAGGGTTAGTGAATTCGGGTGTTGGTCGTGTGGCTGGAACTGGAATCTGAATACTTTAATTATCATTTGGAGGGAGGAAACTAAGTATTAACAAAGCAAAGATAACGGACCCCTGTTGTGGGTTGAGGGACGTCCATTATAAGCTAAGGGATGTCTGTTATAAGCTGAGGGACGTCCGTCGATGGTTAAGGGATGTCCGTTATAAGTTGGGGGACATTCGTCTTTTTTAAACAAAGGACTTCCCACTCCACAACAGACGCACCTCATCATAATATGACATTGTTCTGAGAAAGATAATCGAGTATTTATTGTAACTTCGGTTCAGTTCAGTTTTAGTCAATTTTCCTTTATTAGAATAGATAATCGAACCAAAACTTTCGTTATTTTCTGTTCGGTTCAAAATTCAATTTGTTTTTATTTTAAAACCAAATCGAACCAACCCGAAGTAGTTGGTTTAGTTCAGTTTCTCAGTTTGAACCGAATCGATTTCAACCCTTATTTAACTGTGGATAATAGAATTAACATTATTAATAAAGAAGTTAATGTTATAGAATCTATTAGTTTGCTTACTTCTAAAAAATTTTTTAATATGCATTTGCATCATCTAGTAATAATAGAGAATGAGTTATTTGGAAAGTATTGGAAAAGATAAAATTTACCCTTGAAAATATAAATATATATGTGTGTGCGCGCGTGCTGTGTGTAGAGTAGAAAGAGATATAATTTAATATGTTCAAGTAGACATAATGTTGATATTACACAATATTTATAATTAGGAAAAGGTAAAGAAGATAATTTGTCTAGTTTAAAATATAATGAAAATGTTTTTGAACTTTCGTTTACATTTACAAAAAAACATAATTTGACTAGTGTAGGATTGAAATAACCTAAAAAGAGGGTGAATTAAGTTTTTAAACTTGTTCGTGTGATAATTAATTTTTTTATCCCTAAGTTGTAATACCTCGAATTTCGTAAACATAATTAATTAAGGATGATCGAGATTATTTATTTAACGAGAAATTAATTGGAGGTATAATTGGATTATTTGGAGAAAAAAAATTTTGAATTGAGAAGAAAATAATTAAATGTAGAATTTAATTATTTGAGAAATGAAGAAATTAATCAAATGGAAGGAAGAGATTAATATATGAGAGGTTAGATTAATTATTAATTGGGGATTAATTATTAAATTGGGATTTTATTTTAATTAATTGAAGAAATGAAGAAAATAGAAAAGAAGAGAAGGAGTGCCTTCGGCCATCCTTTTACTCTTTATCTTCATGATTCTGGCGTTGATCTTATTCTCGGAAATAATTTTTTAAAATTATATCAACCTTTTATTCAACAACTTCATAATATTTCTCTAGCCTTTCTGGGGAGGAAGAGACCTCTCCAAATAACAACACCAATTATTTCTCAAACTGAAATTGTCAAACTTACAGCACATGAAACACTAAATACTATTCACTTTTTATATACATCTCAACACATTCTTGAAAATACACTTCAAACTGTATGTAGTGAAAATCCATTAGATCAATTAAAAAACACAAATACAGAAGAAATTATTATTCAACTTAAACATCCACTTGATGAAATTAATGTTCCTAATAGAATTCCTTATAGTATCCGAGATATTGAAGAATTTAAACAAGAATGTCAACAACTCTTAAATTTAGGAATTATCAGAGAAAGCCATAGTCCCCATAGTGCCCCCGCTTTCTATGTCGAAAATAAAAATGAAATTAAAAGAGGAAAACGAAGAATGGTAATAAATTATAAAAAAATGAATGATGCTACTATTGGAGATAGTTATAAATTACCAAGAAAAGATTACATTTTAGAAAAACTTAAAGGAAATACTTATTTCAGTACATTAGACGCTAAATCAGGATACTGGCAGTTACGACTGCATGAAAATACTAAACCATTAACAGCTTTTAGTTGTCCACCTCAAAAACAATTTGAATGGAATTTTTTACCTTTTGGATTAAAACAAGCTCCCTCAATATATCAAAGATTTATGGATCAAAATTTAGAAGGACTAGATGATATTTGTTTAGCTTACATTGATGATATTATCATTTTTACATCAGGAAATAAAGAAGATCATATCATGAAATTCAAAGAAGATCATATTATGGAAGCATCTATCAATTTATTACTACGAATAGAATAGCAGAGATTGAGACAAAAAAGAAGAATTATATTCAATTTACAGAGGCAGATTCAGAGACTTCAAAATACATTAGCTATTTTAATATCCGAGTAGAACGAGATTGAAGAAATCATAAGGACTTCAGTTCACTCTTCTAATCAGAACCGAATGGTTCAAACTCAGAGCTCTTGCTCAACAGATCTCCAAATATTCTATGTATCATCAATCTTCATCATGGAAATAGCGATCCAAGCTTTACAAGAACAACAGAAACAGAAAGAAGAAGAAATTCATTTAGCCGAATTCAAGTTCAAGAAAAACAAGATATTTTAGACAAATTATTAGCATAGTATGAAGCATTAAACTCTTTTATCAAGACTTTATCAACCTTAATGCCTCAGCTACAATCATCAACTATATCAGCATCTACAGCATTCCCATCTACTACTATTAAGGATAAAGTATCATGGGCAGATTTTGTAGATTCGGAGAAAATTGATTTAGCAGAAAGGGACAGAAGAGTCCAAGAAGAAGAAGAAAATCTTCTAATAAAAAAATATTATGTTATTTTTACTAGACCATTTCGAGGAATTTATAACGACTGGAGTATAGCATCCCAGCATATCACTGGAAAGAATGTCATTCATAAATCCTATAAGAACAAAGCAGAAGCACAAAAGGCATTATCAGAGTCATATCGAGCCATCGCTCAGAAAAATCCAGCATCATCTATCGATCCAGAATTATTACAGAAAAGAATGAATATTATTGGACGAATTCCTACTACCATAGAATCAGAAAAATTCAATAATATTACTCTAGCAAAATTTCAAAATTATTGGGATACAATTATGAATTACAAGGACATTTATACCACGATGAATTTTTATCCAAATGTTCGAGGACCTGGACAAAAAATTATCTTTTTATCAGGAGCCGACCCTACACTCATCTATGAATATTATCAACTTGGTCTTATAGACACTATCTATTCTTCAAACATGAAGGATTTCGAAGCTTTCCCCATTAAAATCAGACAAGTCATCCGAACTTATTTCGAAAAAGTTGCAAAAGGACGAAAAATATTTTTGAGAATACACTCCTCTTATCCTCTATTCAGTGAGATCAACAATGATGTGATTATTCCATCTTTAGCCATTTCTATACTAGGTATTGCTAGTCAAGGATATCCAACCAGAGACACTTTTGAAGATTTTAGCATCCCACCAGATATGGAAGCCAAACTTTTAGCAGGAATTTTTTATCAACGTCAGAGAATTACTTCCGATGGAACAACAAAAATCAATTATGTCAGTACTACTCAACTTATCTATTCTCATGGACTTCAAGTTATATCAGCAGAAGAATTAGAAGCTCTTGCCAAATTCGAACAGATGTTTTATTATCTCGGAGGACCTCTCCAATCTTTATCAGAACCAATTAAACAACAATTATGCAGTCTCATCAATGAAAATGATTTACATGAATATATATACTGCACAGAAACTCGTAGCAAACATAGTAGTAAAGGAAGCAACAATTAAAAGAAAAGACCAGATGTCTACAATCAGACAAGAAGAATCTCTCAACAGAAGAATATCTACAATCCAAAAGATATATTCCTTATACATTATTAAGGAATATATTGGTTTCTATCATCTTTTTCAATAATGTAATGAAATTATTGTACGGGTGATTCCCACTGTCGGGAATCACTTGACTTTTTCTTTTTATTTTTGTACATTAGTGTGTGTCAGGGAATATATTCCCTTAGCTTTAGCTTTTCTTTTTAGCTTTAACTTTTCTTTTTAGCTTTAGCTTTTATTTTTCTTTATGTCAGGATTGTATCTATTTGGTATCATATCAAATCCCTGACAATGAATATATTCGATACAATCTTGTTTCCTTAACTTCATGTTTTAAATTCCACTGTGTTTATAAAAAAGATTTTATTACTTCTCCTGCAATTGATAAATGTTTAAGTAAAGAGTTTTAACGCTCGGGTTTTTATAAAGAAATAATACTCTGATTTTATAAATAAAAAAAAAGTTTTAAATTTCATACTATTTTTAAAGCAAATAAAAATCGGGTCGTTACATAAGTGAATTAATATAAATATAAATAAATAAACAACAATAAATATAAAGAGTAGGGATAGAAAGATGACACCAGTGTTGTTCACGTGATTCGGCAATCATGCCTACGTTAGCGCTCCAAGTTTCCAACTTGAAAATTCTTAACCGCTTAACCGCATCGGTTGATAATGTTTGACTTTCGGTTGTCAAACAAACATTTACAAGTTGACTTTTTCTTAGGCCGTCACCCTTCACTTGGCTAATTCGTAGGATGTCACTCTTTTCGTTGGAGTACAAGAATTGCAGAATTGAAAATACAAAGATTCTAGCTGTCCCAAATAGAAAACTCAAGTTTGGGAGTATGGAGAATTAGTTTACAAGCTCAATATATGATTTGAAATTGAGTATAAAAATCAGCAGGGATTCACCTCAATTTTCGGTTCATTAGAATGAGCTTTGGAAGTATTGAATTTATAGAAGTCGTCATTTTCAGTCGACCAATTTTTTTTGGTCAACCGCTTATAGCAGTTGGAAATGTAGCCATTGGAAAATCTAACGGTTATAAGTTATTGGGCAATTTCGTTTCGCAGCAGTCGACCGGTCCTGGGTTGCGGTCGACCGCAGCCCTTAAAAATAGACTTCAGAGTGCTGCCAATACATGAGTGGTCGACCGCTAGTACCCTAGCGGTCTACTGCTCCTAGTGCAATTTAGTTTTCCAACTTTTGTGACATTTTTCAGGCAGCCAAAAAATCCTTCCTTGACCGCCTACTCGACCGAAAATGTCCAGAAACAATCTGTATACATTTTAGGTCTACCTGCTAGACTGCAAGCTCGACCCCTGCTCGACCAAAAACTCTGGGAACACTCTGTATACATTTTCGGACTATCCACTTGACTGCATAGTCGACCATGGCTTCAACTGTAACTCCTGGGAGTCGTTTTTGGTCGTCAAGAACTGCATTGTGCTCAACCTCTTGCCTCTTAATTGCAATCCATAATATTTTAAAGTCCCAATACGATATATATTCATTACATGAATTTAGATAAGTATATTAACACAACTTAATACCTATTTTGAGGGTATTTCCAATAAATATAATGATTAAACAATTAAGCACAATTAATCAATAAACAACTCATAATGACAATAAAAACATTCATCATCAAAACAATTAATCCTAACATCATTTAGGCTAACAATCTCCATCTTTTTTATGATGACAAAATATTATAAGTTGTTTATACCTAAATCTAAATATGTGCATATGTTATTGCATATTTGATCTTTCCCCCAAGTTTATGCAATATATCTAACTTTTAATTACATGCAAACATGTTATTCAACTTATACATTTCTCTCCCCCTTTTTTGTCATAATAAAAATGAAATCTAAGGGATAGAGACACAAAGAAATCATCAAGAATTTTTCCCCCTATATCGATATTCAAAAACAAATTATTGGAGACATCCAAGTCAATTCATTCAATCAAATTTACTCTCTCCCTTTTGTCATTAAACATATAAATCATTGGAGGGAAATACAATTGTAAGGATATGATACCAGTTGAAAATAACATTTATCTTCCCCTTTATCAAAATATATACCAAAAACAAAACATTTGAGAAAAATTATCATGTAACTTATTTAATCAATTTTCTTCTTCCCCTATTGAATTATCAACAAGAGTATTTGGAGGGATTCAATCATTCAATTCAATGCATATTTCCAAGAATAATATACCAATTGTAATAATCTATCTTAAAAATAATCAAGTTACGAACATTTCTCTCCCCCTAAATCAATTCACAAAATCTGAGGATTTCAAAGATACCAAACAAAACAATTTATCCAAACTAATTCTTCCCCTTTGACATCTAAGTATACAAAAAAAATTAGGGACTACCCAAGAATTGAAACAACTCAACAAATTAAATCTCCCCTTTGACATTAAATAAAACATAATAGTGGGGGTATATGTATCAAAACCTAACGATTCTATTTTCTCCTCCTATGTCAATAACCAATTTCAATCCAATGGGAAAAAGTAAAACATCAAAATCAATTACCAACAATTCTTTAACATATGCAATTTATTAAACCATTTGTTGGATAAAAACTTTCAAAAACAATTAAACCAATTGAATATTTAAACCAATGATTCAAAAAGAATATTTAAATCTATATTAATCAAAAGTATAAAATTTTAACCTATATGCAAACATCCAAAATAACCAATGATACCAATTGATGAATTATAACATAAGTCTAAACCAAATTAAAAGAAATCAATGATACCATGAGAATATGCATAAAGAAAAATCATTCAAGTCAAATCAAAGAAATAGAATTTTATCCTCCATGCATATAATTCATTTAATTCAACTCAAGAGAATATAAAAAAGAAATAAACTTATTCACAAGTATGATACCAAAACAAAAATACCTTATTGTGTACCTTTAAAAGTGCATTTTCATATTTATTGTATTAGAGGCACAATTTTGAGGTTTCTCTTTTTGTGTTTTGGATATTCAATTATCCAACTCCTTTAAGATCCTTTGGAGAATCTTCAACCTACAACAAAATCAATTTGGTTTCTTTGGTACCCAAATATTTTTGGGTTCATTAGTTATAGGTTTGGCTCATTTAGAAACTTATACAAATTTAGAACTAAAATTTGATTTCAAATTAACATTTAAGTTCGATGGACAAACAAAAAATTTATGCCCAATACTATAACACGATGATATTTTAAAAGTGGGTAATTATAATTATCGGGGTATTACAAATGATGAATTCGTAAGAATTTTCATTTATTGAGATTAAATGAAATTTACTGTAATTAAAATAAATAGTAATTTAATGAATTTAAATTATAATGTTTGTGATTATTTTAATTATGTTACATTTAGGAATTAATTTGGGATTATGGGGATTATTGGGATTAATTAGATTTATTTTAATATAAGGAAAGAATTAGTGAAAGATTAAATTAGAATGAGATTAAATTGGATTTAATTTAATTAATTAAATTAAATTGTTAGTGTAAAGACTGAACCGGTTCAACAAGAACCGGTCCAGTGCATTAAAGAATGGGTGAAGGCCATTCTAGTGAGAGACACGAGAGCTCGGGGAGAGAGACGCAGAGGGCGAGCAAAATTGGGAAGCAAATGGTGACGCGTAACGATGAACGACGGCAACGATCCGGCGAGCGTGCTTCGTCGCGGTGGGCTGGCACGGTGTGGCTATCTCGGACTCGGGAGGTACGACTTCACGGGTTCGATTCGGAGTTGCCGACGACCGATCGGCAAATGCTTCGAGCGAGGTAAGTCCAGTTGACCTTCCTCTTCTGTTTCCTGTTGTTCAGTCGTGGCTAGTGATCGATGCGGCTGGGCAGGAGCTTCGATTCAAGAAGGAACAGCTTGAACATGGGTTGAGCATCGATTTGCAATGTGTTGCAGTTCAACTCGCGGTTCGGTTCATCCTCTGGTTCAAGGATGATTCAGTTGCAAGGTTTGAACGCCGTGATGCTGCCAAAAAATTAGGATCTGAGCTGAGATTGTGGGATAATCTGTTGTGTTCTTCAAATGTGGTCTTCTGTGTATAAATTCAGAGAAGGGGATGGCCGAGGGATTGAGATAGCTGACAAGGGGATAAGCTTTTGGAGGAGTTTTTCTCTCGGGTGTCTTGGAGTTGTTGTTCTGCTGGAGTGAGTTGCTAGAGCTGGGAGCCATGGCAGTTGTTGTCCGTGTTCTTGGTTTTCTTCAAAGGGTAAGGATTGGGTGTGTCTGGCCATCTAAGCCCTACCCACGAGTATGTGTGCGTGAGTTGAGTTATGGTTTGATGATTTCTGTAGTTAGTTTTCCCGTATTGGTTAATTCTACTGCTGTTAATTTCTATAAATCATATGCTGATCGTTGAAGTTTTGTTGATGACTTCTCTATGCTAGTTCCTGCATTCCATTTACATACGGCTGAATTCTTGCAATATAGATTCTCTTGGTTGATATACTGATGTTATTGTCTTTGTGAGTACTCTGTAGATAAATTCTTGGACATTGGTTCTTGTAATATCCTTTTAGTGTTCAGTAGATATGTTGTAATCCATATTTTAATACTCGATTACATGAATGATATGTGCTGCTCATTACTTTGCTCTGCTTAATGAACTAATCTAGTGTGTTAATCAAGTAAATCACGTTAATCGACTATTTAAATCATGTTTAAATAACTAGTAATGACTTAGTCATTTCAAGCGTGTTTAGTTAATTTAAATTTTATTTGTTTTATTGTTAACCATTTCCTTACTAAGCCTTTTTAGGCTTACAGTTTACTCGTGATGTAGGTATCCACAGGAAAAGACAGCGTGTGGAATCGAAGCAGTTGATGAGAGATTTACACGAGCGAGCTTGTGATTGGTCAGACTATGAGAAGTGAGAGATAATTAATTTGTAAAGTAATTTAATTTCTAATTTATAATTAAGTTTCTTGTTCATAAATTGTAAATTGTAATTTAATAGTTTAAATTTGTTTCTTTTAAATTATTTACGCTTCCGCAAATGTTTTTAATTCTGAAATATTTTAAGTATTTCTGAAGGCCCAGATTGCACTCTGATATGTTTTTATTAAAATTTAACGTATTTTTAAATGTATGAAAAATCCGGGTCGTTATAAATACAGTTACAAGTATTACAAGTAGATGGGCCATCAAAGAAAAATTCATAATTTTTTTTCTTTACAAAGGGTTGATAGCTAATACTAGCTTTATCAAATGTAACCCTTTGCTTTCCTAAAAGCATATTAAAATTTTGCTACCACTAGTAAACTTAAGCACAATAGAGTTCAAATCAATATTTTTCACTTTCAATTCATCAACATCAAACTCTAAAGACTTAATAGTAGCATTTGAAGATTCGACCATGTTTTCAATTCAACAATTTCATTTTCCAAAGATTCAACCAATTTAGCATGTTTCTCAATCAAGTTGTTTTTCTCATTTTTCAATAAGTTATATTTACATTTAAGCATATTAAAATTATCAAATAACTCATTAAAAGCATCTAGCAATTCATTATCATCATCATAATTATCATTATCGCTAAGAAGAATTGTGTACCTTATCCTCATTAGCCATGAAGCAAATGTGGGATACCTCTTCAATCTTGGAAGAAGAGCTCTCATCGCTATCATCCCACATGGCCTTAAACGCTTTCTTCTTTGAGGTTTTGGGCTTCTTCTTTGCCTTGGGACATCCAGTTGAGGTATGTCCGGGTTTTCCACACCCAAAGCATACTATAACCTTCTTCCCTCTTTCCTTCTTCCATGGAAGGTACTCCTTCAATTTCCGAGTTATGAATTTTAGATCTTCGTCATCTTCCTCGAATTCTCCTTCTTCCTTGGATTTATTTTGAGTGCTTGAGGAAGCTTTGAAGGCTAGGTTCTTTGGTTTGAAGATTCCCTTCTCCTTTTGTTCCTCCTTCTCGTTGCCCATTAATGTGATCTCGTGTGTCATTAGAGAACCAATGAGTTCCTCTATCTTTAATGCCTTGAGATCACGTGCCTTTTGGATCGCCGTCACTTTAGGTTGTGTAACATCCCGTAACTTTTTCCGTATAAAAATTTTCTTTTCTTTAAATCATTTAACTTGTGATGAAAAACCAAAGTAATAAATATACAACGGGTCTCAGGGTAAACATACAGTGGAAATCTTTTACATTTAAATACCACAAACTAATTGTTTAGATAAACACTTTAACTTAAAACATTTATTTGAAGTCATAAAACACTTAAAAGCTTTTAAAACATTTAAATACATTTATTTCATTTCCGTGAGCCATAACCCAAGGTCAATGTCACCAACAACACAAATGCCCAACCCGATAATACTCTATCAACTATGTTTTAGCAGCTTTATCCGTTCATCAGTTCCTCACCTTTATCAACGAGACCTAACTATGAGCCTAAAGCTTAGTAAGTAGTATAAACGTAAAACATGAAATACACATATAACTTTTGTAACATCGTACACATTTTTAAGTTTTACTTATCTATTACTGTTTATGTCTTTTACTGTTATTTATTTCGTTTATGCACCGGGCATATCCAACCGGACCATACAAACATTCGTTTACTTATCTTGATTTTTGTGTTGGGTGTATCTAATCGGACCACAGTTATTTACTTATCTTTGCTTTCTGTACCCTCAACCTTATTACATCCAAGTATATTTTCTCTTATTAATTCCACTGATTGTCAATCTAATTGATATCATCCAATATTACTCCAAATGTCACCAAGTAATTCTCCAATTGACTTTAATTCTTCTTATAAGCTAATTATGAACATAACAGGTTATCATAATTCACTTATTCTAAATGCATTTCTCTTGACCAATATCTGTATTTGTCAAATTTAGCTCCTACCATCTCCAAAATCATCACTTAAGCTATGGATTCAGCTCAACAAAAATTCAGGATATTCAGGATATCACTTAAACTTAAACTGTTTCATGTGATAATTAATTTTTCTATCCTTAAGTGATTTATTATAAATATAAATAAATAAACCACAATAAATATAAAGGGTAGGGATAAAAAGATGACATCAATGTTGTTGACGCAGCTCGGTAACTCCGCCTACGTTAGCACTCCAACTTTCCAACTTGGAGATCCTTAACCACCCAACCGCGTCGGTTGATAATGTTTAACTTCTAGGTGTTAAACAAACCTTTACAAGTTGATTATTTCTTAGAGTGTCACCCTTCACTTGACTAATTCGTAGGGTGTCACCCTTTCCGTTAGAGTACAAGAATAGCGGAATCGAAAATACAAAAATTCTAAATCTCCAAAATAGAAAACTCAAGTTTGGGAGTATGGAGAGTTAGTTTACAAGCTCAATATATGACTTGAAATTGAGTATAAAAATCGGCAGGGCTTCGCCTCAATTCCTGGTTCATTAGAATGAGCATCAGAGGTCTTGAATTTATAGAAGTCTTCATTTTCGGTCGACCGATTTCTTTTCAGTCGATCGTTTCTAGCCATTGGAAATGTAGTCGTTGGAAAATCTAACCGTTAAAAGTTACTAGGCGATTTCTATAATAACCCAAATTTCAGTTGAGCTGAATCCATAGCTTAAGTGATAGTTTTGAGGATGATAAAAGCTAGGTTGGATAAGTAAACATATTGCTCAAGAGAAATGCATTTGGAATAAGTGAATTATGATACCCGTTATGTTCATAGTTAGATTAAGGGAATGATTAAAGTCAATTGGAAAATTATTTGGTGATATTTGGAGTTAGATTGGATTATATCAAATATGATTGACAATCAGTGAAAATAGTAAAAGAAAACATATTTGGACCTATTTGGATATTATATGTATTGTAAAGGTTGAGAGATAGTTAATAATAAGGTTAATGGTATATGATTTACAATATTTTAGGGCATATTGGATTTAATGAGGGATAATGTGAAGGAGCAATGGTGAGACATTTGATATATGATGAGGTTTGGATAATTTGGAAAAGTGAATTTTGGATTATTAAGGGTAATGTATATATATATATATATATAGAGAGAGAGAGAGAGAGAGAGAGAGGGAATATATATGAATAAGCTGGACATTTAAACGAGAATAAACGCTTGGAGTCGGCGGTCAATCGAAGAGGTCGATCGATGAAGTGTCGATCGACCGGCGTCGATCAACCGGTGCGATAATTTGAGTTTTTTGAAGGAAAACATAGCGGTTGTTTGTGGCGGTCGTTTGGCATGGGGAGAACGACCCGCGCGATCATCTGCCAATTTATGAAGGATAATATGAAGAGTTTTAACTGTCTGGAGACAAAATTAATCGTTGTCTTAATGTCTGGAAATTGAAAGGAACGACGTTATATGCGTTTGGACGTCAAAGGGTTGGTAGACATTGATGAAACTATGTCTCTTGGCTTTTTGTCTTCACGCGGCGGACATTGAAGAGTTTCAAACTCTTGGCCTTCTATCTTCAGTTGGATACTGAAGAGTTGCAAGTGCTTATTCTATAAATAGGAGAAGTCAGTTTGAGGAAGAAAAAAGCATGTGAAAGCTCTGCCCAAAATCTTGTGACTTTATTGCTTCTGAAGTTTGTGAGGGTTTCGTTTTTGAAGGAGCAGTGTGTGTGAAACTGTGAGTATGGTTTAGTGTTCTAGAGTATCTGAAGTTTGTGATAAGCGCTTTTAGGAGATAGTGAGGAAGGAAGAAATATTCTGTGAATATTGGGTGAGAGAGATAGAGAGTCTGTAATGAAAGTAGTAAACTACTGAGAATTGTGATGGAAGTTTATGCATTGCCAAGAAGGTTTTGGTGATGGTGGAGGAGTTTTGTCTTTCACTTCTCTGTTTGCGTGAATAATTCAGGTTTTTATGAAGAATCTTAAAGTATTAAACCATTAAAGCTAAAGTGTAACGACCCGAATTTTCGTCTCTTTTTGGAAATGCGTTGAAATTTGATAAAAACATATCAGAGTGCGCCTAATCTGGACCGCTATCAACTGTTCATTAAAACTCGTTATAAAAATCATTTATTTAATAGAAAATGCGGAAGCGTTAAAATCATATATTTTAAAATACTGCGGAAGCGTAAATAAAATCTTTTTATTAAAGAAATACTAAACAATTAATTACAATTAGAAAACTTTAATTAAATTAGATTACAACCCAAATTGTTTCTTACATTACATAGTCTAGCCAACCACAAGCTCGCGCGTGCAAATCCCTCATCCACTGCTTCTAATTAGCACGCTATCTTCTCCTGTGAGTACCTACACCACGAGTAAACTGTAAGCCTAAAAAGGCTTAGTAAAAAAAGGGTTAACAAATAAATAGAATTTAGATACTAATACAATTCTACTAATTAACTAAACAAGGAAGTAATAGCCGAATATTATCTAAGGAATATTATCTAACAATAAAGGGAGTTACCGAACTTAACTGAAATCACAGAGCTAACAATCACAGAGAATATCAATGAATCTACACTGACAAACACTCCAAGAAATCAACCAGGAAAATACACAAATAACACATTCAATGAAAATATCAAGTAGCCAAGGATTCGACAGAGAATTCACAGCAAATAAATCAACCAGGAAACATTCAGATCAACATAACAAAAAAACTATCCTATACTCGTGGGTAGGGCTTAGACGGTCGACGCTACCCATTCCTTACCATCGACGAAGATACACAAACACAGACAACACTCCATCTACGGCAGCTTCACGGCAGTAGCTCCAGAAGACCGCACTCTAGCTCCAACGCTCCAGAGAGCTCCACCTCCACCCTCTAGAGAGCTCTACACAATCCCCTCCTTGCATCTACCATTTCTCTTTGCATACGAGCTAGACACCCGAGCCATCCCCTACCCTACCACCCTCTAATCCTAGCCACTCCCTACTGTCGGCCTCCATCCTTGTACGCTTCATTGTCGGCTTCCAGCACAAGGAAGCCATGTTACTATGAGCCGGTTCGATCCCAAACGACAAGCTGGACCAAGGCCTTCGGCAGGTCCAGCTTGAACCCGAGCCACGCCCGCGAATCGAGAGCCACGCCAGCGCTCCCTCGCGAAGACGCCAAGCCCAAACGGCCCTGCCACCGCTAGCCATCACAACCGGCGAACAGAACGCGGAAGAGGAGAACATAATCATTGACATACCTCATCTTGTCACCAGAATCGTAGTAGCAACATCGATCTCGAGCCCCAATTCGCGAGCCCTAGCCGCTAACCGTGGTGTCTCGCCGCTCCACGCAGCACCTAGACGTAGTCCACGTCGGACCCGTCGTCGTCGTCTCCTCCTCGTCGCGCCCTCACTCCCTTGTCGCCTCTCCCTTCCTCTCTCTGTCTTCCTCTCTCCTCCGCAAGCTCGACTGTTGCTCGACCAAAAACTTTGGGAACACTCTGTATATATTTTTGGTTGATCCACTAGACCGCATAGTCAACTGCAGCTTCGATCGCAACACCTAGGAGCCATTTTTGGTCATCCAGAACTGCATTTTGCTCAATCTCTTGCCTCCAATTGCCATCCATAATATTTAAAGTCCAAATACGATATATATATATTTACTATATGAACGATAAACAATTTTAACCCAACTTAATACCCGTTTTGAGGGTATTTCTAATAAATATAAATATAAATATAATTATTAAACAATTAAGTACAATTAATCAATAAACAACTTATAATTATAATAAAAACATTCATCATTAAAACAATTAAATCTAACATCATTTAGGTTAACAATTAGGACAATTCAAAAATGACTTAATCCTCATTATTTGTGTTTTTCGTTGTCTATGATAAAGAGAGATGTAATGAAAAATTTAAAAATAAAAAAAATGATAGATAATGAAGAGATATTTTAAGAACTACGGTACAAAAAAATGTTTGACTTTCAATATGTGTACGTCTCAAAATCAAATTAGTTTTTGTGTTTGACCACTCGTTGTATTATGAAAATTGGAATTTGTGTAAACGTATTATTTCTTTAGCTATGGTTGAATCTCCTCATTCAGGTAATGTTATTAGAAATCTTATTTTAGAAGAACTTAAAAATTGAAATATATTAACTAAAATATATTGTTTGGTTTTAGATAAAATGATATTGCAAAAAGATTTTTCAATCGTTATATAACAAAATAGTACAATTTGTTAATATATATAGTCATAGTGATTGTCATGTTCTTATTCAATGTACTACTACTTTGTTATATGCTTTTCAATTATTTTAAGTATAATATATTTTGTCAAGTATTTCAAACTATGAAAGATCAATTTTATAAATATTTTAATGATGGTGAGTTATGTAGTGTTTTTGTTAGATGTAGTAATTAACCCTCGACATAAAAAAAAAAAGGCATTAAAAAGTTGATTAGATTTTACAATCATAACGAATGTATAGTTGATAAAGTACTAACCGTGGCAATATCAACAGATAAGAGGATAGAGTGGAGTTAGCGGATAAGAGGATGCGAGAGAATGCAAAATTGGAGGAAATTGCACATGACATGGCTAAAATCGACATTTGTATAGCAGAGTTTGAAAATTGTAACTCTTCCAAATAATGAAAATAGATAGAAATTAAAAATACATATATTGTTGTTCTAAGAAAATATACATGATTGACAATTGAGTAGCTGTTAACCTAGTAGGATGCACTTCTATTATTATAATTCAAATTTTTCTTGATTCAATTAAATTTTGTTAATTTTTTTAGAAACTTTTGTTTAATGGAATGAATTTTTTTTTAATCCAAATCACAACATTCTTATTCTAAAAGTAAAAGAATATTAACAAAATATACCGAACTTTAAAAGAGACTCAAAATTCACTTCAATTTTTACTCATAATCAAGAATTTTTTCTTAACTCCATGACATAATTATCAAAAAAATGCGGTGCCTACACTCTGTAATGAAAAAAAAAAAACATTTGTGAAAACGTTGTGGTGTTATTATGATGAATGATGTGGTGTTTTGTGAAAAAATATAAAGGTTTGGTAGGCTGGCTCCTTGGTTGGCAGCCTTAGGGGTGTGCAAACCGAACCGGAACCGATCGATTCGGGTCGATTTGGTTTGGTTTTGCCTACCAAAAAATTGAGGTTCGGTTTTTTTTGTGAGAACCAAGTGTTTTGGTTTGGTTATCAGTTTTGGTTTTTTAAAACTGAAAAACCGAAACCGAACAGCATAAATAAGTTTATAGGGCTTTTTTTGGGAGTTCCATGTTTGGTCATTCGTGCATCCGTCTCTGAAGTGATCTCAGCTCCAAAGGACCTAATACCTAATTTCTGGACAAAACTCTGTTTTGGAGAGAGAAGAGAGAGAATAATTTCAGTGTTATCAATTGTGTTTTTTTTAATTTTTATACAATTTTATTATAATATTTGAAAAAAAAATTAAAAGAGAAAAAACTGAAACCAGAACCGAGATTTTGGTTCGGTTCTGGTTCGGTTCTAATTTTTCCTACAATCGGTTTCAGTTTTGTAATTTCAAAACAGAAATCGACCGATTCAGTTTGATTTTATATCAAAACCGAACCGAATTATGCACACCCCTAGGCAGTCTGTAGGCCTAACCTTTAACCTCCCTTGGGGTGGCAGGCTCAACGAGGCCTCTTAGAAGTGGGCTAGGTCAGCTTGCTACCGAAGTTGAACTTGAAAAAATTAAAAGAAAATGCAAGAACAGTAATTATCGAGAATCAATATTTTCAAAAAATTAAAAAAAAATTGATTTGACCAAACTAACTAATGGCTCAACTAAGGTGACTACTATTAATAGAAAATTGGAATCGATAGAATTGTAACTCTCGACGACATGAAAAATCTCTTGAAATCTTGATTGAATTGGAGAAGAATCAATCGTTTAATCTTTCATACAAAGAGGAAGAAAACTAGATAAAAAGACATTTTTCACTTCTTTTTCTTATTCCCCAAATCATCCCTACACCATCTAATTTTTCTCTCTTTCAATCATCAAATCTCTATTTTCTTTTAAATGACTAATAATACGTGTACTCTTGATTGTTATCTTCAAATTCTTAACTCCTTATATAGAACTCATTAATTGATATAATTACAATGATAGATTATAAATTATTAAAATAAGTCATTTATTTTACCAATTGATAAATTTTACGTCAAGAAATAATAATTAAAAGATAAAAATATAGGGTAAATGTGGTCACTCCCTTTTGGAAAAACCAAATCCCTCATTTTTTTTATATTTTATTGAAGAATATATGCTGGTGGGACTCACCTATATGATGAAGGGGAAACCATAACTTACAAACTATAATTAAGGAAACATAAAGTGTCAAAGGACGCATCTCTGTATGCAAGAAACGATCATTTTAAATAGAGGTGGAAATTAGTTCAGTTAGAACTAGGTAACTGAACCGAATCGATTGATTTTACTTGATTCAGTTTGGTTTTAAAAGAAATAAAATCAAATTTAAAACTGAGACGAATATAACCGAAATCTTCAGCACGGTTCAAGATTTTAATGAAAAAAACCCAAGTAAAACAAAACCAAACTGAAATAAACCTAAATCAACTAATTTATATTTTGTTTTGTATTTCTTGAAGTTTAGTTTCTTGATTCTGTTTGGTTTTTTAGAAAATGTAATTTTTTTTTTTAAGAAATCAAATGTGGAGACGAGTAATTAATGTTACTCTAATTCAGCTAAATACTCTTTCCTTCGCGTTCCTAAAATTTTTTGTGGTGGGTTTTTAGAAGCGCTGAAATTGTTTCAGAGTGGCGGAGAGGCCTCCATTGTCGCTGAAGTAGTAGAGATGGAGGAGAATTCGACCAGCAAGATGCAGACGATACGTATACTGTCGGTTTTGACAGTGAACAAATCTGCTGCTTATGCATTGTACGAGTTGACGTACATCTGGGTAAGGGAAATTTTTTCGAACTTTTTTTTAAGAATATTTGATATTGGTCTCTCTTGATGCTATACTGACTGTGTTTGTCTATCGAAAGAATGTGGCTGACTTAAGAATCAACTTTAACTTTGACATAACAAAAACTAGAATTTGTCAGGTATGTAATTATACAAATTTGTCAGGTGGAACAATTTGAAGGGTCAATTGCAACGACAAATTATGGATTTAGTTTAATAATCCCTTTATTTAACAAATGCAAACTCCATGTTTTCCAGGATGTTCCCTATAAACCTGAAGAATTTTATGTCAAGACGAGGAAATGTGAGCCTGATGCAAGTGCAAAAGTTGTAAAGATATGTGAAAGGCAAGCGATAATTGAACAACTTTGGACAATCCTATTATTCTAGTATGATCTTTGGCTGCCTCTAAACTTACTGTCATTGTTGTGTAGATTAAGAGATGAGGAAGGGCATATTATTGAGCACACTCAGGTGCTTTTCTTTCTTTATCTTCAGTCACATTTGCACTATAAACCAGTCACATTTGCTCTTAATCTAAAGCTATGTTTATGTTATTTGAATGGAATAAACATATGCCGCAAAATGAAAGAGGAAGCTATGTTCATATTCATAAGATTACTCTAGAATGCTTCCTTGTATTTTAATTTTCTTGCCGAATTTGTATTTTATTCCTTTCTTTCATCCTGATTAGCTCAAATGTTGTCCGTGTGGGCTGTTGCGTAGGATACCTTCTTCATGGGGAAAATTTTGTACGTTCCCTCAGCTTAGAATTTGTATTTTTTTATGAAAGATGTATTGTACATATTCTTGTTATTGATTCCAAATTTCTGATTAGTTGATAAGAGGATGAAAGGGAAGGTCAATACTGCACATTGTCTACGTTTTCCAGGTGATTGGTATGACATCATTGTTACCTTTTATGTCTTGATTAGAAATTAGAAAATGGATAGTCAATGTAAAAAATAAAATGCTACAAATTCATTGGTGTCGGATTTTTGAGGATTTATAAGCATCACATCTCCTTTCTGATTTACAATAAAGACTTCCTCATTATGAGATGAGTACTACTTTCTATCTACTTAGGTTCCATGATTTTGGTATTGGACAACGGTCACTAGGATTCAATATTCGAGTTCATGTGAAGATAGGATCTAAAATAATGGTTTGTTATCTTTACTACTTTTTCGTTTGTTACTGGGATAATAACCTAGATTTTAACTTAGTACACTCTATTTATCTCAGATTTATGTATAATCACGTCAACTTCCCAACAAACAATTTGGACCTCTTTATCTCAGGAAGTGGTTTTGGATCCAGAAAACAGAATTGTGTCATCTAGAGATAATTTTTTACGAGTGAACTTAATTGGCGATCTTGTTGGATACACTAACATACCATCATTTGAAAACTTTTACCTTGTTATTCTAAAGCAGGTACAGTTTTTCTGCCACTGTAAAAAGTTCTTTGCTGGTCTTCTGCAGCTTATTGTTTCTAGTTTATCTGGCGGAAGGATGTCCCTGGTCAGCCATCTCAAAATTTAGGGAGAAATTTTTCTATATGGATGTTGCTTGAAAGAGTGAGATTTACTTTAGATGGTTTTGAATGTAACAAAATTGGAGTAGGCTATGAAGCTTTTAATGGACAACCAAATTTCTGTGCATCACCATATTGGAGTTGCTTGCACAATCAGCTGTGGAATTTCTGGGAAGTAATTGTATACAACCACAAAGCAAATGTTTTCAATCTTATCTGCTTCTTCTTTACGTGATTTCTTTACCTTGTTTCATCAATTTTTAGCTATTCTCTTAAGTGAAACATTCTGATTTTTGATAGGTTGATCAAAATCGTATCAATAAGAATCAGTTGCCACTATATGGCGTGGAAGAAAGATTTGAAAGAATAAATCAGCTTCCAGTTAAATATTAACATTTTCATATTTGTATTAAATGTCTTTTTAATTTGTATTAAATTTAACATTTGAATCTGGGTGCAGAATGCAGAGACACATTCATTCTCAATCGGAATCACTGAAGTTCTCAATACAAACCTTTTGATAGAATTAAGAGCTAATGATGTTGAATATGTCTACCAAACGTGAGGATAACGAATAATAGTTTTTTTTCTAAGCTTATTTGACTGGCAGGTTAGGATAAATTATTGAAGCTCGCAATGTTCATATTTTTTGGCAGAAGTGATGGAAAAATATTAAACATCAGTATCCCAACATTTGAAGCCCTCTCTCAATTTGGAATCACTACAATTACTACTAAAAATACTGGTGAAGTAGAAGCATCTTATAGTTTAACAGTAACTAGGAATTTCTACTTGCTTAAACTGAGTGAATTTCTTTGTTTAGGCATGTTGAAGGACAGACACTCAAAAACGACAGTTTATTCATGCTTCTTATTACCATATTCACATCCCTTTTATCTAAATCTGTTGCTTGGATTAAGGATTCTAGCTTTCAATATAGAGAATGCAGTAAGATGATTCTCATAATTTGATTTCAGTTATTTTTCTTTCATTTTGCAATTTGATTGCTCAAGAGATGTCACGCTTATGGAGGTACATTTTGATTTTTTACAATTTCTCAAAAAATGAAGGATATTGTCAATACATGTTTTTTATTGCAGGAACAATATTTTTTTATGAAGCCAAAAGAAAATACAAATCGTTCGTTCAAACTCTATCCAACAACTGATCAAGCAGCAAAGTATGTAAGTTCTGGTAAGTTGTAAAAAGATTATGTCGTCACTGTTATTATAATTTTTAGCTTGGTGGCTTATAATATTCAATCCTAATTGCAATGGATCAACTGCAGCAATAACGAAGTAGATAGAGCTTAATGTCAGTTTTCTACTACAGCCACTGTGCTTGACAATGGATCACAGGTTTCTTTCTATCTTCAAATACATGTTTGATCGAAGACATTTTCATTCCTTGAGATTAAGAGCAAGCGTCGGTCTAAGTTCTAGCCTGGAAGAGCACATCTAATGCACCCTGTCTATTACAGATTACTCCTTTTCAACCTCCGAAGGATGGTATAACTGGTTTCTTTGAATCAATCAAAATATTGTGGAACAAACTATGGGAAAGTATGATAGATTTCACCACTGGAAGAGCTTGCAGGTTTGTAAGTTCCAGTATTAAAATTTGGGTCTTCGTCCATTTAAATTATTGTCCTTTCTTTGAGAACTCTTAGTACAAATATGAAAGTTTTCAGCCTACTAGAGTTAAGTCTCTGTTGTTTTTCTGTGAGCAGAAGGCAATGCTCTAGATTCTTCGACTTTAGATGCCACATACAGTACATATGCTTGACTTGGTTGTTGATGTTTGGTCTTCTTTTGGCAATTTTTCCAACAGTTTAAACTTGGTCTCAGAATAAAAATGCAGGAGGGTGATTGTAGAACAAACAATTTACAACTAAGAATCTGTGAATTGGCTTTGCAGCGATTGTGCTTCTGTGGCTTTTACATCAAAAAGGCTTCTTTGATCCTTTATATGACTGGTTGGAGGATCATTTTGGGACTGATAATGAGAACGCTTGGGACACTCGAACTCATGGAAAACATGTACTGCACCATCGCGCATTCACGCGAACAAGTATCATAAGAGAATCCATAAACACGGGGATCAATATAAGAGAAAGAAGAGTCGCGAAATACACAGGCATAAGCATTCTGGAGTGGACCTTAATTATAATTACTATCTTCACCATGTTCGTAGAGACAAGAACAAACGTGGGCGAGGCCTGATCCAATGTACAAATTCCATTCTGCAAATCGATGACAATATTTGGTACCACAGACACAGAAAGGAGACTGATAGACTACACAAGATTCGGCATTATGAAGATATGGATGCTAAATGAGACATCCTCATTTCACTCTTTTCTCCGCCTTTTTTTTTCTTTTCCTCTCATAATCAACTAGTGGAGTGTAAATTGAAAATTTGCATAGCGACTTCATAATATTTGAAGTAAGGTTTTGAATTTCAATACCAAGACCAAAGTTTTAACTGTTAAGCCGTAAGTGAAACATGTTAATCTGATATCTCAACTAACTCTATGTCTAGCTGTAACAGACTTTGATATTTTCAACTTCCAATGCTTTTGGTATGAAACAGAGAGAAGCAAGAGAAGAACATTACACTGCTTGTCCAAGAAAAGGCAAAAAGTTGTATTACAAGCCTTCCGATCATTGATCCTGATTGCTAAGATGCTTCTGCGCTCTCAAGGTATTTATGCTACTGAATCTACTGTGCATGTACAATGTATTTGCTTTGATTTTGTGGATTGTTATGAATCTATAATTTTTTTTCTGTGATTTGAATGTGAAAGCCATCAGGAAACTGTAAGCCGGGAGTTCGGATGATGTTTCCTCCTTTGATTGCTTTCCACCTGAAGTATTCCGGTTAAGAACAGGTTAGTCATTTCCTCTGTTTCTCTGACTTTAGCACAAGAATGAATCTGGTAAAAATGCTCTTTACCTGTATTTTGTAACCAAGCAATGAAGAAACACGGCCATTTGCACTTTTGCGAAGTCTGTTCCAACACAGAACCTCATGCCACCTCCAAAAGCCATGAAATTTTTAGATGAACCATTGAGTTCCTCACCCTTCACGATGCCATTTCATTCATACACAAGTTAGAAATCATTTGAACTTCTTGTAGAACAATAAGAGCATAACACTGTAAAATAATTTACCCACCTCCCATCTCCAGGGGTTGAAAGCAAGAGGGTCTTCAAATTTTGACGGGTTTAAATGTACCGCTGGGGGACAAATCATGACAGCCCATCCAGCAGGAATTGTGTATTCTGCGTTTTTTCTTTTTTCAATTTCATTCTTTATTAATGATAATAGCATAATATTTAATAAAAAGGCCTGGATACCTTTGAACGGAATATCTCGCAGCGCCTTTCTAAAAATTGCAGGAACAATATTTGCCAATCTTACTGTTTCATTGATCATCTGCAGTTTGAATTTGACAATACGTAAAGGAGTGATCTCTTTCATTTTCAAACAAGACAAGAAAAAGAGTTGGGGAGTTCAATCCACCTGAAATGTGAACTTCATTGATTTGTACTCTTTCCATGTAAGTCCAGAGTTGTCATTTTTTCTTCGTTTTAAAATTGCC
Source organism: Begonia loranthoides (assembly GCA_022433065.1). NCBI lineage: Eukaryota > Viridiplantae > Streptophyta > Magnoliopsida > Cucurbitales > Begoniaceae > Begonia > Begonia loranthoides. Next base: position 20,138,024 of record CM039486.1, on the reverse strand, counting down.
TCGTGTTCTTCCTGATACAATTGAATAAAATTAGTGAAAATAGCCAAAGATAAGCTGGTGAGAAATATTGGACATTTTCACTACTTACTGTTAGTTGCCGAAGAACTAGAGGATGGTCGCTTATAAGCTTAACAGCCAAAGTTAGAGCCAGAGAAGTTGTTTCAAAACTGGCAAAAAGGAGCACAAACATGAGGTCTAAAGCAATAGCCTCTGTGAGGATTGTGCCCTCTTTTTGAAGCTCTTCGAGAACAAAATCAAAAAAATCAATTTGTTGCTTCCTGGGTTTTGATCGCCTTTCCTCTAACATGCTCTTCAACATCCTCATTGCCCTTTTCCTTCCCTGTAAAAAATTTAAGTCAATGATGACAAAACAAGAGAAGAAACTTGATTAATTTTGATTTAATTGTATTCTTTTATCAACTAATTGCTTGAGTAGAGAAGAAACTTGTGCTTTAGGGGAGGAAATATATTGTCAGTCCACTTGGTTTTAAGCCAAAACATAAAAAAGTTCCTGCCAATTCTGTTTCCCAGGTAAGTCAGTCCGATTTATCTTTGTTGGTCTATTCCATACTTAAAAAAAAAAAGATTCAGATTGGTTCAATTACCTGTAAACATTTATGATAAGCCGTTCCTGGAATGTCAAGAGGGAAAGAGATTAGTCCCTGAATGAATGCAACAAAATTCTCCCTCAGATTCTCCTTGGACTTGTCTGGATCATAACTGATCAGTTTCTTCGCAGTGAGATCGAAAATCATCTGCAAAAAAACTCAATTTCCATAAATGGGAAAAGAACACTTCAATGGAAGAAAAACGAATGGGTAGGATTGAAATTTTACCCCAGCTGTGGTTTCCTTTAATTCAACATTTTTCTGACATGACCACTGACTAAGCCTTTTATTTGCAGCCTCTTCTACTTCAGGGAGCATCATCTTAAGGCTTTCAGTGCCAAAGAGATGAAGAACCATGCTTTTCAGGTACTTGTACATGAAACCATGCAAAGAACCCACGTTTTGTCTTCCAAAAATCTCTGTGAATGTATCTGGATACCAGCTTTCAAACAAGAGCCCCTCTTGTTTAAATATGAACATATTGAGGTCTGAGTCTGTTGAAACAACGACTGGTCGTCCAACTAAATTAGTCTTGAATATTGGTCCATGCCTGAAAGAAGCAAAAAATGAGTAAATCTCCAGAAAGAAGAGGATGGAGTTTGTGAGTATTATAATATCACAGTTTGCTTTACCTTTCAATTCTTTTTTTGATGAATGGAGCAATATCTGAAGTGGCATTTGGAGAAAAGAACTGAAGGGTCTCACCCAGAAGAGGAAACCCCATTGAACCAGGTGGAAGCTTTCCGTTGCATCTTGAATTTCTCCAGCAGTAAACCCAGCGAGTAATGATTACAACTATCAAAGTTGCTACACAAAATACCCACATTTTTCTTTTCTTTTTTGTCAATGAAAAAAGTTGAAAGAATTGACAAAGAGAGGTTAGAATGTGCAGAAATTAAGAAGGAGAGGCAAGGAGGTGACTTAAGAGCTGGCAATCTCAGTAACCAATAGCAGATCTTTAAATAGGCGAGCAGGCTGCAGAGCAAAGGTACGTGACTTTTTAGCTAAAAATTGAAAATTTGGTTCTCAAAGCTGTATAGGTTCTGATGAGTGAATATAATAACATGAAAAATATTCTGTTAAGAGACCAATTTTTTAAATAACCAAAAAAAATTTGTCAACGGTATCTATAATACTCTCTTTAACTAAACCACGCATGTCTTCATTTTTATAATCTAAACCTACTTGGATTCAAGTGGAAAATTTTATAGCGTGTTTGTGTACTAAAAACCGAAATACAACAAATAGTTGAAAATGCCACGATTTCGAGGGGGACTTAACAAAAATGCTAAGTCAAACGACTCAATTTTCATAGAAGATCTGATCACCCAGTTCAAGACTTAGTTCGCAGTGGAAGATTTGAATACAAATCAAAGTTATAGCCCACATGTCACGACTCGAAGGCGAACCTAATAAAAACACCTGGTCAAGCAACTTGATCTTCGTAGAAGACCTGATCACCCAGCGAAAAACTTGAACACAAATAAAACCATAGCCCACACGAGATGAGTCTAGGTTCACATAGTGATCACGAGAAATAATAGCGTAAATAAAAGCAAACAATGTGCATCCAATCCAAATTCCAAACAACTTACGAATATTTTAACATGTAAAACTCACGTACGTATAATATAAAAAAGACGTGTTGTCGAATAGTTTTCGTCGAGTTTTTCATACGTGGTAATCCACAAAATAGAGTTTAGAAAACTATGATGCAATGCAGTGCAAAAAATATAAAATCTTTACCTCGACGACGGTTGCTCTTCTTACCAACATGAGCAACAATTTCAAGCGTCGGTTCAATGTTTTCAAAATTGTCTGAACCTATACAGGGTCAACTCAAAAGAGTTCCTAAACTAACTCAAAAATAATGACAGAGAATGAGTTCCGTATTGGGCTAGGAAACCCAAACAGGAAAAACAACATCGTGGCTGTAAACATCGCCAGGCACAAGGCGCCGTGGCGGCAAGGACTCACTCAGAAGTTTGAGCTGCAGTCAGGACACAGAAACAGTGTCCATAAAATTTCACACTGTGCAGAAGTTTCTTGGTTTCGTGAACAGATGTCCCTCGCTGCAGCGAACACGTACGTCTTGCGAAAACTTTGTATGTGGCTAAACTTGGTTGGATCGCAAAAGAATTCAAGTTAACACGAAACATGTTAACCACAGTGACGTGAAGAGCATACGTACCAAATTTTATTTCTCGTAACAAAATTTTTTTGATTTTTATAGGAAACATCCTAAAACACAAGTTATTTATTAATTTATTTTATTTTATTAAAATAATTCACATGTATTTTCTGTCTTTTTTTTGGGGTTCAGGAAAAAAATAAAACTAACTGTAGTAGTATTCATAAAAATAATTTTTAAAAGCATTTCCAAAGTATCTTGGTAGTGCTAATGCTAAGTTTATAGGTCCGCATATTAGAGACATGAGATGTTTCTGGAGGACAATACCCATCTCTCAAAATTCTAGCCCGCTTTTTCGCATTCAAATGACATGAAAACAAACCTATATGTATAATTTTTTTCAGTGCTTTGGACCTAAATGACTAGGATTTAAGGAGTAGGATTTATCTTGATTTGTGGTATAATTATGAATTAACAACTATATTTTTCTCTATGCTTAGTCGAGAATTCATTAGGAATGCCCTAATTAAGGAGGGTTCTTCATGATTAAAATTTGTGCTTTGGAATTATATGAACAAAATCTGTTAGGAATTTGGAGACACCCTGGATTTCTGATTTTGATATTTAGCATATAAATAAAAATTTAAAAGTACCTTTTGCTTAAATTTAGTAGCTAGCAAAGTTTAGCAATTCACTTCCATCTTCCTTTTTCTTTTAAAATTCTTTCGGGTCTTTTCCAGTGGAGGATATTTTGCTTGGTTATGCAGATTTATGTACCCTATTTAACTAGATTTTGTAGTTCAAAGGATCTATATGGACTAAATCATCATATGAAACCAATCTTTCTTAGATCACTGAATCACAAAACCCAAATATTTTATGGGGTTCACCCACTTTTTCAGAATCTTTCCAATATGTATGTTGAATACTTCAGTATTTATTCTCCGATAGTGTTGATCCACACGTTTGGGAATGCCAGAAATGTTCTTTTCTATCCAACAAGTTCTTTTCTCTTAATTTTTTCAAGCTGTTTTCGGAAACTGTTGTTGAAAAAAACAACGAATGGTTTTTCGTGCTAATAAAATAGGAAATGAAAAGCCGGATTGGTCTGAACACATTTTTTTAACGGTTCATTTTGATTTATTATCAAAAATTTCGAAAAAGAAAAGTTGAATTTTGATTTGAAATTGTTGGTTTCATTTGTTGTCGGTCAAAGTTGATAAGAACAGGAAAAGGTAAGCTAGTTGATGAACAAGCATAGAGCACCGCTCCTCCTACATTCCTCCCTTGCCATTGAGCCACAAACTCCACTTCCACTCCGTTCATCAATTTCTCAAATTGCAATTATATCTTCAACCCGGCCACTTGTGCCTTGGTAAATAGGCCACATAATTGCCTCTGGTCGTAAGTTTTGGAATCCCAACCTTAGAAAATGGGATTAGACATGCATTTTTGTAGGGGGTTATCATGTTTCTCCAACCAAATCATCCATACCCATTCCTTCTCTATCGTTGAGTGTTGACCAATCAATCAGGTATTGGTTTATTGGGTTTGTACTGTGATTTAAGTGTGAGAAAGATTATAAAAAATGGTGGTTTTTACTTGGCAAAACTAAACTAGGGTTTTGGGAAAGGCAGGGTCTTTTTGAGCTCTGAGGAAACTAGAATTTGGGAGGGATTCAGGTTTTCTAAAAAAATTACTTGCTCACAAAAGATAAAATTCGTAAATCCTGATTTTTAAGAAGAGGATTGTTTGCATAAAAAGGTTTTTATAAAGCACTAAATGAGTTTAGTGGTTGATCAGGCATGAGGTACAAAGAATGGCAATCTTAGCTGGCTTGTCCATAAAAAATTATAGGGTTTGAATCTAGTCAAGTTTTCCCTGCTTCTAGAGACTAGACCCTTAAACTATGCTACGCCTCTTGTTTCTCTCAAAAACCAAAACTAGTATTATTATTTTAACTTCTCCAAAAACATGGCGGGCTTTTCTATTCTTTGTTTCAGATAAGATCCCAATGCTCTTTTCTATTTATTATTATTAAAATCTGAAAGTTTAATTTCAAATGCTACTTTTTGAGACTCTCGTTGCACTCGTGACAGGTCAAAGTTGTGATTAAATTAATGGAAGCAAAAGGAGCTTGGTTCCAGTGAAAACTATGGTATGACCAAGGCTTTTTAATCTTATCTTTTTATTACCAAACCATTATTTTCAGCGCTGTCTTTAATCTTGTTTAGGGTTCTTGAAATTTCAAATAAAAAGATCTAGTTTAGTTTACAGTAGTAGTAATTGGATAAAAGAGAGAGTAAGAGCACTAGGCCTCACCACTATCCTTCATCTTTCTCAGTAAACACATGTGTATTATTGGATGGATGTAGAATGTTCATAAGTAGGATTGGTGTATAATTATAGCTGTTCCATTCTCTGTCACTTGATGACATGCACATGTAATTGCTCTGCATTATCTCTATGCACACAACCAACCCCGTATTTATACTTGCTGACCAGGTAAAGAAAGCCAAGAAATACACGTTCTTAATTTTGAAATAAAGAAAGTGACTCCATTGCGTCGTCACTAAGTGTTAATTACGAAAATTTGTTTCAACTTTTGAAACTCTCTCGAAGACGTTGAGTGTCACGACCCGCAAGGGACCCGAGACAGAATGGGGGACGATCCGGCCCAAAAGGGACGGATCATCCGACCCATTTCACTTAAATTAATTATGCAGCAGCGGAAGACGAAAATTTAATTAATTAAGCTAGGGGCCAAAATGAAATGGGCTTAACAGGTCCAAAAGTGACATCAGATAGTAAAGAAATATAATCCAAATAAGAAAGAAAAACTGTGCAGAGGAAAATTAAACATTTAATGTTTACAGTCATCCAATTAAATAAATATACCTCACTAAAAGTCTCTCGAAATAAAACTAATAAAATGATGGAAAATTTAACAACTGTGCTTGATCTATTCTTGACTTGGCAACTGGAAGTCTGACAAATAATTTCCTGAAAATTTTATTTAAGGGATGAGTTGACTAACTCAGTAGGGATTTAAAATTTTAGAAAGATTTTTATAAAACATGTATAACATTTAAGAATCACATTTTTATGTTATAAGCATTTAAAGAAATAAAGGCGATACTTGGTGAAAGCGAAAGCCAATTAACACCCTGATCAGGTTTAGGGTTTTGCACCCAAGGACACGGCACATACAGCTGTCCCATTACTCTAGTTGCACTTTAGGGATTAAAACCCAAAGACATTTCTAAAGAAATCCTCTTTTTAACAAATTTAATAACAAACAAACACACCTCATGAGATAAAATGTGTAAAAAAAATAAAATAAAATAAAATTTAACAAATTCTAATACATGAAATTGAGTAATTCATTAGAATATAAATTGTTAAATTTTAAAGGATTATTTAAAAATAACAATATGCAAAATGTAGTGCATAAAAATAATCTCTACCTCGAAGTGAGTTTTCCAATCCAAGCTCAATTGCTCAAAATGTCCAATTTATAGGATTCCCAATTTAATTCAATATTTAGATACCTAAATTGAAGTTGGAAATTTATAAGGGTTAGCTTAATATTCCAAAATTTATTTATCAAGCCCAAAACAAATTTAAATAGCGGCCCAATTGGCCCTGAATTACTTTAGCCACTAATTTTTAGGGCTAAGGTTTAGCCCAAACCAAATTATAGGGCCTAAGCCCAGTCCAACCTTTAGTTTGCAGCCCACGGTCCAATTCCGTGGGCTGTGCTGTGAAATGCAGAGAGGGGGGTTTCTCTCCTGCCATCAACGCAACCCAAACTACATTCACAATACTCATGAAAAATCATCTGGCCGACGCATTACATTGACAAAAGTGGCACAATATGACTAAGAAATTTATGTAGATTATTCAATTAACAACATCGTCTATCGGATTCAATAACTCAGTTTAAAAGGATGAAATTGATAGAAGAATCCTTATCAAATTTTTCCAGACCATGAACAAAAATCAGAGACGAAAATAAAAGGGAAGGTTAAATTCTGTACCTTCAAGATCTCGACTTTGGATAAACTGAAAGATTCATGCACTGCCTTAAGCCTCAAATGTCTGAAACAAACTTAAATCTTCAACCTTTAGAAGACCCAAATCCATTATAATCGGATTCACAAAGAACAGAATAGAAATTACAGGAGAGAAGACCTAAACTTACACGTCGGGGTATACTGATGAATAAATCCCTATCTTCTACGCTCGGCGGAAAAGAAGACCACTCCGGCTTCGATAATGCGTCACCCGATCTGAGGGAAAATCTGATTAACAGTGCACACCGAAAGGAATCGGATTGAAGTTGAAAATCAAACTTACATAGAAGAAGTCTTCTCCTTGATCTGCTCGCACGCTAGAGAAGAGATCGAAAATTGGAGGGGAGTAAAGTGGTTTCAATCCCCTTCCTCAGCCGCTGATAAAAGGGAGCTTCTTCCCCAAATCTCGGCAAGCAGATTGGAGAAGAAGTTTCAAAATGTTTAATTTAAATTTTTTATTTTTATTTTTTTTTCTATGGGTTGGGCTTCAACGGGCTGGATTTTACATTGAGTCTCCATCATTTTTGAAAAATCTACCAAATTAAATGAATCTAATTCTTTTCCATTTCAAAATAATAAAAATATCTTCTCTTTTTCTTATAAAGAAGAGATTTTTCTAAAGAACGAGCTACCAATCAAATGGCAGTAAATCGTTGATTCCAAGCCAAAATATTTCCACTTCCTCCATAAAATATTTGAAATTGCATTCTTCCATTTCTTCTTCTTTCATATAAGTTCTAGTTTCTTTTACCTGGATTCTTGATTTGGTTTTAGAAATTAGGCTAAACTAAAGAAGAGAAAGTGTAACCAGCTTTTTGTCGGATTAGAGTAGAATTTTAAAAAATACAACTCATCAAAATCGATCAACTTAACCCAGATTGGACCATACTGGATCAAATTATCCCTGACTAGTTCAACCCCCATCGAATCAGACTGACCCTATAGGACCGAACCCACTTGAATTAGACTCGACCGGACCTACTATAATCGAACCTGATCGGATCAACCTGAACTGAATCGGACAGACCCGAACCAGCTCTTGTAGGACCAGACCGAATCGGATTGGAAGATTGTTTTATAAGTTTTTCAAAGTCTTACATACTTACTCATGATGAGTTTATGATGGGTTTTAAGCCTTAACATTTATTTGGGTCTTCTGAATTTGGATCCTGATGGTTTAATGGTATTTATCAGTTAAAGTAGAGATTTATTTATTATATTCAACTATGCATATCATTGTTTTATAAAACTATTTGAGACATATTTCATATTCATTTATGACACGTCTTGCGTTTTTGACATGTTGATTTTTTACTTATATGTATATATATATATATATATATATATATATATATGCTTTCATGATCATGTTTATCTTGAGCATGCGTCTTTATTTTTCTTCATGATGATTATGTTGATTATGTGTATCGAGTTTAATCGACCCAAATTAGCATCATTGTTTGTTTCACACTTTCTATAGTGGAGAAGCTGTTCTTTTTCCGAAAATAGCATAATGAGACAACTAACTATGTCATATCCTTAGGTGAGAATCCCTAAATTTGATCTTAGTTTTGATTCATTTAGTGATCACCGAAATATCACATCTTCTTATATAACTCATGACATAGTATGCTCAAAGTTTGTGAATGTATTTTTTTTTTCACCGGTGTTTATATACTACAAGAGTAGTTTATTTTAGTATTTACCACAATGTAGTATATGTTTTCATACTTGCCCTACTAATGGTTTATGGAACATTTTTCAGACATGTTTTTACTCTAATTTTTAATAAATGAATTTTCTTGATGTATGTTCTCCCATATTTTATAAAACATTGGATATAACACTTAGATCCTTACAAGTCTAGTCAATTCACCTCAAATTGATCCCTCTTTTCAAGTCATAGTAGAGAGGTTGCAATAGCCAACTGAGGATTGAACTCGACTTAGTTATTAGTTTTATTTCAATTTAGTCTTGATTGACCTTGTTGGTGAGACTTAATATTACTTTTTTTCAGTTCATTTCCTATTGGGAGTTAGTAATCAATATTATGGTATAATTTTATTATTGCACATACTTTTATATTTTGGACCATTACTATTATTGTATATGATATTTCTTGTTAGACTTGGTTTTTGCCTAATGTTTATAAGGCCTTGGCTTTAAGTTTATATTTGACTATTTAAGTTTTGCGTTGAAAATTTATCAAATTCGGGGTGGGTTCGGATGGTTTGATCCTTTCTTAGGTCGGATCATTCTCCATTTCAATCATTTTTCAAGTTGTGACAATTTTGAAGAATTTATTTGGTTGAGAGTTATCAGACTCAAATTGGAATGCTATAATGCTGCAAACTGGAGGTACAATGCCCACTAAGCTGCTTAAGGAGTTCAGTGGAGAGCTACAATAATGGGATTGAGCATTGTAGCTCCTACAATCTATATGATCAAATTAAAGGGAGCATTGCAATGCTAGTGTCAACTCCTAGAAGGCGTTCCAGACACTCTTAAATAAGATTCTATTTTACAATATAGGATCCCAAAATGTTTATGGAGATGATTAGATCCTAATGATGAGTGATTTGATAAGTTTTGAAAGCCACGATGATTTGGAGTGAGATCCTAAGGTATCGGCTACAACAGCTGGCCGTTACTATTACCATACCCAATTGATTATGGTTTTTGAAACATGTTTTCGTAACATATAACACAAAAAACATGAGGATATTTTTTTCTGCCAACATGTGTTTTCATGATATATTGCATGTTATACCCATTTTGCTGCTACGTGTATGGTAGATAGTATGATGTGATCAGTATTAAAACATGTATGGTAGAGTTGATCGACCGAGACGACGATATTGTCTCGAGACGTTAAAACTCTTTTTTTTAAAAATATATCATACATAAAAATTGCGTCTTTAAAATTATACACAAGGAAAATTTTTAAAACAAATCTTATTGAAATGTAAGCTTAGTAAAACTCAACATTAACTAAATATTATTTCGTACATTTTTAAAACTTTGCAGGGGAGGGGAAGTCTCTATGAAAACTTATTTAAAATCAAATGTAGTAAAACTCATAATTTAAATACACATAAGTGTTTATAAAATGTTTTTATTTAAATCCTAACAATAATAAATATCTTTGAATGAGAAGTTTTATGACTCATTATTAAAATCTATCTTTCCTTTAATCTTCACTCACGAGTCTACTTTACTTCGACAACGTTCTAGCTTTGCCCATGAGAATTCATTTTCAAAGGTGCTATCAATTGTTTCTATCATTCTGTTCCTCAATAATTTCATTATTATCTACAACACAAAGTTCATCTATGAATCTAACACTCAATAAGAGATGCACAACATAATATGAGTATGCAATCCAGTTTCGTAAAGACATGTCTTTTATTCTTTGTTCTTTATTTTATTTTCTTTTCTTTTAACAACCTCGCAACCTTTGTCGAGATTCTTACGGGAAGACTAGACATGACTATGGAAAACACACCACTGAGTCTCATGAACTTCGGCGAGACAGTCTGTAACGCCCTATTTCTTTTATTCTTTTAATTTTTAAAATATCGCGTAGCGGAAGAATTTCTTTTAATTCATTTGAACGAAAAGGAAGTGAAAATACTTTTCATAAATTTTTCTTTTCTTTTTCAAATCCTTGAATATTACATTATACAAAATATTTTTATAAATAAAATAATCTATCTTTCTTTTCTCGTTTAACCCAATTAGTACAATATCCTCATCGTGTAAATTCTTCATCAATTGTTCATTTTTTTTTCCTTTAAGATAGTTACCTACATTACAAGAAGTAAGCTATAAGTCTAATCCTTAGTAAGAAATGCAATGTAGTGTGAACATGAGATATAATATACATAAAACATTTTCATTTTTTTTCTTTCATTTTCTTATCGTTTATGGAAGAGCAATCAACTTAGACGAAGTCTACCATTCCTAAGCGTAGGAATGAGTGGTGAACTTAGGCTAACTTAGACCATTTTATTCTTTAGGGAGAATGGTGAACTTCAGCCATTACACCCCTTCATAGCATTTAGAGATGAGTGGTGAACTTCAGGCAACTCATTCCGTTCTTGTTTCCTTTACTTTGATTCATTTCATTCAAAATATGTACAGATAAAACATTTTCGTAATCTCTCTGAAAAACCATGATGCATGAGCCTAGATACATACAAATGACATATTATTTAATATCAAATCAATATATCACTAAATCTAAGTGCTTACTATGCAAGAAGTCTAGTTTCTATTACAAAAGCATGTCACCCAGTCATTATCACAATCAAGTACACTTCCAAAGTTCTTTCACAAAACAATTATCATATCCTCAAATAATCTTTCATCATGTACATAACATAATTTTTAGCACAAATAACACTTCCTCAAATGAACACTTAAACCATTTATTGTGATGTAGTTTGAAGGCAAAACACATACAAACATTTCTTATCTTAAGATTTACAAGGTTTGTTTTCTTAATCTCCAATATCTTCAAGAAATAGAGAGAACTAGCACTTTTCAAGAGTTCATCTTCTTCTCCCCCACTTCTCATGGTTTTCTCTAAAATTCAAAGGGAATGGCCCTTAAAAGAGAAGTGGCTTAGCTGGTATTGAGGTGTCACACACCACATCAATATCCATGTGGAGTAATCCCTTTCTTTCCAATTCAAACGTGACATGGAATCCTATTTTGGTGACTTTCATATTCTCGGTCGATTGCTCATCAATGTTTGGTTGATTGCTCTCGTATATTTCCTTAAAACTGTACACCAAATATTCTTTTGTGGATATTTACCCTTCCATTATAGATGATTAGCCATCCGCTATGGAAGCCTAGCCTTCTGCAGAAATCTGTTTTTACACTGTCTCGGTAGATTGCAAATCAACTCAAGAACAACGAATTACGATCTATCTTTGATCCAGTCAACTATAAATTCAGGTCTGGTCAATCACAAATCTACTTGATGCCAACACATTTCTTATTGTTCGTAGTCCGATCGAGCAAAGAATCAACACTAGTCAACAGCACACCTGCCTAATTGTCCATAACATTGAAAATTTTCATCCTCTAAAAGCCATAAACCACAATTCATCCAAAATTGTCAAAGACCACAATTACATAACCTAATAGTAAATGTGTTACAAGTTCAAGGTATTACACAATCTCCGTTATTGGGACTTCCGTTAGTATTATGCCCTTGATGCATAGCACGACCACTTGGTGAACTTCGACCAAGTCTCGACATAATCGAGCAACGGGCTTATCCCCCATAGGACCAACCTTTGGAATAACTTTTCCTCAACCTTTTGTGTTCTTTCTTACATATCTTAAGTAGTGTTTCTGTCTTTCTTACATGACAATATATGCATGTAAACAATTTTCATTTTTTTCTTGAAAACATGATGCATAGAACAAGCATGATACATGCTAATAGTCAAATGTATGAACATACAAAAGTAGACATATCCTCGAGTCAATGAAACATAACATATAATTTAATAGTATCATCAAACATGAAAGAACATAACAGTAAACATATCTTTGATCAACACCTCATTATGAACAGTAAATAAGCAATAATCATATCCTTGATCGATGTCTCAATATGAATAGTAAACAAGCAATAACCATATCATCGATTAACATCTCAATATGAACAGTAAACAAACAATAATCATATCCCCAATCAACAACGCATAGACATCACATCCTATCATCATAAAAAAATGTCATCAATTATCAATCAATAGAAATCACATCCTCAAATACTACAATATGAACAGTAAACAATAAACAAATCAACAGTAAATAATCGACAAACAGAATAACATCATATTTCTACCTTACCCTAGCACTTTGTGATGTAGCCAAAGGCCAAAAAAACATATCTTCCTCGGAAATCTTAGTAGAATCTGGCTATCCTAATTCTTACTTACGCTGACTTTTCCTTTAAGTAAACAAAGAACTGGTTTTTAAATTAATAACCCTAACATTACTTACTATTAACACTACTTCTAGAACTAAACAGTGGAATCTACGTGAGAAATTTGAAGGAGAGTTTCACTCAAGAGCTTGAGAGAATGACTCTCTCATCCATGTGGTTCTCGAGTGATTAGGGCTTGAACCCAAACCCTAATATTTATAGAGTTAAAACCAGAAAGCTTTGTGAGATAAAATCTCATAAAATCGTATCTAAGCTTTATCTTTTCCTAAACAGTTTGAGGATCAATCTGTAGCTCGTTGAATATGAAAAAACTACCTTGACTTAAACCTGCCCGAGCTAGAGTGAACGCAAAAACAGCCATAACAGAGGTCTGCAATCATCCGCTCGACTAATGGCCAATAGCTACATTAGACCTAAAACTCATATTTGCGGTCACCAAAGTAACTAGAGACGCCAACACTTCAGCAGAAGTCAACACTCCCACATAAACTACAATGTTTAGGGGTGGAGTGGGTTCAATTTGGTTTTAGAAAATTAAAATCGAAACCAAACCGACTAAGGAGAAAATTGATGAAAAACCGAACCTTGGTTTTTGGTTTTTTTTTTTTGTTAAGTTTCGATTCAGTTTTCAGTTTACATGTTGGCTTATTTTTTCACTTTTGGGTTTAGGGTAATTTCATTTTTGGGTTTGGTTTGAACCAGTTTTGTCTCATTTTTTAAAACTAATGTGGCATGATTTTCTCATCTATTTGCTCATAAATATAAATCGTTGACTAAAAAACTATCCAAAAACAAGTTTTTTGAAATTACAAACAAGAAATATATATTTTGTTATTTAATTATAATTTGGAGGGAAATTAAGCTGAGGGACGTCCGTTGTGGGTTGAGGGGACGCCCAATCGTTCAATCGTTCATTGTTATGGGTTTAGGGACATCTATTGTAAGTTGGGGCACATCCATTTTAAGTTAAGAGACATCCGTTGTGGGCTGAGGAAAGTCCGTTGTGGGCTGAGGGATGTACGTTGTGGGTTAAGGGACTTCAATTTTAAGCTGAAAGACGTCCGTTATCGGTTGAAAGACTCATGGACCAGACTAAGGACATTTGTGGTACGTTGAGGGACGTTATGTAATATCACGATTTTCATAACATACTTAAGTAAGGATAATTGAGAAATTAATTAGGTGTAATAGGATTATTTGGGTAATTATTGGAGAATTTAAATTGGATTGACAATAATTATCCAGCGATGTTCGAAATAAGTCAGCAATAGGAGTTGGTCGATTAATATACGATACAAATATTTGATACATATATATTTATATATTAATTAAGTGAGTGAAATTAAAGTTGGAATAAATGGAATAAAAAGGAGAAGGATTAAAATGAAAATAAACGAGTTAAGAGGATTTAAAATAAAAGGAAATGAATGAAAATAAGGAGGGAGCGACCGATTAAAGGAGTGAACCGGTTCAAGGTTTGGTTTTTGTTTTAGGAAGAACCGCAAATGATTTTAAAGAGAGAGAGAGACTCGAGTGTGGGGGAGAAAACGTCACCTGCAGCAAAGTCTTCGCGAAGGGCGAACAACGAACATGAAGGAGAAGAGGCTCCCGCGACTGAGACCTCCTTCGCGGGGAAATTATGTGAGGTCGGCGGCGTCTGGATGGCGTGGTTGAGCGTGTATGTGTTGGGCGTTGTTGCCTGGTTTGTTGGGCCGCGTGGTGCGTTTGGTGAGCGCCGGACCCACGGGAACGAACGGGTAAAGCTCCTAAGAGCTGATGGTTCGCAACGCTGGGCCGAGGTAAGTCGGTAATTTTTTTGTTTCGATTTCTCCTCCATGGCATTCTGATTTGGGTGATTCAGCCGTCTGAATTGGCGAAGAAAATGATTGGTAGTGATGAACGCAATGGAAGAGGGTGAATCGCTACCTGTGCATTTCACGTTGAACTGGACCAGAATGGGTTTTTCTTCAGCAGCTCCTCTGACCATCTTCACATGAGATGAGAAGGCACCAGGGATGATGTCTGCCCTTCCCTTGTTGCTCCCCATAAGCTCCTTCCCTGTCTATAAAGCAAAGAGCTCTCCCTGGTGTTGAAGACCGAGTGTTCTGGAGGTGAAGGTGAGGGACGAAAACTATAGAGTTAGCTTCAGGTGTACTACCGGTAAGGAAGTTCTTCCTGTTTTTATGAATTACGTATAAGACTGTTGGAGATTTCAATTATGTGGATTGGATTTATGCTTTGTTGCTTGGGTGTTGGGTGTTTCTCGATAGTTTTCTTACTACTTGATGGATATTTTTAAAGTCTTATTCTCGGTTAAATGCGCTTAATGTTTCGTTGCTTGTACTGCCTTGATGGATGTGGCAGATAATAATGCTTGTTGATTGGAGTTTATCTTCTGTTTCACTTACTGCTGATAATGAATTGTTGATAAGTTTTGGGTTGTTTATTTTACTTATGGTTTAATGGGCATTATCGAAGGTTAATGCTCTATAGACATAGTTTTATCCTTCATTCTGGTGGCAGTTTGATAGACATTATCAAGAATCATTGGATTTTGGTTGGAGTGGATAATATGCTGACTGAGGGAGTCTCTGTTTCATTACCGTGGATAGACCTTGTTGAGGATCTTTCATGTTATGGACTGCTATTTTGGGATTGTTGCTTGTGAGGTCTTTATGCTTGGATGTGAGATTATTTCTAGATGATTATTGTTAAGGATTATTTGGAGTGGTTGACTAGAATTCTGTTAAGTTGCTAAATTGTCTATGTGGTGAATGTCCATTAAATATTTGGCTCCACTCTTGGTTGTTAAGTTATGAAGGATGGGGATTGTTAAGTATTATGTTTTATAGAACCATGAAAAAAATGGTTATTGGGAGAGTAAGTGTTAATGATTAAAGGTTATTTATTGTGAAGGTATTGTGAAATTTAAATTGGAGTGCTACACGCATCGCGGACGACAGGTAAGTGAAACTGCCTGTGTTTTGGTCTTTGGACCCTACATCACAAGAATTAGGACTTTGTTTGCTGACTGTTTACCGCTTAAATAGAATATTTAGGTTGTTTATTGTTTTGCAAGACATTGAGCATGTTCCGTGAATTATAATGTTGTTTGTTGGGTGTTTATTAGAATTAGGTTCTTTTAATGATATGTTTAATAGATGAGCATGTTTCGAGGTTATATAGAGATATGTTTGAACTGTATGCATTCATGAGCATCATGCATCATGGTTTTCAAAAAGATACAAAAATGGATTTTCATGCATGGTTTTGAAAGAAAAACGGGAACGAATATTAAATGATAATGGTAAAGTTTTAAGTAAAGAAAGGATAATGGATATGTTGAGGCTTTGACACATAACTCATAAAGAGAGACTTGGTGGACGTGGTCCCCATGTTTAGAGGCTTTGGGTGGATTAGTCCCCCAATGGTTGAATTGCGTTCTAATGGTAACCAGTTGAGGCTTTGACGTGTAACTCATAAATAGAGGCTTGGTGGACGTAGTCCACATGGTTAGAGGCTTTGGGTGGATTCGTTCCCCAATGGTTGAGTTGCATTCCAATGTTAGACGATTAAGCCTTTAGTGTTGAACTTAAACTCATAAATAGAGGCTTGGTGGACATGGTCCCTATGGTTAGAGGCTTTGGGTGGATTGGTTCCCCATTGGTTGAGACTTGAGTTGAATATCAAAGGCAAAACAATAAAGTTAAGATCAAGAAAATGGTAAGGAAAGGAAAAACTGAAAAAAAAAAAAACAGAAACATAAATAAAAAACAAAAAGAGATTTTGCAAGTTGCTTGACATGTGCATTGTAAAGTTTTATTTTATATCACTTACTAAGCGTTAAGCTCATTAGTTTATGTCTTGCGATGTAGGTACACGCACGAGAATGGAAGAACAAATTAAGGAGAAGTTGATGAAGGATTTGCATGTGCGGATCTTATGGCTGGTTAGGCGAAAGAGATTTGTAAGCAATGGTTTGTAAATAATTTTGTAAAGGGTTTGTAAAATATTAAATTGTAAAAGAAAAGAATGGTATTTTTTTAATGCTTTGTTTTAATTATATTCTGTTGCGTTTCATAGAAGATTTTAAGAAAACAATTTTATTAATGTCTTTTACTTGGGTTTATGTTTTATAAAATGTTTAAGAAAAAGAGTTCAATTATCGACTTTTAATTGGTTTATGAAAGAAGAATCTTCTATCGTTTTTATAAAAAGAAAAGTTTTAAATTTTACGCAATTTTAAAAGTTAATAAAAATCAGCTCGTTACACGTTTGTTGTAAGTTGAGGGACGTCCCATTGCACAACGAACCTCCCTCATTTAGTTCAGTTCAGTTTTAGTCAATTTTCCTTCATTAGAACTGAGATCCGAATTGAAAATTTTGGTTATTTTTGGTTTGGTTCCAAATTCTATTTTTTAATGTTGAAAACCAAACCGAATTGTAATACCTCGATACTACATTTCCCGAATACGTGATGTATTTAAATATTGGGATGATTAAGATATTACATTTCGTATCTATACGTGTCAAATTGTGACGTGTATTTGTGGGGAAAAGATGATGGATAAAAGTTAAATTGGAAAATTGAAGAGAAAGCTGGAATTTGGGTTGTGCAGACGCCTGCGGACGAGACGTGTAGTCCGCAAACACATTTCACAGCCTTAGGACGATTCATGATGCGATTTTGCATCCTAACCTCATTGACGTCGTGGAGATGCGGATGACATGCAGACGACCTGCGAACGAGACGTGTCGTCTGCAAACACATTTCACAGCCTTAGGATGATTCAGGACGCGATTTCGCGTCCTAACCTCACTGACGTCGTGGACATGCGAACGACATGCGGACAACCTGCAGACGAGACGTGTAACATCTCGTAACCTTTTTCGTATAAAAATTTTCTTTTTCTTTTAAAACCATTGCGTAATAAAACCAGAGTCATAAATATATAACGGAAGTCTAAATCATATAAAACATACAACAGAAGTCTTTTACAATTAAATATCATAAACCCATTGTTTAACTAAATATTTAAATAAACACATTAATTTAAAACATTTATTTGAAGTCATAAAACACTTAAAAGCCTTTTAAAACATTTATTCATTTCCGTGAGCCATAACCACAGGTCAATGTTGCCAACAGCACAAACGTCCACATAGTAACACTTCATCAGCTATGTCCATCAACAACTTTATCCTTTCATCTGCTCCTTACCTACATCAATGGAACTTAACTATGAGCCTAACGCTCAATACGTGATATAAATGTAAAATATAGAATTCACATACAATTTCTATAATATTGCATAAGGTTTTCTATTTCGTTTCTCTTTTATTGTTCAAGTCTTATATCATTATTTTATTTGCTTATATGTCGGGCGTATCAAATCGGACCATATAAACATCTGTTTACTATTTATATGCGTATCAAACTGGACCATATAAACATCTGTGCCTGGCATATCCAACCGGACCACAGTTGACTTATGTGCTGGGCATATCAAACCGGTCCACAGTCGTTTACTTGATATCTGTGTCGGGCGTATCTAACCGATCCACAGTTGTTTACTTGATATTTGTGTCGGGCGTATCTAACCGGTCCACAAATCAACGTAATTACATATTTTACTATTTTCATTTTGTTGTCTTGTATTTTTTTAGTCTTTTACTGTTTATGTGTCAGGCGTGTCAAACTGGACCACATAAACATCTGTACCGAGCCTGTTTAACCAGTCCACATAATCATCCATTTATTGTTTATATGCTAGGCGTATCAAACAGGTCCATACAAACATCCGTTTGTATGTTGGGCGTGTTAAACTAGACCATACAAACATCCGTTTGCTGTTTATAAGCCGGGCATATCAAACAGGACCATACAAACATCTAACAAAACCCTAATTTCCCGAGATGTAGGTCCTTTCGGACAAAACACATGCAATAGCAAGTACTTGAGGTCTTTAGCTTTAATAAGTTGACGCTTTAAGATTCTTTCCCGAAACCTGTAAAAACCCAAGAGTAGATAACACCAAAGCAACACTGCCCTCACTGTTCTTCAACAATTTCTTTCACCAACAGAGACGACCCTTACGTCCAAAGTTTACTCACTGTCTTCAATCTCCTTCACGTTTCTGCTTCACAGATTCCTCACAAACTCATTTCTCTCACTTAACCACGGTTTCTCACTCACTGGAACCCTCACAATATCAAAAAATCATAACTCTTTCTCTCTCACATAAACTACCAGAACATCAACCTTCGAAGCCTCACAATCTCCTCTCAAATTGGCAAAGCTTCTGCATATTTTTCTTCCTCGAAAACTTCACTGCCGCTCCTCACTATTTATAGGCAATCATGGAGGACCCTTCAGCGCCCAACCGTTGATGACAGAAGGTTGAGTCATCAATGACTAGCAACCATTCATATTTCCAAAAATAAACCTCTTCATCTCAGATGCATTCAACGCCATTCCATTGATGTTCCAACGTATAAAACGTCAGTCTCCTTAGCTTAGACTCATTTAACCAAGTCTCCACCAATTCCCAGTCATTCGGATGACGCTTTGCTTTGTATTTCGTTGTTTAAAACTTCTCCAGATCACTCTACATGAATGGCAGTCGACAACATTTTCTTCAAGCTGATCGACCACCGATCAGCTAATCATCTATAAATTTCTTTGTTTTAGATTTGCAGACTATCACGGCGAATGATCTCCCTCTTGCTGAACAGCCGCCACATCCATCCGCAAAATCCACCATTTACCACATTAATCATTTAATATATTATTTGTAACATCCAATCAACATCAAATCCAATACCCATTTTCAATCCAATACCCATTTTCACCATTTTGATTTGTGGTTGATCTCCATCAACCACAAATCTCAACCAATCAACCACACTTGCAGAACCCATTTTCCTTTGTCATCCGTCCCCCAACATCATTCTCCTTTTATATATACTTCCAAACAATATATATATAAATCCAATACCCATTTTTAGTCCAATACCCATTTTCACCATTATGATTTGTGGTTGATCTCCATCAACCACAAATCTCAACCAATCAACCACAGTTGCAGAACCCATTTTCCTTTGTCATCCGTCCCCCAACATCATTCTCCTTTTATATATACTTCCAAACAATATATATATATATATAATAAATCACTCTTCTAAAATATTCAAACTTAGATTTTCAAATATGTTTCACTTGACTAATGTCTTAAATTACCCAACTTAATTCTAATAATTTCTATATCTTTAACCTTATTATTAACTAGCTCCCAACCCTTACAGTATCCAAATATGTCCAAATATATTTTCTCTTACTACTTCCACTAGCGATTAATCCAATTGATATTACCCAATATAACTTTAAGTATCTTCAATTGACTTCAATTCTTCTCATAATTTAATTATGAACATAACGGGGTATCATAATTCACTTATTCCAACAATCTCTTGACCAATACCTTTACTTGTCTAACTTAGCTCCTAATATCTCAAAATTATCACTCAAGCTATGCTTTCAGCTCAACGAAGATTTGAAATATTACAATATGTGTCGTCCGCAAACACATTTCACAGCCTTAGGACG
This sequence comes from Begonia loranthoides, assembly GCA_022433065.1. Lineage (NCBI taxonomy): Eukaryota > Viridiplantae > Streptophyta > Magnoliopsida > Cucurbitales > Begoniaceae > Begonia > Begonia loranthoides. The sequence continues at coordinate 20,117,632 of CM039486.1, read as the reverse complement.
ATTCAGGACGCGATTTTGCGTCCTAACCTCACTGACATTGTGGACATGCAGATGACATGCAAACGATGACAAGGTGTGTCCGCTGTAACACGCCAATATTTTAAGTTAGATAATTATCGGGGTATTACCAAGGACGTTCTAGAGCATTACGTTAGGTGTGATTCCGCTAACATTTCCCTCGTATACACGATGTAATCAAAGTGTTGGAGTTATGAGGACATTACATGGTGTATCTATACGTGTCATCTTATGACCTGTATTTGTGGGGGAAATGTTATGGGATAGGAGTTAAGTGGGGAGAAAGTGAAAAAGGTTGTCCAGGGTGTTTTCAGATGCCTGTGGACGACGCTTCAGATGCATTATGTTGTCTGCAAGTGCATTGCGTTGAGTCCCCGACGCTTGGGACGAGTTTGGGGATGCGACGTATTGTCCTGATTTCACTGTATTGTGAAGTTGCGGATGACATGCGGACGAGATGTATCGTCTGCAAATACGTTGTGCGCATAGGGAAGAGTTGGGACGAGACTCAAGACGTGATTTGGCGTCCTAAGTACACTGTGTCATAGTGTTGCGGACGAGGTCCTAAACGATGTAGACGCGAGCTGTATCATCTGCATCGACTTTGTCCAAGTCTGAAGACTTTCGGACGAGTTGGGGACAACTGCAGACGAGATGAAACCTCATCCGATTTGCCTCTTTCCAATTATGGGCACTTTCGGACGACACGCGGATGCTACGTGCAGACATGAATTGGCATCCGAATCTGGGTTTCAGACGGTACGACAAAGGACGAGGATGCCACACCTCGTCTGGAGTTCTATTTTAGCCTTAGGACTTTAGTCTTTCGGACGAATGCGGACGAGACCACTGCGTCCGCACGCGTCCGAAATAGCTCAGTTCAGCGAATAGAATAGGGTTAAAAATGATAAAAAGGGGTATTTTAATAAATTAGATTTAATTGGATAAATTAAATTGATAATGGGGTATTATAAATTTAGGGATAAATTTAGAAGTATAAATTGGGTAAAAATTGAATTAAATTAAGTAAAATTGTTATTGGTGGGGTATATGTTGAACCGGTTCAGCATAGAACGGGTCTGGCATAGAACCGGTCCAGCACCTTTAAAACATAGAATGGCCATTTTGTGTGCTTCGACCCCGGGTAGAATAGAGAGACGGGAGGAGAGAGACAATGGGGAGTCAAGGAGCGCCGGCGAACGACGAGTGACGGGAGGCAGCGACGTGGGCGAGGCTCCGGCGTACGGCGTCGGATCAATGACAACGGGCATCGTGGGATTGATGCGGGGAGGCTTCGGGATTTCGACGGGGATGTCGGGCCGTCATTTTTGGTGGCCGGCGATGGCCAATTGGCGATGGCGACGGGTTGGCAACGACGAAGGGACGATGGGCGTCACGTGGGCGGC
>CM039486.1:20039732-20076368 GCA_022433065.1 Begonia loranthoides | reverse complement strand
GATCAGGGTATTATTTAGCTTTTACGATTGCCGAGCATTGCTTTTATTTCCTTAAATGCCTATGGAATAGTGTGCTCGGAGTCCGTGAGTGGCTCCATTTTCACTGTGACTTTAATTAGTATAATAAGGGCATATTTTGACTACATACCACGTATTAGTAGTGGGTCGTTTTAAACAAGTGCCATTTTGTACAATTTTCTTTCAAAAATTGAAATTTTATAAAATGTGATCTTAAATTTTATACATGCTTAATAAAAAAAATCTTTTTTTTTCAAATCTGAAAATTTTAAATCTCTATTAAGTTTAGTCAACTCATCCATGTAACAAATTTTCAGGAGATTATCAACCAGATCTCCAGTTGCCAAGTCAAGATTAGATCCGACAGATTTGTTTAGTCCTATTATTTTAATAATTTTTCTAGATAGACTTTTAGTGAGGTACACTCATTTATTTAGAAATCTTTCAACATTAAAAAAAACAAATCAAAATGCCAAAATCTGATTATTACCAACTTACTGAAAACAGTCAATTAAATCAAGGAAAAACTATGATTAATAAATTTAGCGGAAGCGTAACTTAAAGCATCATTTAAAAATATTAACTTGAAATCCAAGGTTTGAGTTTTCAAAGTGAAATCTACATAATATTCTGAATAAGTACTCAAATAAGGGTTAAAAAAGGGGTAATTAATGTTTACAAAACAAGTTCGATGTTAGCACTTACAAAATTACTTCTCCTTCTTTTACTTGGTGCCGTACTACTACTCAGTTTGCGTCTCCTCTGGATACACCGTAGGCTCCACGGGAATGGCCTCCTCTACTACTCCTCATACAACCATCTCATTACCTACACCACAAGTAAAGACGTGAGCTTATGCCCAGTAAGGAAATGGGGGAAAACAATTATACATGCCTCTCTTTAATTCTTTTGGAATGGAGGGACATCCAAACCAATCTTTCTTTACTTTCGTTCGTTTCGTTCTTTACTCATACTTTGAGCTGGAGATTGGAGGACCTATATGAAATGGTATAGTTGACCGGACCTAACCCTTTACTTGCAACCTAGAACTCCCGTACTCGGTAAGGGAGGGGCTTCAGCTAGATTACAGGCTAGACCCGACTACCTATCCGCCCCCAACTCTCTTTTTCCTTCATTTTCTTTTGTTTTCTTATCGTTTTACCCTCACTCATGCATGTAAGTACCACCCCAAGGGGGTACTCCCTACTTGTTTTTTATTAACGTGAATACATAAGGATACTAAAATTAAATAGCGCATCCATAGAAGGTAGATAACAGAAATTCCAATTCAATCTTAAATGGCAAAAATTTAACGGAACAATAAGAGAAACATATAAAAACAACATCCAGAGCATGCTTTTAGGGAACGATATTAAATATAACAGACATTGCGAAATTAGAATATCATGCTTAAGGAGTAACAATAGTCAATTCAATATGGAAAAGCACAAGAGATATTAAATTAGTTAATGGGCAGGCTTGAAGACTAATTAATATGCAGAAATTGTAGACAGGAAGTTGACATGCTCCATAACAAATAATCGGCAAATCTAAAGATTTTACAAGTGATAGATTAACGTGCTTGAGATTTAGAGAAAAGGTTAATTTACATGCTAGTTAATGGAGAAAATACCAATCAACATGCTTTTTAATAACATTTGATAATAATGGCAAGAATAGATAATATGCTGGAAGATTTAACGGAACTAGTCATGCAAATCAGTTTAACTATATGTATAATGGTAGAGGAATGATTACACATGCTTTGGGATATAGCAGCAAGATTAGCAACAAAGAGTTTATTCGAACATGCTACAATATCACAGCAGGCATGCTTCAAGTCACTACCGCAGTTTTGTATAGCAGAATAAGATTTACAGCAGAGTTACATGCATCAAATTCGATGGCAGTAACATTGAGTTAAATAGCAGTGATACTATCAGTAGCAACAAACTATCATGCTTAGCAACGAAGTAACAATGGAGGATAATGCTTAGCAATGAAATAACAATGGAGGATAATATACAACATAATAACAGGGAATTATTTACAGCAACAACATGGTATATGAACAAGTAATATGCAGTAAAGTGAAAACAACAGAGAGATATCACAAACTAAAATAACAGAAAAATGCTAACTCTTAGTTCATTCATCTCTGCATAACAGTTGCTAGGCATTATTCACGTCTCGGAACTTTCCTGTATTGAGCTTGATAGGTTAACCATGAATATACAACTACAGAGAACCCAAGCTCAACATCCAGAACATATAGCCAAGTAACAATCCCTCATTCAGATAAATGAGCATTTAAAGGCAACAAAGAACAACAAGGAATCTAACGTAAGAACAACTAGAGAACTATAGCAAAACACAACATGCAAGGGTTAACAGGGACGAACATTCTCACAAAAGTTAAGAAAATCACAGTTAACACACACACGTGATTACTTGGGTGTAAGGCCTCCAAATGGCCAATGACTACCCCAAGTCCCTTACCCTAAAAGACAAGCCTTCACTCGGACAACAGCTCTCCCTCCACACTCCAAACAGCAACGCCCAGAACCCTTCCAGGAAGAGCAACGAAGAAGAAGATGAAGAACTGAGGATGAAATAGGGCTCACCTTAGCGACAATTTGTACGAGTGGCAGAGGAGGTGCAGGTGACACTCTCTACAGGTCGGGATCATGGGAGTGTGGTTGCATCGAGCTGCATTTTCATTGGTTCATGGACGATTCGTTCTGATTTTGATTTATTTTTTGTTGCAAATCTACGATGATTCAGACGAGTGCGGACGGGTCTTCACGTCCGTATTCGTCCGCGAGGCCAAATTCCTTAGGCCAAATTGTGGCCTCAGTTGAGAAATGGCGTCCCCATTCTCGTCTGTACCGTCCAAATTGGTATTCGTATGCCATTTGGCTTCTGTAATTCGTCCGCATGTATCGTCCGAATGTGTCCAAAAATCAAATAGATTCAATTCAGATGAGGCCTCACCTCATTCGCATTCATCCGCTAGCGTCTGAAAGTCTCTAGACTTGGACAGATTCGATGCGGACGCGTCCTGCCCTCTTCCTCATCATCTGCACCTTCATCCGCAAGACGACAGAGTTACTTCAGGACGCGAGAACTCCTCGTGTCTTTGTCCTCAAGTGCCTGTGCAGATGCCGATCCTCATTCCATGTGGCGTCTGTAGGCGTCCAAATTCGCTAGATTTCCACTTTCTTCACACTTCCAACTAAACTTTTATCCGAATTAATTCCCTCGTAATTACAAGTCACAACTTAACGCGTATAGGGACGAAGTGTGTTACCTAATTTTATCTCCAAAGTTTGATTACATCGTTTAACGGGAAAATTAGTATCGGGGTGTTACAACAAGTTTCTTGATTGGGTGGAGAAAGTTGGGAAAATCTTTGATTACTATAATTACTTAGAAAAGACAAATATTCAATGACCTCTCTAGAATTTACTAGTTATTCTAATCTTTGGTGGGAAAGTCTTTAAACTCAAAGAATTTGTGATGGCGAGAATGAAATTTTGTTGTGGAACATGATGAAACAATTAATGAGACAAAGATTTGTGCCTAGCCACTGCAAGTAGGAACTTTTCTTACAAATGCAAAGTTTGATGCAAGGAGTACTATTTGTGAATAATTTGAAACTTTTAAGATTTGAAGTGGGATTGAAGAACCCGAGGAGCAAACCATAATAAGATTAATCAAGAGTTTAAATAAAAAAAATTAAGGATGTAGTAGAATTACAATCATATGTACACTTGGACAGGGTATTCCCATTAGCCTAGAAAGTGGAACGACAACGCAAGAGACCCTTGAAATTATTCAGCGATAGCCCAACACCAAGGATCCCAAGCCAAATAAACTACCATCTAAACTTGAAGTTACACAAGTTCCTAACAAGTTAATAGTGGGACAAGGGCAAGAAGAAAAGAAAATAAGTGGAGATGCAATACGAATAGGGGTTCGAGAAATCAAGTATTTCAAGTACTTTGGTTTTGGACACATAACCTCCCAATGACCAAATCAAAGAGTAATATGATCATAAGAGAAGGGTCCAACGAAGTTGAAAGGGAAGATAAAGAAGTTGTAATTACTAAGAAAGATGATGAACCAGAAGAAAAAGTGGTTTACGTTCAAGAGGGCCCTCTCCTCATGGTTATTCAGAGGGCTCTTACGAGACAAAGCCGAGATGACATTGTTTGGTCAAAGATAAAGTATGCTATTTAATTATTGATGGAGGTAGTTGCGTCCATATTGTCTCTATAGATATGGTAAAAAAGTTGGGCTTAGAGCCATTTGTACACTCGACCTCTTACAAGCTAAGTTGGCTTAGTGACAAAGGGGACCTAAAAGTGAAAATGTAAGTGACAATTCCATTTTCTATAGGAAAATATCAAGATGAAGTAATTTGTGATATGGTTATTATAGATGTGAGTCATATCTTGTTACATAAATCGTGACAATTTGATTGGAGGGCTATCCATGATGGGTATACAAAATTTTATTCGTTCAAGCATGATGGTAAGGTGGTCAAGTTTTACGTTTGAACCAAATGAAAATCGACCTTCAAGTAAGAAAAGAGAAGACTGGCAAAGAATCTCTATTTATGTCAAAGAATGAGTTGAAGAAAGCATTATCAAGTTACTAGTTCCTTGTGATGATTATGTTTCAAGAAAGACTTGAAGAGACAGGAATAATTCAAGAGTCAATCAACGATCTTATTGAGCAATTTCAAGATATTTTTTCAGAAGAACTTCCTCATGGACTTGCTCCTATTCAGGTCATTGAGCACCAAATCGATCTTCTACCAGAAGTTATCTTACCTAACAAACCCTCTTATAGATTAAATCTGGAAGAGGCAAAAGACCTACACAAGCAAGTCATTGAGTTACTTGAAAAGGGCTACATCCGAGAATCATCAAGTCCTTGTGCCATTCTAACATTATTAGTACCAAAGAAAGATGACTCTATGAGGATGTGTGTGGCTAGTTGAGTCATCAAACAAATCACCATCAAGTACCAATTTTCGATATCAAGACTTGAATACATGTTAGATGAATTGAGCGACTCCACTATGTTCTCAAAGGTAGATCTCAAGAGTGGCTACCATCAAATTTGCATGAAGGAAGGTGACAAATGGAAAATAGTGTTCAAGACCAATTACGGGCTCTTTGAGTGGCTTGTGATGCCCTTTGAACTTTCAAATGCTCCAAGCACCTTCATGAGACTCATGCATCATGTGTTGAAGGAATACTTGGAAAAATTCATTCTGTTGTACTTTGATTATATCTTAGTGTATAGCATTGACTTGGATAATCATTTGAGTCTTCTACTACAATTATTCGAGACCCTTCAAGGAGCCAAACTTTATGCTAATCTAACAAAGCATTTATTTTTGCAGGAGAAGGTACATTTCCCTAGGTTTATTCTTTCAATCATTGTGTTGAAGTCGATGAAGAGAAGTTGACAGGTATCAAAGAATGGTCGGTCCCTACCAATATGTCAGAGTTGCATAGTTTCCATGGTCTCACTTCCTTTTATTAGAGATTTTTCAACAACTTTAGCACAATCATAGCCCTAATTATGGATTGCACAAAAAAAAGAAAAGGAGTTCCATTAGAGTAAGGAATGTCCATCAAGTTTTTATTTGATCAAGGAGAAACTATGCAATGCACCAATTCTAGCATTGCTTGATTTCAACAAAGTATTTGAAGTGGAATGTGATGCATCTAGTTTTGGCATTGACTCTGATCTTATGCAAGAAGGAAGACCAACATATTTCAGCAAGAAGTTGAAGGGGAGTGCCCTAAATTATTCAACTTATGACAAAGGGTTCTATGTTGTAGTAAGAGCACTCGAGAAGTGGCAACATTATCTACTTTCATAGGAATTTATTATTCATATCGATCTCTAAACACTTAAACATGTCAAAAATCAAGGTAAGCTAAATAGAAAACAAGCCAAATGGATCAAATTCCTTGAAAGATATCCATACATGATCCAAAATAAAAAAGTAGAAAACAATGTGATAGCTGATGCATTGTCTAGAAAATATGCGCTTTTTACTAAATTGAATACTAAAATACTTGGATTCAATTGCATCAAAGATGCTTATATTGATGATAAGGATTTTTTATATTGGTTTGAAAATTATGGATCAAAAGCAAAAATGGATATTATATTGTCGAAGGTACTTGTTCAAGGGTGGAAAGTTATGCATACCTAATTGTAGCCTCAGAGAATCATTTATTCAAAAGGCCCATGGTGGTGGCCTTGCAAGTCATTTTGGGGAGAAGAAAACTCTTGAAGCTGTAAAAGAGCCTTTTTATTGGCCGTATATGTCGAAAGAAGTTCATAAAATTGTTGAGAGGTGTATCATTTGCAAAAAAGCTAGAGTCGACTAAATCTCATGGATTATACATGCCCTTGTCAATTCTTAGCCATCCATGGGTGGAATTGTGCATGAATTTTATTTTGGGTTTTTTCACAAACAATGAGAAATAAAGAAGCAATCATGGCGGTAGTGGATTGATTTTCAAAGATGACACAATTTATACCTTGCTAAAAAACTTATGATTCACATCACATTGCCAATCTCTTCTTCAAAGAAGTGGTGTGACTTCATGGAGTACCTAGTTTGATAATTTCAAATAAGGACACCAAACTTTTGAGTTATTTTTGAAAGACCTTATAGAGGTTATTGGGGACCAAATTATTATTCAGCACGTCCTTTCATCTTCAAATTGACGACCAAATAGAAGTAGTGAATAAAACTATGGCATCTCTATTGAGAACTGTTGTGGGAAAGTGTCTGATAGATTGGGATTTATAGTTCCCCTATGTGGAATTCACATATAACTGTAATGTTCACAGTATGACTCAAAGTCTCCATTTGAAGTGGTTTACAAGTTGAATCCTTTCACCTTATGGATCTTATTATGTTACCAAGCAATGGGTTGATTAATATGGATGGAGAGATGAAGGCCAAATTAATTAAAGTGATGCATGATCAAGTGAGCAAGGAAATTTGTAGAAAGAATGAAATATACACAAAGAACGCTAATAAAGGAAGGAAAATGATGACATTCAACAAAGGAGATTTAATATGGTTGCATTTGAGAAAGGAGAGGTTCCCTGAATAGAGGATATCTAAATTTATGTCTAGAGCCAACGATCATTTTAAAATCATTGAGAAGATCATTGAAAATGCTTATAAGATCAAACTTTTGGGAAACTATAGAGTTTTAACTTCTTTTAATGTTCAAAACTTTTCTTCTTATTTAAGGGAAGAAGAGAAAGAAGAAAATTATTTGGATTTGAGGTCAAATCCTCTTCTACCCTAGGAGGATGATGTGCCACAAGGACTAGTCACGAGATCTTAGGCAAAGAATTTAACCAATTACTATAGTTCAATTTATTTTGTAGAAAAAAGGCAGTAAGAGAGCTTAGAGAGGAGCCCCCAAACAATAAGGATGAATGAATGCCAAAGAATCTTATCATGTGGAATCATATCGATTCTCAATTATAGTCGAAGGCATTTAAAACTAAAGGGCCTTTGAAATGAAGTAACACTTAGTTATTTATTTGTTTAATAAACTTTTGAGTGATACTCGACTAGGGGTTTGTTCAAGAGCAAGTTGGAGTATTCGTAAGGTTATTTTTGTAATTTTTTTGAACTTGTAAACCCCAGACGAGCTATTTAAGCTCCCCTTAGTATTATTCTTGATTAGTTTTGAATCATAAAAATTATAGAACTTTAGCCTCTTTTTCTTTGTTCTACGCGAGCAAAAGCCCACAATTTGTTCAATTGTTCTCAATCATCGATTTGTGTCCTAAATTCTTCATTAGAGTTGAATTTGTCATAGATTTTACTGTAGCTTCCTTGCTTCATTTTAGGAGTGTAATTATTACAGAGTTGTTAAAGCTCACAAATTATCAAGTTGGAGAGCCGCCTTTTTTTGGGGAAATTGCCTTGGAGTAGGAAGTCGTAGATTTTAGCAGCTTTTTGACCTACTTTTCTGTTCATGTTCCATTCGTTATTTCCTAGTTTTTGGTTACATGAATTTGTTCTTTTAGGCATTTAAAACTGATCAATTTGCTGTGGAGAAGCCATTGGAGTTTTGGAATCAAAGGTTTGGATTGAGTTTTTCTGAATCACTTCCAAACAGTAGAAAAATGGGGAATTAAGTTTGCAAATTTCTTACGTTTGGTGGAACGCTATTTGATCATAGCTTGATCGCAAATTGAACAAATTCAATGTTAAAAAGCTCTGGTCGACCATTTTTGTTCATTCGGTAGACTGCAAATCCTCTAGAAGCTAGTTTTTTTTATTTGGTGAATTTTTGGTTGTTCGCTATTCCAACCTCTAATCAACTGATCTTTCCATGCCCTACTCGACATGTGTCACGGTATGATCTTGATCTTTCACCGTTGGACACTAAATCAATACATTCCTTTATCCTTGTGGAATTTATGTTAGTATTTGTGTTAACAATGGAAAAATTTCAACCTCAAAGAATACTAAGGATATCATTAAACGAGAACAATAAGGTGTCGACTATAGGCAAGATTGTTTGTGACATTTTTAATGACCAGAAGTTGTCCATTGATTTATAGTTACATTAATGGATCAATTTGATATAGTCTTGGGTATAGAGGGATTGAGTAAGTATTGAGTTATAGTTAACTATCATAGTAAGAAGGTAAACCTTTTTTTGGAAGAATGGACAAGTTGTTGTTCGCCATAACAATACTGGCTTGGTAGCTTAGCCATATCTTGGAGCATTATTGGAATATTTGGTTGTCAATAGTGATTATGGCGACCTTGGGTAGCACCCAGAGTTGTCAGTGGTCAAAGAGTATCCTTATTTATTTCTTGAAGATTTGCTAGCATTGGCATCAGAATGAGACATGGATTTCCCCATGTGTTGATTCTGAATACATGTAGTTTATCTCACATCATATAAGATGCCTATGGGAAGGTTGACCAAGTTGACCAAGTTTATGTCACAAAGAACACAATAGTACTGTTTACGATGAAATAGGATGGATCGCTGAGGGTTTTCGTCGATTATAGGAAGTTGAATTAGTTAACAATGAAGAATAAATATTAATTATCAAGAATTCATGAATTGTTTAAGCAATTGAAAAGATCTAGACGTAACGACCCAGTTTTTCGTAAATTCGTGAAAATGCATTAAAATTTGAACTTTTGTAAAACCGTTGAAATCTCTTTTAAAACAAATCAAAATGCAACGCTAAACCGAACCTCTACTAACCTTTCGTTAAACTTGTTTTGAAAATCCAATTAACAAAAATGCGAAAACACTATAAAATCATTTATTTTAAAATATTATGGAAGCAAAAATCCTTTAAATGAAAGGACTAAACAATTAAGTACAATTTATTTCTTACTCTAGCCTGACCAGCCTCAATCTCGCTCGTGCAAATCTTTCATCTTTGCTTTATTATCTGTTCATTGTTATTGTCGTTTTCGCATACAATTACCTATACCTACACCACAAGTAAACTGTAATCCCAAAGGCTTAGCAAGGAAAAATGGTTTAATGCATTCATGAAATGCCTCTCTTTAGTCCTTTTTGGAATGGGGGCCACCCAAACCAATCCTTTCATTACGTCATTTGTTCATTTTATTACTTTACATTCATTTGTTACTCGTACATCAAGCGGAAGATTGGAGGATTTTCCTTCGGAATAGATAGTTGGTCGGATCTAACCTTTTACTTAGACTAGGTCCCCTTTCCCGTCATGGTTGGGGGCCTTGGTCTAGTGCAGACTACACCCGCTACCCATGTATCGCCCCCCAACTCCCAATTTCCTTCATTTTCTTAACATTTTACCTCACATAATGCATGTGTGAGTACCACCACCAAGATAGCACTCCCTATTGGTTTTCTATTAACATGATGAATGATCATACATTCTCATCCTAACATGATGCATGATTTTTTATAACGTAATATTAATAGAAATTGGAGTGCGCATATAAAGAAAGTAATTGAGAGCAAATTGTAATTGAAAGCGCACATAAAGAAAGTAAAGGACAGAATTTGAATGGTGCACATAAGGAAAGTAAATAACAACATATAACAGAGAACAATTTTAATTAAAAGTGCATAACATAAAACAAGTATGATATCGAATTTAAGCAGCAAAAGAACAATAAACTAAACATGCCCAGGAATAACTACATTTATCATGCTAGTTAGATATCCTAATTAACTAACATGCTCAAGTCGAGTTATAATTATTAATCTAGTTGGTTATCTTAATTAATTTACATGCTCAAGAATGAATTACGATTATTATCCTAGATGATTTAAACATGCTTTTATTATAACCCATTAAACGTGCTTCTAATAGTTAATGGATTAAACATGCATAACTGTTAATTAAACGTGCTTGACTAGTCATATTCATGTCTCGCTAATTATTAGTTAATTCACCCTAGATATTTACATGCTCAATGTCGAATTAATTACTCTCGTTAATTAACATGCTCAGTGATATGATTAACAACTGAACTAGACAACTAGTTAAGTTAATTAACATATTACATATGCTTAAGTCTAGTTGTTTACTCTAACTGATTTCATGCTCAAGTTTGATTAAGATTATAATTGTGATCCTAATTAATTACTCTAGTTAATTAACATACTATATTATTCTAAGTTAAGTTAAATAACATGCTCCCATTATTCTAATAAATCAAATACTCAAGTAATATACGGTTAAGTTATCTACCATTATTATCTAAATTAATTAAGATGCTTGAGTGTAGTTAATTATTGTAGTTAATTATTCTAGTTGATTAACATGTTCAATTCCTAATTAAGTTAATTACGCTAGTTAATTAGCATGCTCAAGTCTAATTACTTACTTTAGTTAGTTTACATGCTCTAGTTAATTGTCATGCATCAAGAAAGAATTATGCAACTTAAAGACACTCAACTAGATAGTTTACATGCTCAAGAAAGGGTGATGATTAAACATGCTCATTTAGTTAATTAACTAACGTGCTTCAGGATTAGTTATTAATTAAACAACTAGTTAAACATGTCCAAAATAACCTAGTTAATTATTCTAGTTAGTTAACTACTCTTATTAATTGTCATGCGTCAAGAAATGATTAAGTAAACACACTATTTAATACTAACTAGTTAAACATACTAGTTATTAGACATGCTCGGATTAGTTATTTATCTGCTTGTTAATTAATTAGCCTAATTAATTACTCGAGTCTAGTCAGTTACTCTTAGTTAGTTACCGTACTCAAGTGTAATTAGTATGCTTAGTTACTTTTAATATCTTAGATTAACATTACAAGTGTTGACTCAAGTTGTTAACCTGCAGGATAGAGGGCAACAGAGTAATATATGCATAAGGGGTTTGCAACAAAAATATTTAACTAAGTAACATAAGTATTGAGCTAGCAACAAGTCATCAGACAACAACAACAATAATTCATCATTCACGGATTGACATTCATCACCTTTAAGCCTTAACATTCATCACATCTTCATCCAACAAAACTTTTAATTCATAAAACTAATAATAATACAACTAACAAATCTACACTATCAACAAGGAAAGTAAAAGATAGCAAGGAAACCATCACAATAAGGAAATAACTCACGCACACCTACTTGTGGTGCAGGGCCTCCACAAGCCAAAACACCCCTAATTCCTTACCTAAATAGAAGACACTAAAAATAGGGACGACTCTCCTAGCTCCAGCCTTCACGGCATCCAGCAGCAACACAGCTCACAGAGCTTCTCCTCACAAAACTTCACTCACATAACACTCACTCCACACACTTAACCCACAATAATCACCACACATCACTCTCAACGCACACACTCACGTAGGCAGAGCTCTCACACGTAGGAAGAACTCTCGCAAGAGAGAGATAGAGCTCACGCAAGAAATGAACTGAAAAAGGCAGGGGAAAGAGGGAAGGGATGACTTTACCTAGATGGAGGGGATAACGTAGGCATAGGAGAGGGGATGGTTGGAGACAAGGGAAGCATGGCGTCCAGGCAGGGGGAGGAGGTGACTTCGTCGTCCCTTTGTCGAGCATTTATGGACAACATGACATATTTCATCATTTTAAGTCCCTAATTTATCGCTGAACTAGGTTATTTCGAATGAGTGCGGATGCATTTGTCTCGTCCACATTCGTCCGCAAGTGTAAAATCTCACAGGCTAAGTCGTGGCTTCGGACGGGAAAAGGCGTCCCTATCCTATCCTTACCGTCTGCAAACAATATTCGGACGAAATATGGCGTCCGCATATAGCGTCTGCATATAGTGTCCGAAAGTGTCCCAAAATCAGACAGAGGCAAATCGGACGAGGTCTCCCCACATTCGTAATCGTTCGAAACTGTCCAGGATTTGGACAGGTTCAAATCGGACGCGGCTAGTCTACGTCCGCACCCGTCCGAACTCGTCCAAAAGTCCGCAACACAGTGCATTCAAGACACAGAATCACGTCCTGAGTTGTCCCAACCCATTCCTCGTGTGTGCAATGCGTTTGCAGACGAGACAACTTGTTCGCAGTGTCATCTGCAGGCGTCTAGAAACGCTCTGGACAGCATTTCCTCACATATTCTCACTTAGCTCCTACCCCATAACACTTTTCCCCATAAGTACATGTCATAAATTAACACGTATCAATATGCAATGTAATGTCTCAATTACCTCGTCCCTTAATTACATCGCGTACACGGAGAAAAATGTAACGAAAATACCCCTAGACTTAACGCTCTAGAACGTCATTGGTAATACCCCGATAATTGTCCAACTGAAAAAGTTGGGGTGTTACACTAGATATTTTATAATATAGGTTTGAGGTTTTGGTGTCATCAGGTAAAAATCCTGGAGGATGATATCCTAAAGATAACATTGCAAACACGATATGAGCATTTGGTATTTCTATATTATTCTTCAATTTGAAAGATATCTTGTCTTCTTAGATTTGATGATTTGGGTTTTCAGATCATACTAAGATCAATTTATGGTAGTCTTTATTGATGATATTGTCATCCATAGAGAATAAGGAGCACTGAAGAATTATTTTGCAGATGTTGGGAGATAACCTGTTGTACACTAAGAAGGGGAAGTATGAACTTTAGATCATAGGAGTCAAGTTTTTGGAACACTCTATCTTTCAAAAGGCATATCGGTGGATGCGGTTGAGATCGACATTATACTACAATGAGATGCATCAAAGATTGTGATTGAAGTTTGCAATTGTTTGAGATTGCTTGGCTAGTATCATTGCTTTATGGAGAATTTCTTAACAATAGTTATGTCATGACTAAGTTGACTAGTACAGGAGTTAGATTTGTACCACTTCCAATTTGCCTTTAAGGTGTTACAAGGCAGACTGACAAGTGCAACCGTGCTGATTGTTCTTAATAACAGTTAATCATGTGCATCCTATATAGATGCGTCAAAAGCTAGACAAAGATATGTACTCATTAATCAAGGAAAAGTTTTTTGCATATGTATTGAGAGAATTAAAGGCGCATGAACAAAATTATCTAAATTACAACTCAAAGTTAGTGGTGATAATGTAATAATATGATAAATTTAGATTTACTAAAGTATGTTGTTGAAATTACATAACCTATAGTATATGTAAATAGAAATGATGCATAAAAATTGTTCGACTTGAATATTTTAACAACTCTTAAAATAATTGATATTAATTGTTACATTAGTGCCATTATATTACTTTGTAGATAACTTAAAATGATTGGTTATATTATAATGTTGACTAACCTGTGTTCAAGGGTATTTTTGTGTAGGTATTTAACACATGGTTAATGGGAAGTTAACTGGATTAGGTTAGGTTAAATGAAATTTTCATTTAACCCTAACCTATGCAGTTTGTGAGGAAGAGGGGAGTTAGCTGCTGGTGCCGTTTTTCCTTCCAGCTGCCAAGAATGGTAGTGTGAGGAAGAGAGGTTTTCTTCCTCTCATGCTGAGTGTGGTGTGAAGAGCCACTTTCTTCTTTGTTTAGCCATCAATCTTCAAGAGAGAAAACCACGGAGGTGTGAGGTGATTGCCTCTAGTTAGGGTCTTTGTTTCTCTTATGCAGAGCATTCTACTGAGGTGTTGGTGTTTTCTCTTATGTTAGTGGTAATGAAGCTGTTAGATGGAGAGAGAACAAGAGTGGACCTTTGAGAGAACAACCCTACGCGATAGATTGTGAGTCAAAGCATACATATAGGCTGTCAAAGCAGTCCACTATAACAGCCCTCTCCCTTACAATATCCTTGTCTCCAAGGACATAGAGAAGTTCTTAAGGAGAGTGGATCAATAGCCCGAAAAAGTTCTTGATTTTGGATATCTGAAACATCATTTCCTTGAGTTTTGATAGGCCTTTCATCGTCAAAGTTTAAGTTTGATGAGGAATTGAAGCAACTAGATTTAAGCACAAATACTGAATGACCAAATTCATCCAAATCTATGCATTTCAACCAGAACTCAAGAGTAGACTCAGAAGATTTATCCTCCTTGGAGAGTATAAAATAAACAAAATCTTCGTATCCCATATTTCCTTCAACCTTACTTGTAAACTTTCTAGGAATCTGAGAAAATACTCTATGAACAATAAGGTAGGTAAGGGCATGGTTTCCATAACTAATAAGGTTCTCCTTGACGATTAAAAAATCATGATCTGTATCCAACTCCCAAAACGTGCAGTATATATATTACATGAAAGTGTTCGTAAGAGAAATACCTCAAAACTTTATTGATGTTTTCTTCTTCGTCTGCATGTGGCATGGCATCTATTAAGTTACTGTATTTAAGCTCCCTGAGAGTGAGATGACCATTTCTAGATCTATTTACATAATAAAATATTCTGTATATCTAGATTTTCAGCGAAAGCCATTGCTCATAAATTTTTTTTTGAAACCAGGGTTCGATTTAAGGGCCAAAGGAGACACCTCCATCAGCTGCAAAGATTCAGTGCCTGAGATGCCACATCACTATAAATATCCATTCTATTGAAATCAGTACCACTCACTGTTTTGCTAGCCTCAAGAAATGATAAAGAATTCTTCAAGCCACAAACCTTTGCAGCAACTCAACCATGTAAATTCACATATACTCTAAGAAAGGGTTCAAAATGAGTCACACTGGTGAAATCAGGATCTGACTCACCAAGTATTTCCCTTATCTCCTTCTCGATATACATTTCCTTAAATGCCTTTAGTTTCACCATTATATGAGGTAATTCCCCCACTGTCATTTTACCATTATGATTTTTTAGTAAAGTAAATTTGGATGTGAGGTTAAGAAGTTCGACCTTAGTGTGACTTTGAAACAGCTGGTCGAAAACAAGGACACCTTCAAATTGAATAAAACATTCCATAAACAATCCATATCACCTATCAGTCATCAAAATAACATAGCACAGCTCTATATTAGGATCTTTATAACGTCCAACAATCAAATACACCTGTAATGCCCCAATCTATCTATCGTTACATACTTCTTATTATAGGTAGCATAGACGGCAAACCAAAAGTAATAATAATAATTTTTTCCTCTTCGATTTATAGTTCACTATCTCATGAATAAGAAAGAGATCCTCAACTACATTATCAACAGGAAAATGAAAGCCCCAATAATTCTCCAAGATGTTATTCATCACCACAAGATTAATGAAAATCATTCAATCAAGACCAACAATATTACTTCCATAAAACCTTTGAATTTTTATAATTTTAAATTTTCACGTATAATTTTTTTGTGTAAATTTCAGCCAAGCATTGGAAAGTTAACCAGTTTTGTCGTGTAACGGCCACGTGTGAGATTCCAATCAAATAGTCAAATTAGATATTTCCTAATAGTAAATTAATCGAGGGAGTCAATTTAGTAAAC
This sequence comes from Begonia loranthoides, assembly GCA_022433065.1. Lineage (NCBI taxonomy): Eukaryota > Viridiplantae > Streptophyta > Magnoliopsida > Cucurbitales > Begoniaceae > Begonia > Begonia loranthoides. Next base: position 20,060,417 of record CM039486.1, on the reverse strand, counting down.
TATTTTTGGCTAAGAAATCTTTTTCGGTTAGCGTTTTGAACAAATCGAAATTTAAAATCAGAATTTGAATTGGATTTAATTAACATCATAATTTGAATTGGATTTAATTAACATATAAAATATAATATTATTCTTTTCTCTTATTTATATAAGTAAATAAAGAAGAAGAAGAAGAGTTTCTTCTTTGTCTCCAGTGAGCTGCCGAGAAGGAGAGAGATGCATGGGGGAGAGTCGAAAATCAAAAAGTTGACAATTTCTGACGATGGATTTGGGTTCCCGTCATCCACACCAACAACTATTGTAAAGACCATTGGTGAGTATTTTTGTTTTTCCCCTCCGTTTTAGAGTTTATAGTTTTGAATTTTATTGGCTTCATATTTGAGGTTGAACAAATTGAATCCGAGGGAAATTTCTTGTTTATATTTGTATAATAGGAGTCTATACAGGTTTATTTGTCATTGGAAGTCGAAAATCAAGTAAAAGCGGTGGGTTTTTGTCTGAAAACCGTGCCCATAGCATTGACTTGGTTGACCACTGTGTGGTGGCAGGTTGACTAGTCTAGTTGGTTCAACCGACGTGGTCGACCGCAAACGCAAGTCCGACCGTCTGTTGCTGTTACTGCTCGACCCCAAACTAAGCAGATTGCCCAAGGATGGTCCTAGGTTGATCATAGGAGGTCCCTGGTCGACCACATAATGTATTTTGTCATGTTTTTGTGTTGTTTATGGGTCGATTAGGCTCCTAGACGTGGTATAGGACCCTTCCACCTATCCTTTGTGACTAACTATTGAAAATTATTGTCCTTTGACATGGTTTTAGGCTAGGTTTGATTTATGGATTTCAAGCCGATTTCCATTAAAGTCATATGCGATTGACTTTGGATGAGTCTCCTTGACTATTATGTCTTGGATGGTTGAGGGCGTGTCTTATCGACTGCTATGAGGTTCCAGTTGACCGTTGATGTGTCTCATCAATACTGAATGGTCCTAGTTAACTATCGAAGAGTCTTGTTGATGCGGCGAGGTCTCAGTTAATCACTGCTTGCCTCCCCGATGGTTGCATTGTAATATTCCAATGTCGTTTTCCTCGTATAGGCGATGTAATTAAATTATGGGACAATTTATATATTACATTGCGTATTGATATGTGTTAAATTGTGGTGTGTATTTATAGGAAAAATGTTATGGGATGAAAATTTGGTTGAGAAAACATGACGGAAAAGTTGGATTTTAGGAGATTTGGACGCATGCGGATGACATGGGGATGAAAAATGTCTTCCGCAAATGCATGAGAAGTCATCCCTGTGCTTTGGGACGCACCATGACAATTTTTGCGTCCTAATGCGTTTGTCGCTGGGTATTTGCGGATGCATGCAGACATATGAGGATGCATGCGGATGCTGTCGAATTGAATCTGTCCAATTCCTGGACAATTTTAGAAGATGCAGATGCTGTATGTGGATGCCATATCGCGTCCGAATGGTGGGTTCAAATGAGTCTGGACGAGGGTGGACGCATGCGGTCATGACAATTTCGAATCTGTCCATTTGGGACACTTTCGGATGCATGCGGACACTGTATCCGAACGCCATCCTTCGTCCGAATGTACAAATCTGCCTTAGGTATAGTGACTTTTGGACGAATGTGGACGAGACCAGAATGTCCACACTCTTCCGAAACAGCCTAGACCTGTGAGAAATTAGGGTTTGAAATAATAGAAATTTGTCATGTAGAAATTTAATTCCCACTCAGCCTACCAGCGAGCGACTCTCCCCATGCCTTCCCCAATGCCGGACTACATCCCTCCCTCTCTAGTAGTTGTACCTATGTTCCCCCTTCAGGTATGATTTGTAGATTGTAAGCCATCCTTCTCTGGCATTTTCCTCATTCTTCAGTCCAGTTTTCTTCCTTTTCATGAAAGAGAGAGTTCCTGCGAGAGAGGGAGATCCTCTGTGAGCTAGTGAAAGTATGCTTGAGCTCGTGAGTGTTGTAATTTTGTGAGATTGTGTGACTTCTCCCAAGAGATATGTGGGTTGTTGGAGGTTGGAGCTCGTGAGCTTGGAGTTGTTGGAGTTGCTGACCGTGAGCTGTGGAGCTGCTTGTAGTTGTTGTCCTTGTTAGGTCTTCATAGAGGGTAAAGACTTTGGGTGTGTCTTGGCCATCAAAGCCCTACCCACAAGTAGTGTGCATGAGTTTTATGTCTAGTGCCCTATGATTTCCTTATTGTTACTCCTGTTAGTTAATTATTAGTTTAGTTCCTTGGTTGATATACTGTTGTTTCGTTTGTTGGTAGTCCATAGATTTCCTTGCTATTAATTTCTGCAACTCCTTTACTTATCGATGAAATGCTTAGAAAAGTAATGAATGCTTGATGAATGCTTGCTGCTGGATGATAATCTTTATAAGCCCTGTAATTATGAAGAAAGTCATGCTAAGTAGGAACTAGTTCAGAGTTTTTTTTTTACTGTTTTACTTGCTGTAACACTTAGTGAATATTGTCCTGTTGTATTTTGTTTAAATATCCCGGTGTTAATTATAAACTGTCATTTCCTTCACTCGATGCATATGTCTATTGTTTGGTATCTATGTGTTACCCTTAACCAAGTATGTTTAAGCAACTAGATTTATAATTGAATTTTGAGTATGTTAGTAGCTAAACATGTTTGATTAACTAGCTGAGTGTTTAATAATCGTATCTTTCTGGAGCATGTTGAGCATGTTAATTAACTAAGATTCTACTCAAATAATAATCGTAATCTTGAGCATGTTAACTAACTAATCAATTTATCATAGTTTAGATAATTAACCAATAAATCAAGTATGTGAACTAATTGATCGGTGTATGTGAGTTAACTAGGCTATGCCATGTTTAATTAGCATGTAATTATTAACTTTAATTAGCATGTTGTTTATTTAATTAACTAACTAAGATAGCATGTTAATTAACTAAGTTATGCCATGATTAATTAACTAAGATGCCATGTTAATTAAATAACTAAGAGCATGTTTAATTAAGCACGTTTCGTTATCTATTGGTTGAACATGTTTCTATTTAAATTATTAATTCCATCAACTATTTGTTGTATTATTATTGACTGAAAAGAAATGCTTAACGATAGAAAAGTGATAAATGAAGAATGTTTACTGCTGATAGTATGTGAATGTGTAGTGCTATTTTACTGTTAATTGTCCTGTGATTTCCCTAGTGTCATTACCTTGCTGTGAATTCCTTTCATGTTTAATTAACAATTTATTCAGCATGTTCACCATTTCGTTAGTTGTTCAATTCGTTAATTCAAAAGCATGAAAAGTATGCAATCTCTCTAGCAAGTATTTATATTCGTTGTATGCTTTATTGTTCTATATCGTTGTTTATTTTCTCTTAAATGTGCTAGTCAATTATTGTCATCTTCAATTATTGCTTACCTTCATTCAATGCATTATTCAATAATTGTTGCTTTAATCTCTATGCATTTTCAATTTCCGTTATTCGATTATTGTCATTTACTTTCTTTTATATGTGCGATTCAATTATGATAAATGTTACGTTAAACTACAGCATGCATCATGTTATTGAGAGAATATGTTATCATGCATCATGCTAATAGAAATAGAGAGTGCCACCCTGGTGGTGGTACTCACACATGCATTATGTGAGAGAAAAAGGTTAAGAATGAATGAAGAAAAAAAAAAGAAATAGAGAATTGGGGGATGGAAGGTTAAGTACGAATCAGTCAGGTAGACAAGATGTAACATCCCGATTTTTATTTCCTTTGAAAATTGTGAGAAATTTAAAACTTTTCTTTTATATAATCAGAGTAAGACTTTTCTTTTAAAAACCGAGTGTTAAATACATTATTTAAAATCCTTTTTCCAATTTATTGCATTTAAGAAATAATAATCATTTAAAACATTTTAGTATCAGAATAACTTTCATTTATAAAAATCATTTCTTGAAATATAACAGAAGTATTAAATAAAACAATTATTAAACTTAAAACTGTTTTCTTTATTATTTACAAAACCATTTACTCTTTAATCCAACTAGCCACAAGATCCGATGCGTGTAAATCCTTCATCAACTACTCTACATATTGTTCGTCTATTTTCAAGCATATACGTACATCGCAAGACAGTAAGTTATGAGCCTAATGCCCAGTAAGTGATAGGAGTAAAACTGTATAATGCTCATGCTTTGCTCTTTTCAAAACCATATGTGTTTTCATTTTTAGTCTTTCATTTATCTTTTACCATTTCATTTACAGTCTCCAACACCTTTGGTATAGCAACTCCGTCTCCAACCGAGAGTTTATCGAGTCGCTCGGGCTCCGACCTCTGCTTACTAGCAGCTGTGCCACAAAGACTTAAATGACCTCATTAACCATTGGGCGGTTCTTCCTGACTCCAACCGAAGATGTATATGTGACAAAGGATTTGGCTCCAATCGAATTGCCTGTTAGCTATTGTGCTCACACACAACGACTATCCTCAGACATAAGCAGCTCTTGCTACAACCGAAAGCTTTACTAGCTATTGGGCTCAGTATGAAGCTCGAGCTCCGACCTCTGCTTACTAGTGACTGTGCCATTAAGGCTTAAACAGTCTCCCATATCTTTGGTTAACCAATCAAAAGACCAACTAACAAACTCACTGTTTTATTTTATTTCTCTCACATTTATCTTTTTTGGCACCCTTTCTGTTTCCTTTTCAAAATCAAGCATGTAAACCATTTTTGTATCGTTTAGAAAACCATGATGATTACTCAAGGCTATGTTATGATTATGTATACAACATGTTTTTAAAGAAAAAGAAATCATAGATACAAGTAAGAAAGAATAAAGAAAATTAAAGGATAATCACTAGAAGTGAGTATTTGATCGATATCGAGACAGATAATCACTAGTAGGGAGTCTTCGATTTCTATCGAGATGGATAATCACTAGTAGTGAGTATTCGATTGATATTAGGACGGATAATCACTAGTAAAGAGTCATCAATTTTATATTGGGAAGGATAATCACTAGTAGTGAGTCTTCGACAGATATCGAGACGGATAATGACTAGTAGTGAGTCTTCGATTGATATCGAGATAGATAATTACTATCAATGACTTTTCAATTGATATCGGGATGGATAATCACTAGTAGTGAGTCTTTGATTGATGTCGAGACAGATAATCACTAGTAGTGAATTTTTTATTGATATCGAAACAGATAATCACTTCCAGTGAGTCTTTGATTGATATTGGGATGGATAATCACTAGCAATGAGTCTTTGATTTGATAGTAGGATGGATAATCACTAGTTGTGAGTTCAATTGAAATCGGGACGGATAATCACTAGTAGTGAGTCTTTGATTTCATATTTGGACCGATAATCACTAGTAGTGAGTCTTTGATTGATATCAGAATGAATAATGACAAGTAGTGAGTCTTTAATTTGATATTGAGATAGATAATCACCAGTAGTGAGTCTTTCATTAAAATGAGGACAAATAATCACCAATAGTGAGTTTTCAATTGATGTAAAAAGTGACTATATGGAAAGAATGATAAAAAATAAAGAAAGGAAAGAAATAAAATTTAAATGCAAATGTTTTTATCATGTTTATATTTTTCATTAATTACTGAGCGTTAGGCTCATAGATGAATCTTGTGATGTACGTAAAGATTTATAAAGAGTCTGACAATGGAGGACTACGCAGTTGATGAAGCATACTTGTGAAGAGCGCTTGGACTTGTTACATCAAATTTAGTTTATGAAATGAGACACATTTTGTAATGATACATAATAATTGATAAATATTTTGATATGATTTATCATTTGAATTCATTTACAAAGTTTAAAAAGAGAAGTCTTCCACTGCACTAAAGGAAAAAAATAAAGGTTTAAAAATAAAGAAAAAGGAAAAGAAATCGAGATATTACATCAAAACACTTCACTGGCCATGATCCTCCCTTAGAAGCATTGTTATCACCCATATCTTTTCTTGATTTCCATAATCTAGATTTCTATGGATCTGATTTGAATTTCTTTTTATCACTCTAGCTTCCACTGCTTTCCATCTAAACCTTTGTTTCCTTCTGTAATGGCCCGATCCACTAGAACTGTGACATGTGGATTCCTAAAGTGGGAAGAAGAGTGACTACATGCCTAACCTACAATTCACCCAAATGACACACTAACTTGAGCTCACTCAGGTTCCTAAGATAGGAACTAACATGCTCTCATACAAACCATGCATTCCAAGCATCAAGAATTGTAAAAATAAAACATGTAAGAAACTAAACTACCATGTAACTATCCATCTACAATGTCCACATAAAATATAAAGGACCACACCCACAAAATGTAATACCACGAGTGTAATGCTCGAATAATTCCTTTATAAATATAATGTAAAGAATTTTTATGGAATATATGTTTTGATAAAAGAAAATACGCTCTGTAATAATGTATGGTACCTTAATGCAGTAGTTACGGATAAAATGAGTATAAGATGAGAAAAAAGGGGATTAAAAGTATAAATTGTTGAGGGAAGTGTTAAATTGGCGTTTTCGGTTGACTGTGGAGAAATTGGTCAACTAAATATTTAATCGCTAAATATTACAGATTGCTCCCAGATTTTTCAATTGACGAAGCGATCGAGGACGCATTCGAGTTGCTTGACCAAAATATATTAGAGATTGTATTTTGGTTTTTTGGTCGAGTGATTAGTCGATGGAGAGGTCAAGGGTACTCAACCACAAAACATTACAAAGGCAAAAATATGAGTGGCGGTCGATGTTGTGTTTGTGTGTGAGGTCGACTATTATCAATTGAAAAGTTGAGTTCGGCGATGGAGTGGTTGATAGGGGCTGTCGGCCAGGAATTACCGGTTGATTGATATATCAATCGATCCCACGGCAGAATGATGAGCGATTGATAGGATTCATCAACCGAGAAGCATTGACCGCTCCCACATAGTTTTATGGAAAAACTATTTTATGCCGCAGTAATTTTATGTTTCTTCGATAACTTTCCCTTGACACTTCCGCAGCGATAAGAGAATTTCCACATGGCAATGTTGGAGAGGACCACTTCCTATTGTAAGTGAGACGTCCATCGGCTGTAGCTTTCCAGAGAAGCTTCTTCTCTACCTATAAATGAAAGATGACAGTGAAGTGGGAGGTGGCTAGTTTTTACAATTACAGAAGCGTGCGGGTGAGCAAAGTGTCATGTGTTTTCCTCTAGAGAGGAGAGTGTGTGTGTGAGGAAGTTAAAGAGAGGGAGAAAGGGAAGGGTGCTGCCTGGGAGTTCTAGAGTGTGCTGCATTCCTGGGGGTGCGGTACTATTAGAGTGAAGGAGGGAGTTCGACAGTAAGAATCTTCAAGAGGTAAGAAATAAGAGTGTGGCTAGTAGAGGCCTACATTATAGGAATGTATCTTTGTTTGAGTGCTACCTTGGTTTGTTGCTATAAAATGTTGCTCTGCCGATTAGACAATTTAGCTACTGTCATTTAAATGTATATAGTTGGATGAGAAGCTAGACATTGCACTATGATTTACTCAAGACTTTATCATTGTTTAAACATTGCCTTTGATTACTTGTTGGGGAGTATTATTCTACAATTAAAAAATTTTAGTTAATGATGATTATAGTTAGATGAAAAGCTAGACAATGTACTGTGATTTATTCAAGACTTGGTTGTTGTTAAATATTGCCTTAGTTACTTATTGTGAAGAATTATCCTGTTGGTTGCTAGGTAGTTTAAGCTACTGCCTTTCAGGATGTGGATAATTTCCCGAATATGGTCATGGATTTGGATACCTTGGATGAAAGAAAATATGTCAACCTCTCTATTAAATTAACCACTTGATATTTTCGTATTAAAACTGGATCCTTACTGTGTAGTGGAAAATGGGTTCCCGAAAGGATTAAAAGTGCATTGTTACTTCCTATAAGTGTTGATGTTGTGCTTTGGTACATTGCCTTTGAATTGTGATTTGGTCTCTACTAATATGATAGTCATTCCCTTATATAGTTATTTTAATAATTATTCTTCAACATAATAGATCCCTAGTTGTTCTCTCTATGTCATTGATAAATGCCACATGATGCGCTACTTTAACTTGAACTGTAACCTATCATTTCTCTGTGTTAATGTTATGTTTCCTTTTTAGTATTCTGTATATTATTGTGAATTGAAAATGGCATGACATACATGTATCATGATTAGGGCTTATGAAAATATTGACATATGCACAACATGTTTAATGAAATGGATGAATAAATATAAATACGCATGTAAGGGTTTGGGAGAATAGGTGATGGTCCATTTGTGGTGACACCCCTAATGGATGTATTTCCTCCCTCGTAGGGTCGGAGTGACAGTTAAGCCACATGGAACATAAGATGTATCTTTTCTCTTATACCTGAAATCCCCAACGCTTGAACTGAAGAGATTGGTGAAGGTCATTTGTAGTGACACCCCTGATGGATGCATCTTCTCATCGGAGTGACAGTTAAGCCACATGACCATAGGATGTATCCTTTCTCTGGTAAATGAAATGTAAAGACAGAAAAGATAGGTTCTTTTCTAAGACAAACTGCATAAGCATGCATGAGCATTGAGCATTGCATTTCATTCAATTTCTTGCTGAGGCTCATTGTTTTATCTTGTGATGTAGGTGACTGACATGATATCAACGAAATACCTATGGAGGAGGAGGCATTGCAGGATGAGCTCTTGGGTTATTAGTCGGGTTTGACCTAAGGGTTATAGCTCATAGAAAGTAACACTGGTTGTTTTGAACAGTTAATTATGGTTTTAAATTTCGGTAAATGTTTTGTTAAACTATGGATTTTTGTTAGAAGTATCGAAACCATGTTTTGAAATATTATCTGTTTCCACTTAATTACTCTGATATGTTTTCTTTAAACACACTTTAAATAAGTTAAAGAAAATTAAAGAAAAATTTTTATATGGATAAAAAGAAAAAGTTAAATTTTTTAAATAATGTGGGGCGTTACAACGAGTCTCATTACATATAAGACTCAAACCTCAAAATATAATACTAACTCTAAACCATAACCAACTAATATACAAAGGGTACCATAAAAGATTCTCTAGCCAATGTTGTACTCAAATCTTCAAATTAGTCTATCTTTGTCTTTATCCCCCGATCTACTACTACTACCTGGTCTTGCAAAACAAGGAAAGACCACATAATGAGCTCTTATAAAGCTCAGTAAGTTAAACTGTACTCTAACCATTTACATACACACACACACACACATATATATCAATTTATGTTTTCATTTTAGGTTGTCATATTTCTTAATCTTTTTCTTTCCTTATCTCTTCATAAGAATTATTATCTATCATATCATCTTTTTTACCGGTGTTAAGTATTATTCGGTTGGCTCTCACATGTAAAGTCATCATCCCATTTAAACCAATGTCTAATCTACACGTATCAACTAGTTCTACGTGTGTCCACACCTATCATGTGTAGCCCTCATGCACTTTTAGAGTGTTAAATTTATTCTACACTCTAATTGTGTAATGTCTTGTAGCTTAAATTCTTTTTCTTACCATTTTTTAAATATAATCAAATCATGCCTTTAAAACAATACAACAGAAGACTTAAAAAATCTCAATTAAAATTCAAACATAGTAAAATCCAACATAAACAAAAATATTGATATAATATTTTAACTTAAATATAAATATTTAAAAGCATAATTAAAAATAAAAAAGTCTTTCTTTTTCAATCCATTTTCCTCAAATCTTTACTCATGGGTCAATTTCGCACCAACAACGCCTTAGCTTAGCCTGTAAGGATTCTCCATCAACTGCAACCATAATTCATTTACATCCTTAGGTTTTTCAGAAAATTCATCTTTACCTACATCACAAAGTTTACCTATGAGCCTAATGCTTAGTAAGAGATACATAATATGACATGAATATGAGATGCAGTATGTAAAAACAATATCTTTTTTAGTTATCATTCTTTTCTTTTTCTTTCACTTAACAATCTAGTCATTGTGGGTAATTCAATCTATTTTTTAGGATTTTTTAGAAATAACTCCATGATTTCGTTGTTCAACATCATCATCCATCAACTTTTACGAAACCCTAACTGTAGAAAACATACCTTTAGAGGGCTTAAGAGAAATCCTCCTGACTTCACGACTCAAGAGTCATTAGGGTTTCATCCTAATGCTTAGTATTTATAAGTCAACAATCTATACATACCACAGAAAAAATCCTGTGAATCACGCATCAAAGTGTTATCATTTCCTTATATGTTGTCCTAGAATATAATTGCGGCTCAAAAAATCTACAAACAACACATTTTGAATCTATCTGTAAAGTTGCATCGGATGCATGGGCTTCCGCTCTGAATAAAAATATGTCACGTTCACGTTTTACTCTTATTTCTACAGTCACCAATGCTTTCATGACCCAATGTTTACGCAGATATCTCGTCCCCAGATCCCACCTAAATTATATGCCAATCACTATTCACCACGTATGTTTATCCTTTTGTAGATATTTCTCCCGCAGACACCAAAGGTTCGACAGATACCAACATTTTTGGGGACACCTCATTACATGAATCTTTCTTAAATTGTCTGCCAATTGCTATTCACCACGTACACATTCTTTCGTGGATACCTCTCTCCCGCAGACACCAACTCTTTCACAGACACCAACATTTCCGTGGACACCTCATCCCACAGATCCCTCTTAAACTGTTCACCAATCGCCATCCACCACATAGACATATCCTTTTACAGATACCATTCTATTGCAGATACACATGCTTTCGCAGATACTAAGGGTTCTGCGGACACCCAATTCCGTGGATCCTTCTTAAATTGTCTGCCAATTGACATCCACCATCTGCCATCCGCCATCTGCCATGTACACATCCTTTTGAGGATATCTCTCTCTCGCGGACGCCAACGCTTTTGAGGACACCAACGTTTCCGGGGACACTTAAGACGTGGATATATCCTTACCTTGTCCACGAATCACTATCCACAATGTATACATTTCTTTTGCACACATCTCACCCTCACAGACACTAACGCTTCTGCAATTACAATCTTTTCCACATTATCGTCAATAATTGTCCTCCACATATTCCTTTCTTCTGTGAATATCTCACTTTGGCAGACACTAATGCTTTAGCAGACCTTAATGCTTCGGTGGATACCAATTCTTCTATATTTTTTACTTATTCCTGTTCGCCACGTAAACATTTCCTTTGCGGATGTAACATCCCATTTCCGTTTTATGAATTTTTAGTAAAATTTTGAACATTTTAAAAACCCGTTAAAATATCATTAATTGAAAAACATCAGAGTACGTTACGCGAAATAAAACATTTAATTGTTTTACAGAAATAACATAATTAAAATACTTAAAATCCATAACATATTCTTCATGCCATTAAAATAAATTTTATTCATTAGAGTCATAACCCCCAAGGTCGTTAGTAACACAAGCTTGCATCGCATCACACTTCTCCAATGTTCACTTCAATCGGCTCACAATCCATACCTACATCACAGGAGGAATAATGAGTCTATTGCCCAGTGAGGAATATAAAATGAAATGCAACTGTAACTTCTATGACAACTCTACATGCACAAGTCTGATATATTCGTAAGCTGGGTGACAGCAACCTCTTCAGTTTCTGAACTCACCACTTGGATTCGTTTTTCTGTGAGAGCAACCTCTTCTGTTTCTGAACTCACTAAAAACGAGTCCACTATTTATTTACTCTTGGGTGAAAGCAACCTCTTCAGTTTCCAAACTCCTCCCCCGTTGAGTAAGAGCAACCTCTTCAGTTTCCGAACTTACTCAAATGAGTCGTTTTCTACGTGTGAGCAACCTCTTCAGTTTCTGAACTTACGTAGAAAACATCATTTATTATCTTCATTATTAGCCCATAAAATGCATGACGTACATCCTACTAACATGTCTATATGAATGTCACACAACAGTTCATATATATCACAAGCAATGTTACAAACAACTACCATACAATGGTTATTATCATGCTTTCACTACAATTTAACACTAAACATACATTTACTAAAATATTATCAATTACACTCTAAGGTCATATTTTTATTTTTCCATCCTTAATGTATTACTTCCAACTTAGTCTTTAACAACAAGGGTACTAATCTATGACTAAAATCACTATAACATGTATTTAGGACTTAACAATTATTATTATGTTATTAATCTAATTTTCCTATATCTATACAATGCATCCAAACATTCAATTTATTATAACTAATTTAAATCCTATTTATTCTAATTCTTGGAGGAGACATCACCTTAACCCAATTGTCCATTCACAATATGTTAACAAAGGAGACAACCTAAATTCAAAACCCATTTTAATATCAAAAGAGCACAACAAATTAAACCACCAATTAACAGGGAAGTTATGCATGATAAATACATTATGTGTAAATATATTAACCATTTCTTCTCGGTTAAATTCCTACATATTCCCCCTTATTAGCAATGTATTAAACTTAAATAAATCAAAGAGCAGAGGTCGGAAAAAAAATCATTATTTCATACTAGTCTGCAGAGAATAAACTAGGAAAATAATTATAAAAATATACTACAGAGAAATAATATGCAACTCTCTCTACTTCACCACTGGTCGTCGACAAGTTAATCCATTTTCATCACATTTATAGGCAACTAATGACTAAAAACAACTTGATCAGAGAACTAACATCAAAGATATGATTATTGCATGGAAGAAATATGCAGTGAAAACACAACTCTATCACTGAACCAATTCTCCAGAGAATAACAACAAAAATAACAGCGTATAGCACAACAAAACAAACAGCAAACACCCTACTCATGCGATGTAGGTCCTTACGGATAAACCATAAGCATCATTCCTTACCTCACGTAGTTCTTCTTTTACTTCTGCAGCAACCTCCTTCACCATTGACAATACTGTCAAACAAAGTCACAGAGGCAATTTTCTCTCAAGTTTTTCCAGAAGGAAAAACTCTTAACCCTTACATCCTATTTGTACATTATTCTAATGACCATTTAGTCTCTCCTTAAAGGTGAAACGTCGAGAGAAAAGCGTTGGATGTTATCTGAAGCACCAAGAGTCGCAGCTTTCCATTTATGGCATTTGAATATCACTTCAAGAAGGTGATAATAAATGGCAGTTGATCGTTTTAACTCAAGGGTGATCGACCACCAATGCATTGAACGTCCGTCAATTTTAGCCTTTAATGTTGCCAGCTGATCGTGTCGGTCGATCAACCTGGTTGCGATCAATTGCAAGTTCCATCTTTTATTTTCGTCTAAGATTTCAGGGTGTTACATTAATACCATTATTATATAATATGACTCTAACACAACTTCATAGAATGATTCTTAATTTATATGACTCTAACACAACTTCTTAGAATGTTATTCTTATTTATATGACTCTAACACAACTTCCTAGAATGTTATTCTTATTTAACATTCTAATTATCCATTACATTATTAATAATAAACTAATTTATTATTATTAACTATTTATTTTGATTCACTAGATAGAATTAATATTTTTCTATCGAGTATAATAGTAATACATACAACTAGTGAATACATTATATATATAACATGTCAATATGATAGGTATAATGAATATATAATATATATATCAAATTAACATGTTCTAAATATCAATACGAACAATCACAAATTACACATCCTGCTATATTTCTAGTTCTTTTACTAGCGGGTTGTAGCTGCCCACACAATTCTCCTCATGAGATTGGGTATCATACCCTTTGGAGGATATCAATTACAACTCCATCTAAATCCAGGAAAGAATGCACCATTGGATTCCAATGCCTACCAGTGTGCACCTCCTAACAGGAAAGATCACGAACAGTTATGATGTTACTAAGGTAGACACTCCTTCCATCACAGAATGCATCCAACTTGAGAAATGATGCTAGTAGATATGCATAATCATGATACATAGGTTACCTACACATTAGGAACTATGGTCAACCAAAGTGTGTCTACCTAGTTTTCCACACAAGTATATTCGGCTCACATGTTAGCCATATTGTCGCACTCTTGTGATACACACAAGATATATATACAAACAAGTATTGTAACATCTCGTAACCTTTTTTCGTATAAAAATTTTCTTTTATTTAAACCATTATAAAAATGTTGCGTAAATAAACACCAGTTATAAACATACAGCGGAAGTCTTACATATAAAACACATAGCGGAAGTCTTTTACATTTTAAATATCATAAACTCATTGTTTAAATAAGCAATTTAAAACATTATCTTAAAATATTTATTTAAAATCATAAAATACTTAAAAGCCCTTTTTAAAACATTTATTCCTTCCCGTGAGCCATAACCACAGGTCAATGTCACCAACAGCACAAACATCCACACAGCAACACTCCATCAGCTACGTCCATCAACAACTTTATCCATTCATCTACTCCTTACCTACATCAACGAGACTTAACTATGAGCCTAACGCTCAGTACGTGATATAAATGTAAAACATAGAATTCATATACAATTTCTATAATATTGCATAAAGTTTTCTATTTCGTTTCTCTTTTATTGTTCAAGTCTTATATCGTTATTTTATTTCCTTATATGTCGAGCGTATCACACTAGACCATATAAACATCCGTTTACTGTTTATATGCTGGGCGTATCAAACCGGACCATATAAACATTTGTGCAGGGAGTATCCAACCGGACCACAGTTAACTTCTGTGTCGAGCGTATCAAACCGGTCCACAGTCGTTTACTTGATATCTGTGTCGGGCGTATCTAACCAGTCCACAGTGATTTACGTGATATATGTGTCGGGCGTATCTACTTGGTCCACAGTCATTTACTTGATATCTGTGCCAGACATAACAAACTGGTCCACAGTTGTTTGCTTATATTGATTACTATGTTGGGCGTAACTAACCAGACCACAGTTGTTTATGTATAATCCGTTTTCGTGTACTTTAGTAGTTCAAGTCTTAACGTTGTCGTGCACATACAATCCTACGTGTTCCTTAATTGTATCCTTAAAACATGATCTATCCTCTCTAAGGAACTGAACTTAATTTATTAAGCATACAATCAAACAAAATACATTTTCATACAATAACATAATTTATGCATTTAATAAACAAACATCAAACAAAACCCTACTTTTCCCGAGATGTAGGTCCTTTCAGACAAAGCACATGCAATAGCACGTACCTGAAGTCTTTAACTTTAATGGTTAACGCTTTAAGATTCTTCACAAAAGCCTATTTATTAACAACATGAAATAATCAATAAATAACCTTAACTCCTAATAGCTCATAATCCAACATATCTCCTTAATCCATCCTAACAACTTACTCCTATAGAGTATAGTCTACAATATATCCAACAATGACAATTCCTTATTTTAATAAATACCTTCACCAAAATCCATCATAATAAATCTAATAGCATGCTCTAATTCTCTATTCATTAACCAACTTAGTAACCAAGCATGTATAGTATTATCCCAAAAACTATTAATAATATTAACCTATCCGAGTACCCACAGTTATAGAGTAGTAACCAAAACCCAATTACTCCTTTACATGCAATGACCAATAATAATTCTAACTTTATCCTATAACTTATCTCAATAACTAATACCACTTAATAATAACTAACTTTATGAATAACACCTTAATCTATTAATAATTTCTCCAATAATAATCTACCGCTTAATAAAGCCCATACCAACCAATTTAATAATTACTTAATCTAACAATCCCAAATCCACAACTACCCAATCAAGAATACATACCTCCAGAAGCTAAACTCCCCAACTTCCTTCAAACCTTTTCTCTTTCTCTCAGACTCAACAACATGAATTCTCAATGCTCTCACAACAATAGAGCTTCACCTCACGGAGTAACCCAACGAAATTCCATAACATTCCAACAACCCTCACAACCTCTCATCACATCGGCAGAATAACTCTTCAGACTTTCATCTCTCTCAAACTCTTCTCTTCAACCTTAAACTCACAGATCACTCACGTCTCCAGAATAAAACTCCAGAAGAAGAAGACTCCCTGTCAACCCTCTCTTAATTTCATTCTTAAAAACTAAAGAAACCTACGTAAATTCTTCCTTCAGAAACTCTAGAGACTTCAGCTATCAACCTTACTATTTCTCAACTCTCTTTTATATTTCCATAACATCAACCCTCATCCCTCATTGTCTCTCCTAATTTTGGCAGAGTAACAACACTCCTTTTCTTTCTCAACTCACACTGCCATTCACCTATTTATAGATACCCTGACAAACTCAATGCACCATCAATGATCAAAGGAGAATTAGAAAGCTAAGAGGTGTATATCATCAATGTCCAACAACTCATAAAACTTTAACTCCCCTTAAGACGCGTTCAACGTCAATAATAGGCAACCCATAGATGTCCCAACATCTAAAACGTCAAACCATTCCACTTCAGCCGTGTTAAACATCATCCCCTTCGATTCCAGACATTCAGACATCATTCTCATTTCATTTTCTTTCGGTTTTCATTTCCAGAATATCATCAATAAATGGCAGTTGATCAATATTAAAGAAGGACGATCAACTGCCCTTCAACAAAACGTCCACATATCTCAGAAAATTTTCAACTTTTTTACTGCCGGTCGATCGACACCGGTCGATCTCCCTTTGCCGATCGACCGCTCCGATTGACCGCCCCTACCAACTTCTGATTTTCAACAATTTCTCCAGATTAATTCGTGACCCATGCAAAATTAACGTGACTCATAATAATATTCATACTCTCTATATATATATATTTCTTAATAAATCTTAATTCACTCTTCTCAATTACATATCCTTTAATATATACCGTATACTTCACTATTTATCCAATGTGTCCTAAAAATAGTATATATCCTATACTTTCAATCTTATAATATCCAATTGCGTCCAAATATATTTTCTCTTAGTATTCTCACTGACTATCAAACCAATTGATATCATCCAATTTAACTCCAATTGACTTCAATCCTTCTCGTAATCTAACTATAAACCTAACGGAGTATCATAATTTACTTATTCCAAATGCATTTCTTTTGACCAATATCTTTACTTGTCAAACTTAGCTCATAATATCTCAAAATTATCACTCAACCTATACTTTCAGCTCAACGAAGATTTGAGATGTTATAAATATAATTATATAGTTATATAAATTCATAACTAACATAATTATATCCTAATCTGTGCCATGTTCATGTCACCACATAATCTATAACTAGATGTATATTATTTCTTCACATCACAACAAATGTGATCTAGATGTGTGGTGTTTATTTTTTATTGTAAGATCATGTAACGCTCTAAAATTCATTTTTTCCCAATATTTCAAACTATAAAATTTTACCCCAAATTGATTGAAAATTTATGTTAAATTAGTTTATTGAAAACCCTAGTTAAAATTTGGGAATTCTTGAAAACATCAAAATATTTAATTAAGTGGAAGAAAATTTAATATTTATTAGGGAGTACATATTTAATTTATCTTTTGTCAAATATTAAATAACTTCGTTTAAAATATCTCCATTGAAATACAAAAAATAGAGTTAAAATTTCATATAATAACAGTGCATGCTCCCAAAATTTATTGACAAAAATATCAAACTGATAAAAAATTCATTTGCAATAATATCCTTTTAATAATAAAATTTCCAAGATAATCTATTTATTAAAAACAATATTTAAATGGATTAAATCACTCCTCGGACTTGACAATATCTTCATCTATATACTCATCTTCCTCTGGAATATTCTCAATCAGTCTCAATTGTTCTTCAGTTAAAAATTTACACATCACAAAACTATGAGTGAGATAACTCAGTAAGTAAAAACACATGCATATGTGAAAATAATTTCATACATTACCAAATATTCATGCTAAAATTACATACTAGTTAGAACTCATTTTTCAACCTTACCATGCTTTTAGACTTTCATCAGTCTTCTCAAAATTTCCATGCGTTTAAGATTTCATTAGCCATCTCATCATACTTTCTGTCAAAGGTGAATCGTGCTAGAGAGTCGCCTGATTCCATCACGATGAGTTGTCTAAACCCACGATTAGACGCTTAGATGAAAATGTCATGAAAGAGAGAGAAGTCTGATCGGTGCTCGATGATGAAAAGTGATCGACCGGCGTCCCAAGGTCGAGCTTTAGCTTCCTTGACAGATTCTGGAAAGGCTAGGTTGGCGATCAATGGTCAAAGGGTGAGAGTGAAGATTAGAACTTTAAAGGTGAGTGATTTCTTCCATTCAGTGAGGTCCAATTTATAGGGAATGATTTCAGTTGAAAAACCCCCAAGTCCGAGTCAAATTCAGATTTTCTCAAAAATTGAGTGTTTTAGATAAGAGTTTCACCAATTTGGGAGGAATTTTGAAATTTAAATTCTAATTTGGATAAAATTTTGATTTTTGGGAGAAAACTAATTTTCAATTCAAATTTTAGAAAATCTATACACTAGCATGTTATAGATCAGCATTAACATAAGAGGAGGTGAATTGGGTCAATAAGTTTTTTTTTTTTTTTTTGTAATTTAGCAATTAATTGTTTGTTTTCTCAAATATTATATTTTCTCTTTACTAAAGATGTTATAGCTAATATGCAAGTACAAACTAGTATAATAAGTAAATGAGAAAGAGTGAGAGATATAAACAATTTGTTAACGCGGTTCAGCTCACCTCGCCTATGTCTATGCTTTAAGGCTCTCCCTTGAAAATTTATAACCTTCGGTTACAATCAATTGATATTCTAAGATCAATCTTACCTTACAATGACTATTTTGGGGTGTTACCTGTCACGACCCGAAAGGAGCTGGACAGAAAGGACCCGATCTTAGTAGAAGACTCGTTCGCCCAACTCAAGGCTAGTTAATCATTGCGAAAAACATGTATAAATACCCAACCGCAATCCACTCATGATAGGCCACGATCCATATAGTGATTGCGAGCAAAATGAATAATGCGAAAATAATAAACTTTTAAGTCCTAATGATACTGTGCATACAATCCGAAAGATCCACAAACCAAGTTTAGTACTCTTTTACAGCCATCCACATTAAAGATTACACAATCCTCCCGAATATTTGCTTAACGATAAATGAAAGTTCAACTAGATAAAAGATATGAAAAAGAACAAAGTCCCTATTTTGAATCTCACTCAAATTTAATTAATCTTCTCTTTACCTGGAAAAATAAGTCAATTGGGGTGAGTGACTAGCTCATAATAGAACTTATACTAAATGTAATGCGCATATAAAACTTATTTTACCATTTTGTTAGAAACCATGAGTTTTGAGAAGTATGCAGGTTTTTGAAAAAAAAAAATCATTTGAAATTCATTTTCTCCTTTAGAAAACCTGGCCCGAAGGCCCCTGACGAGATATTTAGAAAGCATGACTGTATACGTAGACAGCTATATGTTAAAATACCCTCATCATGTTTCATCACAGAAACAGTAATCCGTGAAAAGGGAGGAACACTCATGGAATTCCCCGAACAAATGCACAGAAAGGCGACGACCGTTTCCAGGCAGCAACCTCATTGAGGCTGGAGGAAGAAAAATGGTGGTGGTCCGTAGACCCGGCCCGTCTGCTGGGGTGTCATGAACAAATTCCGTCAACAACACACCCGTGATTCCAGGGTGTCATGAGCAAATTCCGTCAACGACATACCTGTGATACACTCTGATCAGGTTTTGGGATTTCACACAGCGCACAATCAAACCATCTCCACGCAGCAGGAGATGTACCGGCGATGGCCTCTTGATACTTTGACGCCTGGACCGTCCAAAGTGCTAAGAGGATCCATCAATCCCGTAACAATATCCAGTATATCACACTATGAAATCAGATGCACTAAAATAAACGTGTAAAACCTTCGTACATAAATAATATAAAAGGCTGACGTGCTGTCGAACAGTCACCGTCAGGTTTTTCACATGTGGTATTCCACAAAATACGGTTTTGAAAACGATGCAATGCAGTGCAAAACAACTCAGTATAAAACCCCTACCTCGTTGGCGGTCATTCCTCGTATACGAAGGAGCGGCAACCTCGGGTACCGGCTTGAAGTCCACAAACTCATCCGAGCCTAAAACATATTGTGCAACATTCAAGTAATTAGCAAAACAAGCTCTACCGTGATATCCCCATTATAACCAGCCAATTATAATCTCAAACCCTAATCTCCTAATAACAATGTACAAAGTTGACTGCCAGTCAATACAATAAGCAATCCTCAAACCTATTATTTAATTCTCAACCTCAACTTATGCAAAATCCTTATTCTGTAAAGTCATTCACAAAAACAAGGAACATTATGCAAATCCTCTAATCTCATCATAAATAGTCGACCTTAAAGATCAATTTACAAATTATTCAACTTATGGTTAGCCAAATATAATAGAGCCACAACAATCGAAGCAATAATCCTCAATATTTATCGAAGCAATAATCCTCAACATTCATCTCCCAAAACAATTTCCAACTACATGTAAAATCCATCATCCAAGATAGCAGACAAACCAAATTAAATTACTCAAGTCCACCAAGGACCTGAGAGTCT
>CM039486.1:19770119-20034758 GCA_022433065.1 Begonia loranthoides | reverse complement strand
TTTCCCCACTTTCCTTTCTTTTATTTCTTCCCCCTTTCATTTTATTTTATTCATTTAAAACTCTTCTCTATTTATTTTTCACCAGCAGCGCGTACCTCACTTCCCCCTTCACTTTTCATCCTTTCTTTTAACTTATATCCTTCTTCTTGTTTAATCATTTCTCACATATCCATTTCCCTCTCAAATTGACTTTTTCCCCTTTCTTCTTTAATTTCCAATGTCACATCAATTTTCATCCCTCTCAACTTTCAATTTCATTTTTTTTTTCAAATTTGCCCTTAAACTTTCCATTTAATTAATTACCCACCTTTATTTCTCCTCAAATTTTTCCCCTTTTATTTCCTAACTCCTTTAATATCCAAATACATATATAATATATATTTCATTCCTTATTCTAAATTCCAACTTATTCTAATTATCATCTGACAATATTATAAGTCTAATTTAGTTCTTCAATTTCATTTCTTGAATTGATTTTTCATTCAGGAATTTCCAATTCCACTTATTCACTAATTGATCAAAATTTTGTATGTGACCGCTACGCGACAACTTGAATCAATTTTTCAACATTATGAGCAATTTTAACGCGAAAAATTTATACGTGAAATTTATTCTCTTAAAAATTCTCAGGTTTTACGTCACCCATCAAGTCTATCACAAGTTGAATATGTAGAAATTTTTGAGCTACGAACACCAAGCACAAATGCCTAAACACACATAAGAATATAATCTCAAGTTGAAAAATGAGGGAGTTAGGCTAAGCACTCAAAAATTAAAGAAAAATTTCGAAAACCAAATTGGCAGTACTTTGGTATGGTTTCTTTTCAAGTGCTTTCAAATTTGAAAGTGTCTCTATTTATAGTTTTCTTCAAAAGTCTCGAGCAGCAGGCATCCAAAGGCAAGTTCTCGGTGTCTGATATACATCCCATTAGAGACAGTAAAATAGGTGATGTACTTCCACAGCTTAAGTTGTGGGCTTCCGTATCGAGCGTCTGCACGGTGGACCAGTTGTCTGCGAAAGTGTTAACTTGAAAACTCAATGTATGTTTTGGATATTCATGTCTCATGTCCAAATGTTCGATTTCATTTTTTTTTTCTTGTCTGGGTGTTTGCAATTTAAAACAGCACACTGGTATGGACGACCATGACTGTAACATTTTCTCTAGTCTGGGCTTCTGTATGTTAAAATAGCACTTTAGTCTGGACGACTGCGACTGTAACATTTTCTTTGGTCTGGACGTCTGCATTTAAAACAGCACTCTGGTCTAGATTATCACAAGTGTCTTCTATTTCTCAAATTCAGTCTGTGTGTCCGCCTTTTAACTCAGGACGTACGCATTGAGTGATATTCCACACTTTGATCTTCTTAATTTGATATTTTCCAATTTGAGTCCTATCTCATAAATTTTTCCTCTACTGCATAAACTCAATAATCATGTTAGAACAATTACATTGAGAAACATCCCTAGGCCAAGCATCATACGTATAGTTGTCATCCTACTCATAATCCATCGATTTTTGATGTGTAGCCATATTAAAGAGGATCTCCACTTGAGTGGATCTAATCCCTTGTATTTACTTAGACATTCTTTAACAGCAGAGGTCAGACTTGATATGCTGACTATAAGAGTATTCTAATCCTCCTTTGATACGATCCTTTGATGAGAGGACGGAGGGTGAGATGAGAGAGGTAGCTCATCCTCCAATGGTGCATCCTGATCATGAGAGGTGCAGTTAAGGTGGAAGCACGATGATCAGCTTTGAATGTCCATTCACCTCAAACTTGAACTATACCCATTCGACCTAGAGTATGATAATCGTACACATCAACTCCTTTTTCCTTTCTTCTCAGCTCATCCAAGGGCATCACAATTTTGAAATGCTTGAAAAGTTTCTTAATTGGTGTGTTGTGATGCAAATTTTTGCTGTGCAATTCAAAGGGATATCACCAAAGTGTCTCAAAACCACATAACCTAGGTTGAATCACTTTCCATTTAAGATTTTCTCCGTAAGGCAGAGATCCATGCAGCTCTCATAATCTCGATGTCCATCACATGGTAAAATGGTGTGAGAGATAAAGTGATGGATAATTTGTCTCTTGACATCAAGGTCCTTTGATTTTAATTTTTAGAAGACACCTATGTCGGGATTTCTATGAATCTTTCTAAGAAATTCAAGTTCATCCCCTTGAGAGATTAAAACTGGGTCCTGGAAAATGTGATAGTGTTCGTCACTCGGGTCATCTATAGAAAAACCAATGAGTTCATTTATAGTTTTTGGAGTTAACTTTATTTCATGACCGAGAATATGTCTTAACCATACGAGGATGTACCAATGCTAACATGTTAGCATAAAAGACACAGATAAGTCTCTCATGAGTATCACTGCAAATGTTGCACAACCTAAATAATCCAATTTGCTCAAATAATTCACCAGTTACCAAAGAACAAAAACTTGAAAAGTTTACTCTCGTAGAGTAAATGGTCAATCGCTCCTTAATATCGGACTCATAATGTACTCTATCCTTATCAAACATAAATTCAATAGAGAAATACCTAGTTGGAGGTCAACAAGCCCAAGATGGTTCACCTAGAGTTAGAGCAATTTTTCTTTTTAGAGCAAGCTTAGATGTCTTTGATGCCATGAAACTCAAAGTTACGAAGAATTTAGAGAAGGGAAATGATTGGGAAATCAAAAGGATTAAAATAGATTTGGCGAGCTAGAGAAAGGGGAACAGGCAAATCGAGAGAAGAAAACGATTTCATGGTATAGAAATCCAAGGTTGGTGCTCTGAAGATGACAGAAATCTAACCGGAGAATAGAGAGGAATGTCGAGTTTGTTAGTGGACTAGAAGCATTACTCTGTGATGGTTAACTCTCTCCGTTACTTGATACATAATCTGTAAATTTAAACGATATTGCTCCCTAGCTTGTTAACTAGAATACTAGTTGTTAGTTTAAATCTCACATAATAGTTGCCTATTTTAATCACTTTGTTGCTAATAATCAATATGATGTTAATGGACACTTTGTTGTTAATACATGCTTACCTTGTGGTTTAATAAACTAACTTGTTGACTTTTTATTTAGAAATCCTTGAAATATCACTATGATGTTTTGATAGTTTGGGAAATTGTTATGTTGGATTGTGGATGACTATCCCTGCCAATTTTAATCAAAGCTAGCATTCTATCAAATATTCTTCATGATATATTACTTTGACATTTCATGTTATGCTATTGAAACTTTGTGTTATACATCATTTCTCTGTTTGAAATTGTGTTAAGCTAAATGCAATCATATTATATTTTCTCATAATAGCTCTATGTTATTTAGATTATTACTCTGTTATTTGGATTATTACTCTTTATAATTGTATCATATTAGGCTGCCTGAGGATATAGATTGTTGACCTACTTTTAATTGGTGGTTTGGGCTTTAATTAATTAGAGTTATTTCATTACCAGTTATATATATTGTTGTGATTAATATTGCAAAGCATTGTCATGCATCATGATAATAGACATAAGGGTGATGCCATGTTTGGATTGGTATTCACATTGCATGGGAGAGACATTGCAAGGGAGAGATCAGACTAAATAAATGTAATGGAAATTGGGGTTTGGGGAGGTAGTTCAGATTCTAACAGGGAGACTCAAGATTAAACTCTTCCCTCGTCGGGACGTGAGAGTCTGTCTATTGAGAGTTAGTTTCTAGTTAAAAACTATTCTCCTTATGTGAAATATTCTCAATGTTCCAGCTCAATGTATAAGTTTAATGATATGAGACTATGAGTAAAAGATAGATTGGATGAATTCCTTTCTGACATAATCAGATATATGCATGCATCATACTGCATCTTACTTCTTACTGAGAGTTAGACTCACAGTTTACTTCTGGTGTAGATGATTGTCCTAACATCAGCGTTCTTGATGTGGAGGAGGAGATATTGTCTGTTGAGCACTTGGGTTACCCAGCAGATTTGACCTGAGGGGGTTATGGCTTACGGGGAGTAAAATTGATGTTTTGGAAATGGTTTGAAAATGATAAATATTTTGTGAAACTATGGATTCATGTTAAATGTTCAAACCATATTTTGGATTTTGTTAATGATTTCCGCTTACTCACTCTGATTTATTTTCCTCTCGTAAGTTTTAAATAAATAAATAAAAAATTTTATATGCTAATGACAACGAAAAGGTTTTAAATAATGCGGGGCTTTACAAATACTTAGTAAATTATGCTTTAACCCATCAACTAATTAGACATTTTCAATAATAGGAATTGAAGAATTACTAATATTGCTAATAACAATGATTTTGCCTTTTAATTATCGCCAAATATCACATTTTATTTCTTCTTGGTGATGGAGGTAAATTTGGAGGAGTCTCCCATCATGTGTCTTGAACATCCACTATCCAAGTACCATTCATCCTTCACGAGAGAGTCTCCAACCTACATGCAAAAATTAGTTCAATTTCTTATGTACCCAAATTTTTTGGGTTCTTGATGGTTAACCTAGATTTTTTAGGAACTCATACTAATTTAGAAGTTATCTTTCTATCATTCGATTTCAAATGGACAAAAAAAAAGATTTATAACCTATTGCATTATATGCATGCCAAATAGATGGACTAACAAAAAAATAGCCTTTTTCTTTTGAAATGATTGATATCCTAAACCGAATTTATCAAAAGTAACTCTTTCTTTTTCTAATAGCATGTTTAAAATTTTTCTTCCATTAGTAAACTTAAGAACAATAGTATTTAAGTCATCATCATTTTTAACTTTCAAATCGGTAATCTCTTTTTCAAACAATTGAACAATACTAACTTGCTTTTTCACTAGATTTCTATTTTTTTCAACAATTTGTATTTAAATTTTAGCATGTTAAATTGTTTAAGTAGTTCATTAAAGGCATCCATCAAATCATTATCGTCAAGATTATCATCTAAATCACTAAAGGAGTCATGTACCTTATTCTCCTTAGCCATGATGCACATATTTGCCACCTCTTCACCCTCGGAGGATGAATCTTCTTCACTATCATCCCATGTGGCCTCCATTGCTTTCTTCTTTAAGGCTTTTGGTGCCTTCTTTGCTTGTCGACAATTGGCTTTGAGGTGACCCAGCTTCCCATATTCAAAACAAGTGACTTCCTTCTCTTTTAGAGGTCTATCTTCTTCAGTAATACTTTTTCCTTGCCACTTTCTTCGTTGAAGGAACTTGTTGAACTTTCGAGTCATGAGGGCTATCTCCTCATCATCATCTTCTTTGTCGGATTCAATGTGTCGATTTGATGAAGCTTTAAGAGCAATATCCTTCTTCTTGGAGACGTTTATTGTCCTTTTACTCTTTCTTCTCATTAGCCTTCATCACGATCTCATGAGTTATTAAAGATCCGATGAGTTCCTCCATCTTTAATATCTTGAGATCACGAACTTCTTGAATAGCCATTACTTTAGCTTGCCACGATCTTGGAAGGCACCTAAGAATTTTCTTCGCCAACTCTTCGTTGGGATAAATTCAACCAAGAACTTTTGAGTCATTAGTAATGTTAGTAAATCGAGCAAACATTTGACCAATAGTCTCATCTTTATCCATAGCAAATAATGCAAATTCATGTACTAACATGCTCAATTTACTTTCTTTAACTTGATTTGTGTCCTCGTGTGTGATCTCAAGTAGTTTTGAAATGTCATATGCATTACCACATTCTTGCACTCTATTAAATTCATCTTGATTGAGTGCACAATATAGTGTGTTCATAACCTAATTTATATTTATCATTTTAATCATATTCAAAAGATAATTTTGGAACATTTATTTCATTTTCAAGTTAAATCGGTGTATAAGGTCCATTTTCAACAATAAACCATAAATCAGAATACAATGATTGAATGTAAATTTTCATCCTAGACTTCTAATAGACATATATGGAAGTCTAGAAATAGATTGCCCCTCCACATGTGAACTACATATTAAAAGCCATGTCCATTTTTTAATACAACAAAAAGCTTAAGAACTTTGCTCTGATACCAATTGTAGGATCAAAATTAACCTAAGAATGAGGGTGAATTAGGTTAATCAAGTTTTTTTTTTTTTTTTTTGTAATTTAGCAATTAATCATTTGCTTACTCAAATATTATATTTTCTCTTTACTAAAGATGTTAGAGCTAATATGCAATCATAAACAAGTATAATAAGTAAAGGAGTAAGAGAAAGATGCAAATAATTTTTTAACACGGTTCGGCTAACTTTGCCTACGTCAGTGCTTCAAGGCCCCCTCTTGAAGATTTTTTTCCTCAATAAACTTCCCGGTTATAATTGATTGATCTTTCGGGTGTCAATCTTGCCTTACAATGATAATTATGGGGCGTCACTCTTCAAGTGTATTACAAGTTGAATATGTAGAAGTTTTTGTTCTATGAACACTAAGCACAAACATCAAAAATCTCACAAGAATATAATCTCAAGTTGGGGAATGATGGAGTTGGGCTAAGCACTCAAAAATTGAAGAGAAATTTTGAAAATGAAATTGGCAGCACTTTGGTATATTTTCTCTTCAGGTGCCTTCAAATTTAAAAGTGCCTCTATTTATATATTTTTTTTCAAAAGTCCTGAACAGCAAGCATCTGCAGGTAGGTTCTGAGCATCCGCTATATATCTGTTAAAGACCTGTTAGAGATAGCAAAACAAGTTATGGACTTCCACAGCTTAAGTTATGGACTACCACACTTGGCATTTGCACGTTGGACCAATAGTCCACGGAAGTGTTAACTTAAAAATTCAATTTTTTTTCTGGATATCCGTGTCTCATGTCCGGACGTCTACGGTTTCAAATTTTTTCTTGTCCGAACATTCACATGTTAAAATAGCACACTGGTCTAAACGAATGCGATCGTAACATTTTCTTTGGTCTGGGCTTCTGCATGTTAAAATACCACTCTGGTCTGGAAGACCACGATTGTAATGTTTTCTTTAGTCTACGCGTCTACATATTAAACAACATTGGTTTGGATGACCACGAGTATCTTCTATTTTTCAAATTTGGCCCTGTGTTCACCTTTCAACTCAAGACGTCCGTACTGAGTGATCTTCCCCACTTTGATCTTCTTAATTTGATCTTTCCCAATTTGAGTTTTATCTCATAAATGTGTCCTCTACTGCATAGACTCAATAATCATGTTAGAATAATTAAATACTCATATTCAATAGTATTTTTAGTGTAATAACTTTGAATATCATAACCAAAGAAACACATTCATCATCGAAACAAACATACTTAGTTTCCTAAGCTAACAATTATCATATCATTTTATTGTATTTTCAAAATATTTTAAAATTCCATACATACATGAATGTAGTGGTATAAACCTATCATTTTGTGACATTAGCCATTAACCTAGCCTAGATGTTACAAACTTGAACACTAAGGCATTCACTCTTTTATCATACCTAAATGTTCCAACCCTGAATGTTGAGGCATCTTACTAGCTCAATGTCTAGGCATTCCAACCCCAAACACCAAGACTTTAAACAAAAACACCTTAGTTACACACATGTTGCATGTAATTGAATCATGCAACTTATGTTTATTTATTAAAGAAAATGTTGTATAAGTTATCCCAATACCTTCATTTGGATGTTATTTAATCACGTTGCAAATTCCGTGACAAAGTATGCAATTTTATTTAATTATGATTTACATCTAGTTCAACAAGTTATTGACATATATTCATAAATTGAGAGAGTAAAGAGTGACTTACCACGAAATCTCAGTTTTGCTTCAAAAATCGTACATTGAGAGGGTAAAGAGTAACCTACACGTTCCTCTTGATGTCAGGAATGCTTTTTATGTTGGAGGCAAAACTTGATGGTTTATCTAATTTCTCGTTTTCCCTTTCCAGATCCTCTTTTTCCGTCACCTCCCT
This sequence comes from Begonia loranthoides, assembly GCA_022433065.1. Classification (NCBI taxonomy): domain Eukaryota; kingdom Viridiplantae; phylum Streptophyta; class Magnoliopsida; order Cucurbitales; family Begoniaceae; genus Begonia; species Begonia loranthoides. The sequence goes on along the minus strand of CM039486.1, from coordinate 20,026,824 downwards.
TTCTCTCTTTTGTCTTTCATGAGAACCAGCTCTTCTAGCATATTTTAATTTTATATATAATTATTTGGATATTAATTTACAATATCATCAACTTTTGTCTTACGTAAAAGTCTGTTTTATCCTTCAGTTTATCTGTATTACAATAAAACTGAAGTTAATTAACTTTAAACTTAATTAATCTATAACACATGTCAACGCCTCATTGGCTGATAAATTTTCATCGCACCAATAATCAAATCATGTCATACCATATGACCTACTTTATGCTCCACAACTCCGAGCATAACATTTAATTTCAACCTTCTAAATCGAAAGTCAACTTTAACTATTCTAACATTAATGTTAACTTGCAATGTATACAGCTTTTTCATTTCAAATCCAATTGACTTAATTTTATAGTCAATTTGTTCCTTAGGGTTTCTACTTCAACAACCCTAAAATTAATTATATTTACAATTACATTTAGTTGGTCAATTTTCTAACCAAAGTTCATTCACTCAAATGACTGCCAATGCAATGAATGAACTTTCATTTATAATAATTTCTAATTTATTATTTTAAGCATGATTAATATTGTTAGCTAAAACTCAAGTCATCCCACCTTCCAAGATAATCATTCTTCTCTGTCACTAATTAGTTCTTGTTCGACCAACACACTCCACTATCTCATCGTATGAACTCAACCTCAGTGCTACCAATCAACTAGATATGACCTTTGCTCTCATCAGGAAGTCCCTGGTGAAACTTTAAAGCCTTTGTACTTTCATCAGGAAGAAACTAACTTGCATATTAGGATAAATTCTCAAATTTAGTTTCATAATCAGCTATAATCATATCCCTGTTATTCAAGTCCATGAATTCTTTCATCTTAGCCTACTAGATCACAAGTGGAAATAATCTCTCAAAGAACATAGCTTCAAACTGCTCTGAGCTCATAGGTTCATTGTCACAACCCCGACCTCGATCCCAACAAAAGCTAGAATCATGATGAGGATTCTCCACCCGAAAAGTGTACAATCAGCGGAAACTAATAATCATTAATCACATTTACATAATTGGACACATAAAATATGAAATTCAACTCAATGGAAAGTCACAAGTCTCATTATAAACAAGACTTTATCCAAAATTATTTTTACCGATAATTTAAAACCTTTTTTTTTTAATTCTTAAAATTTCGACATATAAAATTTTTCGTTTAATTTATTCAACATTCGAAATCCATTTAGAAAATGTATATCAGAATAAGTAATGCGGAATAGGTAATATAAATTTCAAAATATAGTTTCAAATGTTTTAGTAAAGTCCGAAAGTCCCTGACTATAATTGTTCTTAATATTCAAAACACTACTAATATCAAATTACCAAAATACCATTTTTCATCAAAATACCAATTAGTCCCAAATTACATGAGTAACACCCAGCAGGTCAAATCAGTTGATAACATGAGGGGTCATCTTGGAATGCCTCTTCCTCAACTGGTACGTCATCATCATTATAAAGTTCATCTACATTACGGGGAAAACAATGAGCCTAACGCCCAGTAAGAATCAGAATTAAATGCAATGCGGATGAATGCATGGTCACACAATGCATTACAGAAGAGAACTGTATCTCTTCTGGAAGTTTAGGTGGAATACTCCCTAGGGTCATGTGGTCTAACCAGTCACTCCAATGAAGAGATATATCCATCGGGGGTGTTTCCACAAGCCGATATCCTCACTTTTGTTGAAGACGTTGGGGGTTTCAGAACGAGGGAAGTGTGAATCCTAGATTCCATGTAGCTAATTCTCTCTTTCCATACTGCTCCCTACGTGGGAGTATCCTACCATATGGAAAGTCACTAAATCACTCGAACCCCATACGCCTATTTACGTATATTGGGATGACATACAATATGTGAACAATTTCATAAATTTTAGGACGATGCATGAATACCACAAAATAAATCAGAGAGATAATATACAAGGGAAGCACAATCATTCCAACTATTTAATTACATATAGAAGTGCAATTTAGAGACATCATAACTGTCGTCATTTTATCATAGTATCTAGGTTTAGTTTTGAGTTATTATTTAACCATTAGGAGCAAGGAATACATGTACAGATCAAATAAAAAATGAGGTTCAACTTGTCTCTAATTCGACTATGTGAAACCTGAGAATTTTCAAGAGTAAATTCTACGTGTGAATTTTTTTTTTTTTGCGTTAATGTTTGGTCTTGACGTTAGAAAATTGACTCAAATTTTTGTGTAGCAGACACAAGTGAAATTTTGGTCAATTAGTCAAATCGGTGAAATTAGATATTCTCGAGCGATTAAATAAATTAAGAATGGAAGTTGGAAAATTAAAAGATCGTTATCGATTTGCATTTGAAGTGAATCGAGATTTAATTCGGAAATAAAAAAATTCTCGAATGGAAAAATTCAATTAAGAAACAAAATTGAAAAAAATTAAACTAGATCAGAAAAAAAAAATTGTAAAACAATTTGTGGGATGAGTTATTTAATGTATAGAGTTAATGTCTTATTTATATATTAAATTGATGAGTTAGGAAAATAATGGAAAGGACACGTGTACATTAAAGAAAGAGAAGAAGGGTTTAAAGTTAGGAGGAGAATTTTAAAAAAAAAATGAAAAGAAAATGGTGGAAAAATGAAAGGAATAGCGTGGGAGATTTGGAGTAAAAATAAAGAGGGAAAAAAATGATTAAAGGAAAGAAGTAAATAAAGAGAAATAACGGGAAGCAAGGGAAGGCTGCGAAGAGAGGAAAGAAGGGGAATAGGGCTTCTCCATTTTGGGTTTCCTGCTTCACTTTGGCCGCCAGAGAGAGAGAGAGAAAAAAATGCAGGGGAGGGAGAGAAGCATTCCGACCGGCGAGAGACGTCACAAGGAGGTGACACGACGACGGTTGTTTCATTCGCGTGTTCGGCGTGGGAAGCAGCTTCGCCATCCTAGCAGACGAAGGCGAGCTCTCAGTAGTCGGTGGCTGCGAGCTTCCGAGCACGGGCGACGACTGCAGCTCCGACGAGGCTGAGCTGTCGGGACGTCGAGCCGCTGAACGAAGCCCATTTCTCCGATTTTCAGACTTAGGTGAGAAATTTGAAAACACCCGGTTACGTTTTGTTCTCCAATTATATGAGTCATGTTCGATTTCTGCTAGGGCTTCTGCGACAGTATCAGCTTCGGTCTCTTCGCGTCGATTCGGAGGACACAAGTTCGAGCTGAGCGACATACCTCCATTTTTTGATTTAGGTGAGGTTTCTGTATTTTTGGATTCTTGATTCTGGACTGTCATTTTGGATGAAGGAAAACCCCGATTCTGATTCATTGAAATTCTGTTTGGATGGAAAATGCTTGTTCTGTTTGGGTTGTTCTTTTATTCCGAGTTTGTTGCGATGTTGGTTTAGTTTTCACTATGAAATCAACCCCATTTTGATATTGGATATATGCTTGGATTTCGCTTGAAGTGTTGTTGTTGGGGATTGTAGATGGTTTGCGTTCTGTAATCAATATTGTTGATTAACCTCTTTAAATAGATAACCTGTGAATGAAAGGATTTGGAGAGACTGTCGCTGTGGTTGATTTGTATTGAGTTAACCGAGAAGAGAAATTAAACATGTTGGATGTAATTGGTTTGTGCTATTTAGACAGTGTCAATTCTATGCACTTGGTTTATTGATGAAACTTGAAGATTTAAGATGATTTACGTTTTGTTATTACACTCAAAGATTTGTCACCTTGGTTGCTAGTTGACTATAATTGTTGAGATATTGAGGAATTGTACATAGTTGGAACTAACAGATATGTTTGGTACACTTTGAATAATTACTAAGTGATGAAGTTAGGATCCTGTTTGGGTTATTAAAAATGGGTGTTGAGCTAAATCCCAACATAGAATCCCCCTCACTTTTTCCACGAGACGTGTTTATGAGATTGTTTTTTTTTTATATTTGACATGTTGTAGGCTTGGACGAGTTTGAGGACTTCGAGCCGACACCTGAGGTTACTGCTCCTTCGGACAAAAGGAGAGATCATCGTCCAGGTAGGGGCTTTATACTTAGTTGCTTGCATCGCATTGCATAGTTTTCAAAATAAAACTCTATTTTGTGGAATACCACACATGAAAAACCTGACGGGGACTGTTCGACAGCACGTCAGCTTTTTATACTATATATGTACGAAAGTTTTACACGTTTACTTTTGTGCGTTGGGTTTCATGTTTTTATATGATGATTATAACCTGTTTGGGCTGCACCCTCTCGGCACTTTGTACGGTCTCGGCGTCAAAGTATCAATGGGACACCCTCTATACATCTCCTGCTACGTGGAGATGTTTTGTTTGCGCGCTGTGTGAAAATAGGAGACATTGGGAAGGTGCTGACTGCTTCCGTGGGTTGCAAATCTCTAAACCTGATCAGGGTGTTTTTTTTTATGGGTATAATTTCGCAGAGCGTGCTCGCAGGCCACCCGGATGACGGACCCGGTCTACGGACCACCGTCATTTTTCTTCCTCCTGCCTCATGAGGTGTTGCTTGCGTTAAAGGCCGCATTTCTATGCGTTTGTTCGGAGGATTCCATGAGTGACCCTCCTATTTCACGGACTACGATTTCCGGTATAAAACACGACGAGAGTATTTAAACCTATAGTTGTCTATGTATACAACCATGTTTTATTTTAAACCTCGTCGGAGGTCTTGGGCCTAATTCCTTGAGACAAAAAGGATTTAAATGTTTTATTGAAATGAGCATGATTTCTCGAAACTTATGGTTTTCAAGAAAAGGTAAAACAAGTTTTACACATGCATAGTATTTAGTATAAATTTCATATTGAGCTAGTCACTCACCCCAATCGACTTATTTTTTCCAGGTTAGAGTTTTGATTGAAGGCTCTACTGCTAGTTTATTTTATTTAATTTTCCTAGTTGAACTCTTATTTATCGGTAAGTGTAATAATGGACAACTATAGCTTTTAATTTGAATGACTGTAAACACACTTAACTTGGTTATTGGATTTTCTGGATTAGATGCACAGTATCATTTGGACTCTTAAGATTATTATTTTCATATTATTTATAATTCTCACAATCACTATTTGGACCGTGCCTCATCATATGTGGGTCACGGCTGGGGTATTTATACAAGTCTTCCGCAACAATTAATAAGCCTTGGGCTGGGCGGTCGAGTCTTCTACGAAGACTGGGTCGTTTGGCCCGGCGTTTCTGTCCGGCCCCCCTCCGGGTCGTGACAGACTATCTCATGCTCATAGAAACTTTGAATTAATGAACTCGTAGCTTACAGATTTCAATCATTCATACATGCATCTTATTTGTATTCTAATTTCCATCGTTCGTATGTGCAGCATATTCATATTCCAATAGAGGATCACAGTAGAAATTTTACGATGACAGTGATACAAATCATGAGACAGAGTGACAGTTCACAATTGACAACAACTAAGCCACGAAAATTGACGACATCAACAATCCATATTCCAAAACAGATTATTAACTTTAGATTTTCATGCTTTCCACTAATCAAGGCCATAAATCAATACTTATCATTTAAAACAAAGTCTGAGCATTGACAGTTTAGGTAATAAACATAACAGTTCTAAACTCTTGCAACTTAGACAGAACTTGGCAATCTAAAGCAATTCCAAACGATCCACAATAAGAACCCATAATGTAGGGCTTCCTCTAGCCAAACAAAATTCTAATCCTTATCTCGATCCTTCCAGCAACTACACACAAGTAGAAACTACAAAATGTAAGCGACAGCAACCAACGTCTCAAACCTTCCAAACTTTCAATACTTACTAAGCAGAAACAACATGACGGTTAATTCAATTCCTCATAGCCAAAACTTAGTCCATAACTAAGTTAATAAAATTCCCAAAAATCAAACCTTACCTTCAAATTTCACGGTGGAAATACTACAGTGAGTGATTCACCAACTGTCCAATACCACCCACACCACTCTTCACTTTACTCCCAATTTCTTCAATATAACACTCCCTCACAATCTCACTCACAGTTCCTAGAGTAAAGAACGCAGAAGACTTACCACTTATAGACGACAGAGAGAGAAGGAGCTGAGTAGCTGCAGGGGATAAGGTGAACAAGAGGGAAGACTGCATTACCCATTTCAAGGAGAGGAGGTCCAACTACAAAGGGCCATGTGGAAAAGTCTCCCCCACACTAGGATGGATTGGATGTTGAATCAGGAGTCTAGAAGAGGGAGATTTCGTCGTGTAAGACACAAAATTGAAAGAGAGAGAAGGGAGATTTAAATGGATTTCATAGATTTTCTGACTTTTCAGACGAGATTAGTTGTCCGAAATCTATTTTGGATGAGAAAGATGTGTCCGAAAACTCACAAAATTTGGTACATATTCGTTTCCTCCTCGTCTGCGTCGTCCGCACCCGATTCCAAACGAGATAGAGGCATCCGAAATGTTCCAAAAAATTATACAGATTCATTTCATCCATGTCTGCACCATCTGGGCCTTCATCCGAAAACGCACCAAAATTTTACAGATTCGTTTCTTCCTGGTCCGCGTTGTCTGCGCCTGATTCCGGACGAGAAATAAGCGTCCGAAAACTCTCCTGTACACACTTTTCTTAAATTTCACACTTATATTATTTTCCAATATTAACCTTATACGTCCTAAGCATAATTTAATGCGTACCGCCACACAACATGGTATAATATTCATATACATTACTTATTCAAAATTTAATACATCAATGAAATGGAGAAAAATATTTGAGGTATTACAAAAATACTCTTTGGGCCTATGTTGTGCAGAACTCATTAATCCAATTGATCTTTATCTTTTTGCACTCGAGCAACTACTACCTACTCTTGAAAAATTGGGGGAACAACGCAATGAACATTATAAACCTAGTAACAATCCCAATCTAAAGATCAAATAAACCCAAGCAAATATCACATCTAATCATGCACTAACGCTCTACATGATTAGTCCTTACAACTTTAACTTTGACTTTCAACTTTTCTCATCACTCAAGATCACACATTTCATGATCTATATTTTAATCAATACTCTATATATTTCTTATAAATATCACATTTATGTGTCACACCTCTTTATATAATAAGTGTATAATGCATGTACAATTATTCTTAACTATACTCTAAAGTCATGTACAATTATTCTTTAGGCACATTTTATCTCATATGTACATATTCCATGTACATCATTCTCAATTTTAACATAGCTATGTGTAGTATAAATCTCACTACTCATTTTATAGTTTATTTTCAACCACATCTATCTAAACATTTCTAATTGATGTCAAATTAAATTTTTTTTATCATCATCCTCTATATGTAGGACTTTCAAGATGTATATAAGAATATGCCTAGATACATGATATTATAAATCATTGCCTAGATGTCATGACTTTTTAATTCACTATATCTCTACACTTTCTATTACCTAGATCAACACCTAGATCTCTCTTTATTATCACAATGATATGCAATATGAATATCACACAATGACTTTTTTTTCACAATCCAGCTATGACAAGTGGATCAATGCATATGCTTCATTTAATTTAAATGATGACATAATTAACAAGTAACATATTAACATATATGTGAATGTCAATGTGCATGTTTATAATCCATTGCATGTAAAGTCGCACACAACCATGTAACCGCACCGTACTGATTATTTTTTCCAATATGTGCATACAATTCAACATATACTTTTAGAAAGTTATGGATTTGCAACTCAAGGGGCACTCACAATCACTCTCCTTCTATTTGCCACTTTACATATGTCACACAATACATAGCCGAGGAGATATATTGGGTTCGAATGTGATCAATCATATCTACCATGTTACCTTTTGTACATATACATAATTTCATGATTCGTGATTTGAGCATTCATTTTATGCATATAATATATATTAATAATGCATGTGATATAAAACATGCAATTCTTGCTATTAAACAAGCACAAATGATGCATTAATTGGTGTCACATGTCTATTAAGACATGTTCTATCTATATCCATTTGATGCATTTAATCCATCATCAAAACCTTATTTTCATATGATATAACCCAAACCCAGCCAACATCAATAATACATATCAATATCTAATTCATTAATTCAACTTTAACACGTCAATCAATCAATACACAACCTAGTTTGGAACACTTAGGTTATATTTTTTTTCACATCAAACCACCTCAATATCATCTTTCATTCAACCAAATTTATCCAACAAAAATTGTGGATATCAATACACAACCACGTATTACACTATTCTTCACCCAAACCATGCAATATAAGCGTAGTTTAAAGAAATCACTTAGGCTAGAATTCTTACTTCACATTCTTTCATAACTATTCATCCAATTGTGATGATAGTCTACAAACATCTCAAATTTATCCATTTCAACCTATATCTCACAATAAACAACAATAGAAATGAATCGTATAACCTTAAAATTCAACTTTGCTCCACCTTAATTATGCAATATTCAACTTAGTTTAGGTAATACTTAGGATATGAGTTCTTACCTCTAAATTCTTCTTTTTTCTTTCACTTTCAAGGTTTGATTTCTATGTCTTTAGGATTCTCTTTGAATGGAGAACAATTTCTCTTTAAGACTTGATCATCAATTCTTCCATTTTCTCCTTCTTTTTCTTCTCTTTTCTCTCCCCCTTTTTTTTCTCTTTTTCTTCTGCCAAGGAAAATGAGTTTTGCTCGCGTTCAATAGCTTCCAACAGATTAACTCAGATTTAGAATGCAAAGTGATAATCTCATAAATTTAAATTACCAATTTGCCCATTTTGTCTCCCTAAAATGACATTTTTAACTTTTCATTTGTATATAATTGCAAAATAACCTTAATTAATTATAGTTTAAGTATGATTAGCTTAAACTAATTAATTTTGATTAGTTTTAAGCTATGATTAACATATATTAATTAACCTTATCTTAATCATATAATTAGTCATTAATCTTAATGAGACATATGGCACTATCTCATTGTTGACCACATTTTATTACATGACATTATAGATATATGTCTTAGAAAAACTATATCCGTAGGGATGATCTTAAATTCTTACTCGATTTGTCTGAATCAAGTATTTATGGGAAACTATACATAAGTGTTTCATCCACTTAGTCTAACTTCAAAATTGTATGTGTAACACTCTGATAACATTTTTCCCATATACGCGATATAATCAATAGTTGGGATAATTAACATATTACATTGCGTATCTATACATGTTAAATCGCGATGTGTATTTATGGGAAAAATATTATGGGATGAAAATTAAGTAGGAAAACGTGAAGGAAAAGCTGTACTGGACGAATTCAGACGCGTGCGGACAACTCAAGGATAGGAAATGTCGTCTGCAAACTCATGGAATGTCATCCCTGTGTTTTGGGACAATTCAGGATGGAATCCTCACATCCTAATCCGTCCATGTCTATAATTGGACACTTTCAGACGGTTGCAGACGATGGCGGACGCTGAAGGTTTGAATCTGTTCAATTTATGGACAGTTTCGGACGGATGCGGATGCTTGAATGCAAACGCCTTTCTTCGTTTGAATGACAGATTTAGACGCGCGGACGAAGGCTAGGACGTCATCCTTCGTCCAAAAATGCTAATCTGCCTGAAGAATAGTAACTTTCGGACGTACATGGACGAGGCCAGGACGACTCCTCTTGTTTGAAACATCCCACACCTGTGAGAAGTAGGGATTTAAATAGTTGAAACATTTGTCATTTTGCAATTAAAAACTCACTAACTCGCCAAGGGAGACTCCCTCCCCATGCCAAGGCACGCTTTCCCCATGTCGTAGCCATGTCTCTTCATCTTGTTCAGAGTACGTGTGTTCCCTCTAGGTATGGGACTCTGCATTATCGGCCTTTCTCCCCTGCCATTCTCAGCATTTCCTTCTTGCGTGAGTTTTCTTCTTCCTACGTAAGAGAAGTCTTCGAGTGACAGAAATCCTCTAGAGAAATTGGTGTGTGGATGTGACTAGTGTGAGCTTCTAGTGAAATTGTGTGTTCTGTGAGTCCATTGTGGTCGTGTGTTCCTCTAGAGTGGCTCGTGAGGAAGCAAGGCTCTTTAAGCTGAGGTGTTAGCTGGGAATTGCTGTCTGTGATTGAGTTTCAATGAGGGTAAGGAATCAGGTAGAGTCTTGGCTAGCGGAGGCCCTACCCACAAGTAAAGTATGTTTGCTTCTGTGTTAATGTTCTGTATTTTTCCCTTACCGTGAATGCATGTTTAGAATTTGTTGATAAATATTCCTTGCTAGAATAATGACCTCCAATGTTAAATTGATAGTGAAGAATGATGAACTAAGACCACCCTATATTATGTTAATGTTGTGTATTGTTTACTTGCTATAGTTCCCATATATGTTAGTGCTATTCTATCCTGCTGTTATTAGTGTGGAAATCTCTGTGATAATTCTATGATAATTAGAAGTAGTTACTCCCTTAACCCGAGTATGTTTAACTAACTAGAATAATAATTATAATTTCTTTCTTGAGCATGTTAATTAACTAGGATAACAATTGTAACAATGATCCTTAACCGAGCATGTTTAACTAACTGGAATAATAATAGTAGTTTCTTCCATTGAACATGTTTAATTAACTAGGATTAACAATAACAAGTTAACTAGAATAACAATTGGGACTAAATTGATAACTTTAGCGAACAACCTTATGCTTTATCCATGTTTAATTTCTTATATTTGATTCACATTGTTATCCATGTCTACTTAATGTTGTTATACTTTTGTGTTTGTGAAGCATGTTTGTTTGTATGAATGGTTAGTTGTAATCCTTCTTATATACTTAATCAATGTTGTTATCCATGTCTATTTAATGCCGTCATACTCTTATGAAACATGCTCATTCGTTTGAGTAGTTAGTTGTAAATTGCTTTATGACCTCAGTTTAATGGTATGATTCTGATTACTATTTCATTTATTGTTGTATTCTATAAGTTCAAGCATGTCATTGGTTGTTTTAATTTGTTGTATATGGTTTTGTTTCGTGTGTTTAATTGTTGTTATTCTTTTATGTTCGTTGTTTAATTTCCTCATATTGTTCGTTGTTCATTTTTATGTGCATTTAATTCCTGCTATTCCTTCATGCTCGCTGTAATTTCCTTATGTTGTTCGCTGTTTAATTTCATTATGTTATACTGTACCAATATGCATCATGATGATAAAAAAAAGTAGGAAGTGCTACATTTGGGGTTGACACTCATATGCATTAAGTGGGGAAAAAGAATTAAAGAAGAAGAATGGGGAGTTAGGGAATGGACGGGTAGTGCGGATCTGGCCAAGTAGACAGATATATCTATTACCCGCTCATGGATTACGAAAAGAAAAGAACTTTACATTTCCTTTTTCGGGATTGTGAGACTGTTTATCATAGGTGGTTAGTATCCGATAGGCGACTCCCTCTCCATAGGATTCCACCAATCTCTCTCTCGATGTACGAGATATATAAAATACGTAAAGAAAAAATTGGTTTGGGGCGGAATCCACTCCAAAAGAACTAAAAAAAGGCACAACATACTGCATAAACCCATTCTTTATTGGGCATTTAGGCTTATGTATTACTTGTGGTGTAGATACATGTACAAAAAAATGATGCTCCCAAGTAATTCCCAGGTCAACCACTCACCTTAGCCCAGTTGACCACTTCAGTATTTAATTTTAACACTTTAGAATTTTATATTATTTTAATATTTTCACATCATATTTACATCATTTCTATGTCCACTAATTTTCAAATCACTACATTCTCTCAAGGATTCTCTAACTTGATCCCACCCACCATTTATGTGCTTTTCTTCAAACTAAATTACTGCCAATTTTGTTTTCAACTCATATGGCACCCAAAGCCAAAATAAACTTCTTAATCTGTTTTTGCCATTCCTCAACTACATTGGGATGCTGTCCACCCTTAAATACTGGTGATTTACATTTATGAGATATTGTCAATATTTGCATCTTAGACGATTTACAAGCTCCATCGACTCGGAAAGATCCACCTCAACATGATTCATCTTTCATCATTTGTATACAACAAATAACATACAAATGAGTAAACTTGACGACCAAAGTCAAAGGCAACTAGAGACATAACTTGATACGTAAACCCATATCCTGCTATTTCTCTCTCTCATAATACTTAATAATGCTATGACAACAAGTTGTCATGACCTGTCCCAAATACAGTCATTCATGCATAAATTATGACTTAATGGATTCTTGAAACAAGAAGATTAATCTCATTCAATAACGATAAAGGTCTATATAATGACATCAACTTACTTTAAACTCAGTATCTCAAAGTGAGATTTTAAACTTAATATAAGCTGACACATTAGAAATTATAAACATTACTGTAAATTTTTGCAATTTAATTAATTGCTATATGAATGAAACGATCGATACATTGATGCCTCATAAAGTGCCTACATGCCACAATATACATCATAGTTTTATGAAGGTATATCCAGTTGTGGAATGAAGTTACCTAGGTGCTAGAACATGGATCTAACAAGATACGCAAAAATTTGAAGGAAAAAAAAAATAGTTTTTGGGACTTCTTATCGGACAAGCCACCACATGCTAAATTTAATGGCTGCTTGGATCAAAATGTTTCTTATTAATCACATTAGGTAAATAAAATCTTATTAGAAATTGTTATAAATCAGAAGTTAGTACTAAAGAGCTAGTAGAACTATTACATTATATTGTGCGCAACAAATTCATGAAAGAAATTGATTAACCAATGGAGAATATAATTTTAAACCATAATATTAAATATCTTAATTATGGATTAAAGCGTAACTAAGCTTGATTAAGATAAATTAATTTAGCTTTACGATAATCAAAATTTAAGTTCAGTTAAAAATACTTAATATATAATTGAATTTGTAATTTCGTAACTATGCAAAAATGAGTGATACAATATTAATTGTCAATGGAGTATTAAGAGCAAAATAGTTCTTTCCACCTAAGTTCACATTAAACATGCATTTGGACACAATTTCATGGCCAAGGAAGAAAGAAAAAGCGGGTTTTTGCAAAAATGTCAAACATGAAAGTTGTTGGGCATGTTAAAGGAGTGCTTTGGTACAAAGATTTGCAAGAACTAGGTAAGTTAACCTTGTTTTTCAGATTTGTTGTAAAGTTTTGATTTTTATGAATTTAATATATTTTTGTTTCCATGCAGATTAGCATTGAAATATATTCAAAGAGATTAAAGAAAAAAGACACTTTATAGAGGAGGATGACAAAGAGTTTGAAAGGTTTAAGTACCATATTATCTCATTTAAGTAATATAAGGCACCTCACCCACATAATATAATATAAGCCTTGTAATATACAAGACTCAAACCTCAACGTATATAATACAGATTTTGAGCCATAATAAACTAAAATACAAAATATGAGTACCATAAAAGATTTTCTAATTTATATTAAAGTCAATTTACCTTTGCCCTTAATACTTAGTACTGTAAAATAAGGAGACATCACATAATGAGCTTCTATAAAGTGAGTGTGTGCGTGCGAGTGATAAATATATTCTACACTCTAACACCATATGATATATATATATATATAATACAGTTTGAGTATAATTTCCTAGAATGTTATTTTTATTTACATTCTACTTCTATATTACATTAGTCATAATTAGCTAATTTATTATTTGTAGCTATATCTTCATTCCATAGATAGAATTTATATTCTTCTATCAATCTGCATATGATAGTGATGTATACTGTTAATGTATATTCATTAGGTACCTATCATATCGACATGTTCAAATATTAATATCAATATGAACAATCACAATATGTCATATCGACATGTTATAATGTTAATGACAATATGATCTATCACAATTCGTATACTTAGTTTCACAGGATGCTACATTTTTGGTCTTTTTCCTGCCGGTAGCTAGCCACTACCATTCTCCTCATAAGGTTGGATATCATACCCTACAGAGAACATATAGTTTCAACTCCATCTATATCTTGAGAATAATACACAACTGGATTCTAATATCTACCAATGTGTATATCCAAATAGGAATGATAAGTAAGGGTTTTAATGTTACCAAGTTAAACCCTCCATCCATCAATCACATGATGTACCCCAATCTCAGTAGTGATGCTAACAAACATACATTATCTCTAATACATAGGTTACTTACAATTTTGGCATTAGGGTCAAACCAACGTGTGTCTACTTATTATTCTAGGCAAGTACATTTAACCCACATGTTAACCACATTATCATATCAATGTGATACACACAAGGTATATAAAATCAATCATAATTATAATTAACAATACTTCAAGTTATATGAACCATGCAACCTTTGTTACTTAATAAATCAAATGTAGTATAAATTGTGTCAATACCTCTATTGTGATGTTTTCTAATCATGTTCTAAGTTTCATGGAAAACGAATATCAAAAACTACCAAAAACGTACATTTTTCATAATGTATATGGTCTGGGCACTATAGCCCTATGTGGGTGCTATAGAGCCCACATAGCACTCTACACAATTCATTTGAGCAATGGCCTCAAGGACACCCCTCTTCGTGGATCAGCCTTGGGCACTATAGCCCTATGTGGGTGCTATAGAGCCCACATAGCACTCTACACAATTCATTTGAGCAATGGCCTCAAGGACACCCCTCTTCGTGGATCAGCCTTGGACGTCCCTCGTCATGGATCAGCCTTGGACGTCCCTTGTCGTTGAAGATCGTTCTTTGTTGATCCTTGGATATTCTTGTTTGATGGTCATTGACGTTACCATGAATGCTGCATTTGCCTCGATGTTTTTTGACAGAAAGTGACTGCAATGTTTGCGTCGTTCTTTTCTAACAATTTAAGATTTAGTTGTCCACAAAATTTCTTCAAGGTTTGGTGTGTTACTGATATCAAAATCCAAGGTTTGTTTTGTTAATTTTCCTTAACTAAACTACACCACACATCGATGTCTCATTGACCAATAATGTTTATCGCGCCAATAGTGAAATAACATCACAAAGTCCATACGGTCTACTTTATGCTTCTCAATTCCGAGCACAATACTCACTTTTGACCTTTCAAAAATGAAAGTCAACCTA
Organism: Begonia loranthoides; assembly: GCA_022433065.1. Classification (NCBI taxonomy): domain Eukaryota; kingdom Viridiplantae; phylum Streptophyta; class Magnoliopsida; order Cucurbitales; family Begoniaceae; genus Begonia; species Begonia loranthoides. Next base: position 20,011,636 of record CM039486.1, on the reverse strand, counting down.
TAACTATTCTAAATTTAGGTGTTAATTTTCAATTCATATATCTTTTTCATTTCTATTTCGATTGACTTGATTTTATAATTAATTCGTACCTTAGGGTTTCAAGTTTAATACCCTAAATTAGTTTTTTTTTTCATAATCATGTTAGTTAGTCAATTTCTTAACCAAAGTTATCTCACCCAAATAACTTAACAATGCAATGACCTATTTCTATTTATAATGGCTTCTAATTTATTATCATTCTCAATCACAAATAATTATTCTGATTGTGATTAACATTGTTAATTTAAACTTAATTTATTACAATGGGATTCCAAAATGACTTCCGTGCAAACTTTTTACAAAAAATTGTTGGGGCCTATCCGGACAAGGATAAATGTAGCAGCATGACATCTCATGAGTAAATCAAATGACTATGCATATGATTTGTTGGAAGAAATGGTAGGTAACAATTACCAATGACCAGCGGAGAGTTTAAATACGAAGAGAGAAGGTGGAGTTTATGACACTGATGCATTTACTTACTACCTACACAAATCGCTACACTCACTAGAAAAGTAGATGCTTTAGGAGTCCAATATGTCAATTCAGTCCAAAGTCCATTCATTTCATACGACATTAGTTGAAACAGCCATTCTTAGGAACATTGTCCTATGACTTCTAAATCTGTTGAATACTTTTACAATATTAGATGGTGCAATCACCCAGAACAATAATGTTGAACCTTCACATGCTGCAAGACTACCATATTCCCCACTTTTCACCAGAATCAATCTCATCAAGCTCTAACAATTTGATAAACTCATTGTTTATCAAAGAAGAGGAAGTTGAGTGATTATGTACCAGTGGCCCTCACAGAGGAGCGTAGTGTCATTTTATAGAAAAAGTTGCTTCCTAAGCTAAAACATCCAAGCAGTTTCTCCATTTTTCACACAATTGAAAATTAGACAGATATAAAAGTGTTATGTGATTTTGGGGCGAGCATTAATCTTATGGCCCTAATGCCTTACCAGAAGTTACTTGGGGGGGATGTAAAACCCATAAAAGTCCTTCTTCAATTGGTCCACAGATCATTCACCTATCCAAAATGAATTGTACAGGACATTTTAGTTGACACTATGATTTTCCTAGCAGACTTTATCATGTTGGACAAGAAAGAAGACAATGAGATCCCGTCATCCTTGGACGTCCATTTTTAGCCTCTAGTAGTACTATGATTGATATAAAAAGAGAAGAACTAACAATGAGTTTTCAAGATCCGAAAGTAACATTTTAACGTTTTTGAGGCATTGAAGTATCCAAATGATTTTGATGAGTCTTTGAGATTCTATGTAATAGAGAACGTAGTAAATCAAGAGTTTGCAAAGAATTATCTTTAGACACCCTTGAAGTTGTCATTGTTGAACTGGTCGTTGAAGATGCACCCGAAATCACTAAGCAAATTTGTCTACTCGACTCTACAAAAAACAAATAGTGGAATTAGATGACTAAATCTAGCTGTTTTTAGAGATTCTGGACATTCGTAAGATTGTTGTTGTAATATTTGTTTGAAACAATGTAGAAATCGTTCAAAAGGTAGAAATTCTTTTTTAGTATATTCTTGTGATTTTAGTGTAGGTTCTGTGTCTTTTAGTAATCTTTTTTCTAGTTCATTAGGGTAATCTTTTAAATAATCGTTAATATAAATGATAAAATCTTGTACTTCTGTTTTATCAAGAAAATTAATATATTCAAAATGTTCCATAATTTTTTCAAAAGTCATTATATTAAATATTTGGATAAAAGATCAAAATAATCATTATCAGATAAATATTCGTCAAAATAATAAATGAGAAAATTTAGAAGTTGTTCTAGATAAATATAATTATCTAGATAAATTAAGGTTGTGTCATTTAATTTTAATTCGTGTAAAGACATTAAGTTATTCTCATACTTAATGATCTAAGTACTGTTTTTGGAGATTGTAAAAAAGGTTCTTCATCATTATGTAGTTCTTTTTCTGATAGTTTTATTAAAGGAATAGATTCATCTATATGTAGAGAATTTGAAATATCATTTATAAATGAATATCTAGGAAATTCGTAAGGAATGAATTTATTGATTTGTTCATAAAAAGATTTACTTCGTACATGGGATCTATCATCGATAATAAAAGTTTGTTTAGTTGGTTTTTGTAGAAGTAATCTTGAAGGTGTTTCTATTTTTAATAGAGGTTCAAATAATTTATCTATAAAGATTCTTTTATCTTGTCTGAACGCTAAACTATGATGACTATTAGTTAAAGCATAATTAATCTTATATGTAATAGTAAACGGATGATTCTTAGTTTTCATGAAATTATATCGTTTTAGTTCGTATTGAACTGTTATAGATCTACTTAAATCTTGGCCTTTAAGACTTAATCATAATTGAATATTAATATTGAATTTAATTTTTCCTTGAGATAGATTTACTAAGCTAGTGGCGATAATACTTTCATTATTATTGATTAATTGATCATCTCTTATTTCTAGTTCAATAGAAGTGTTGATTCCTTCCATGAATGTACTTTTAAATAGAATTTGAATTATACTACAATGAATATAAGAAATTTTTTCTCGTTCTTCTGGATCTATCTTGTTTATTTTTTTTCAAAAATTTGATGTTTATTAATGATAGGTATGATAATATTTCCTTGTGTTTGTTCAATAGGTGTGGCTTCTTCGCCTATTATAATTCCATATCTAATAATATTTTTTTGAGATAGTTTTTGTTTAATACTATCTAAGAATAAAATATCGAAATTATGTTTTTCAGTAACAGTTAAATAAGATTTTCTAATATTTTTGTTAGAAATAATTCTATTAAACATATATCCTAAATGTTCTTGTTCTTCATAAGATTCAAACATATGATTCATTAAAGAAGAAGAAGTTGCTAAAGAATCTGTCACAAATAAATAATACCTGATAAGTTAGATATTGAAGAAATGATAAATAGAATTAGAAGTTTCGATCCCTCCAGAGTATTACCTCAATAATCTTAACATTTAGCATGAAGCTAAAAGGAGAGGAAACGCAGGCGAGATTTACACCAACTGCTCTGTTGCTTTCAACTCTAAGTATTCTCAACTGAGAACACTTATATTTATAGGAGGGAATCAGACTCCTTACAGACTCTAAGGGGTATATTCCCCGACACAATTACATTGACATAAAGAAAAAGAAAAAAAATATATTCCCTAACAAGGAATATATTCATTACAAACATTACATAAAGAAAAAGTAAAAGCTAAAGTTAAGGGAATAACTCCCTGACACACACTAACGTAAAAAAATAAAAATAAAAAGTGAAGTGATTCCCAACAGTGGGAATCACCGTACAATAATTACATTATATTATTTAGAAAAGAAGATAGAAAAGAATATATTCCCTAATAGTGCAGAAGGAATATGTCTTTTGATTGTAGACTGTAGATAGATTCTTCTTGTTTGATTTTCTCTGTAGTCATCTTGTCTTTATTCTTCTATGAAGAGATTGTATACTTTGGGATTACTGTAATTGCATAAAACTGTTGATTCTTTTTTCTTCTGATCTTCATACTGATTTCGTCTCCATTCATATCTTTGGCAAGATAGTAGATAGTCATTATATTTAATATCTATTTCGAATGCTGCTTGATTCTTGATAATACGTCTTAAGGCATTAAGGATGGTTCCTTTGTTGTTCCATTTATTTTGTCGGATAGCAAGGGTAATAAGACAGTCTGTGTATACGCTTGGATTTATGTAGAGAATAAGATGAATATCACTGAGGTCAAAGGTTGATATACTGATCTGGTTGGCTTGTCGCTGAGCTTTTGGACTAACATAAATATCTGGTCCCAAATGCTGATAGCCTAGATCATATTTTTTATTGATATGTAGATATTCACTGAAACATTGTTGTTGTTCTTCATTGGGAGCTAGAGAATATTCAATAAGATCATTGGGATCTATAATAAATTGATTATTTCTTCATCATTCATATAACTGCAATACTTGATATGCGAGAAGTAGGAATGTAAATCTTCATTGACCGAAATCGTTTCTTCAGATGCTAGAAATTCAAGTGCTTGTATATGTGAAAGATGAAGAGAGAATTTATAGGAGAATGAAAAGTGATTGATTGATAGACATAATTATGAAGTCTAAAGCTAAGTCTAAGGCTAGAAAATTACTTTTCATCTTTTGGTGATTCAAAAGAAAGGAATTAATGTAAGGAATTTTAAAAGATAGTGGTGCGTATGAAGTTACTTCCATTTTAGGTGAGAGTGAATGGGCGAATCCATCAGTCTAAAGGGTAAGTAATTAAGTGAGTAGTCCACGACACACATCACTTTAATATTTGATATATATAGGAAGTATGAGCGCAAGCTCTAATAGGTGATACGAACCAAAGTTCGATGAGTAAAAGACTCTGTGAGCAAAAGCTCTGATTAAATATGTTGAACCAAAGTTCTTGAGCGAGAGCTGTGATTAGATAATTTGAACTGAAGTTCAATAAGTAATGGCTCTGATTAGATAATTTATGCAAAGGCTCTGATTAGATAATTAGAGCAAAAGCTCGAGTAAAATGTTATTACCCAAAGAGAATCTTAAATTTGGATATGCTTTCATTCTCTTGTATAATTGAGTAGTGATTGATGTCGCATTTATTTTCTAACTAATAATAAATAGTTTGTTGATAACATAATATATGAAAATATTGTGATAAAGCATCTTCCCTCCTTAGAAGAAGAAATTAAAATGATGAAAAACTACTACTGCTAGTAGATGTAGCAGAAGAATCAGATGTATAAGCATAAATATCGATATTAGAGCAAATATCAGAATCTTTAATAGGAGCATAACCAATATTGTAAGCTAATTTCAATATTTGAGTATCTCTATTTTGCTCAAATCTTTGAGGACATCGATTTGCATAATGACCTTGTTTATAACAAAGCTAGCAAGTGCATATAGGTTTTTTGGTTGGACAGAATTTATCTGGTTGATAGTTTTTTGTTTGATGATATTGTCTTCTGTTCTTAAAATATTTCCTAGGATTTTTCCATTTGAATTTTCTATATTTATAAGCAACTTTTTCCACATCTTATATTTTTTATCTTTATTTTGACATCCATATTGTCCCACTCTATTTGATAGTTTTTCGCAACATAATTTGATTTTAGCTTGTTTTTTCGTTATTTCTGTAGAACAGGATTGTTGCATCCATGCTTGAAATAATGTAATTCTTGCTCCTAATGTATTAGATAAAGCTTTTTCTTCTACATCTTTACAATAATTGTCTTCAATTAATAAATGCATTTCTGATGGTAATTTTTTATAAAATAATTCTTTTGCTAAATTTTTATGTTTATCATCGAGATCATAATAATTTGTTTTAAATTCACAAATGAAATTTTCCAAATAGCATAAATCACAAATTTGTAAGTTAGTTAATTGCCAAAAAGCATTATTAATAAATACAGTTGTGTACGTCTTTTCATATTCTTTAAAATATCTTACAATAAATTCTTGAGTTAAAGCTTGGATTATTTTTTTGAAAGTAGTCATTGCATCTGTGTCTAACAATAAATTTTTCTCGTCATTCGATAATGTCGTTAAATAATTATAGACTATTTCTGTTGTTTGATGCGTTACGTAGTTGAATAAATCTTCAGGTGTTAAATCTTTAATTTCATGATTTAATTGTATAAATATATGAATTCTATTTTTCCAATATTCTAATATTTTGTATTCATTTTCCACACAGTCTAGATTTAATATGTGTGATCCTCATGTTGTTTCAATTTTTGGAATATATTGATTAGGAATTTTAGTCCATTTATTTTTATAGTAATGTAATACCCCGACTTTTAACATTAGAATTTAATAAGGATAATTGGAAATTAATTTTTTGTGTATTTAGATTATTTGAATATTTATCAGATTATTACCAAGAACGTAACCGATTCCCGTGACGAATGTGGAATAATTAAGATGTCATAACAATTGTTGTATTTATATCTCATAAATATATGGAAAATAGTTTGTGGAATTGATATATGAAAAATGTAATGAAATAAAGTGAAATTTAAAATAAAATGAGAATAGGTTAAATAATAAAATAAAGAGGCTAAGCAAGGAGAGAGAATGGAGTGATACATGCCCTAAACGTGGAATGGATTTGTTTGTCTTTTCCTCCTCACTAGTAGATTATTCTAAAAAGAAAAAAATAAGAAAAAGGGATAATGGATTCCTGGTGGCAACCATTGTGGAGACATCTTCATGTGGTCTTGTCTTGTCTTGTACTCATCTTTCTTCTCTTTTGGTCTTTGCTCGTATACGATTAAAGGAAAAAGGGATGGAGGGCAACATAGAAGGGAGTTCTATCTTTCTTCTTCGGTGGGTTGATTAATGGCAAAGTGGTGAAGGAGATCGTGAGCGGAGCGAGTGGGGAGTGAGTGATGTCAAGTGAGCTGCCGGTGACGATGCAGTAGCGACAAGTTGTGGCTTGCAGAGCTGATCGGCAAAGCGACGAGTTGTGCGATGGAGGCTCGGCGACAGCCGACTGGCGACGACGATGACAGTGAAAGTAGTCATTGCATCTGTGTCTAACAATAAAATTTTCTCGTCATTCGATAATGTCATTAAATAATTATAGACTATTCCTGTTGTTTGATGCGTTACGTAGTTGAATAAATCTTCAGGTGTTAAATCTTTAATTTCCTAATTTAATTGTATAAATATATGAATTCTATTTTTCCAATTTTCTAATATTTTGTGTTCATTTTCAACACAGTTTAGATTTTATATGTGTGATCCTAATGTTGTTTCAATTTTTGGAATATATTGATTAGGAATTTTAGTCCATTTATTTATATACTAATATCCTTGTTTGTTCATATATTTTTGAAATTCTTCGTCTTGAGTTTCTTTATAGGTATGTTTTTTATAATTTGGATTTCTATACAGGATAGTGTGGATTATAAAGATTTTCATATGGATTTTCGTCGGAGTCTGATTCAAAATCAAACACTATTTCATTAGTTTCGGCTTCTTTGTTCATTAATAAATATTCATTTTTAACTTCTTTAGGTATGTCTAATTCAGCGAATAAATTTGTCAATTTTTCTATTTGACCTTTGCGAGTTTCCATTATAGAGTTCAAGGTGGTTTAATAGTTAATTTTCGTTTTGATTTATTTGTCCGATTAAGATTTTCTAAATCTTCGATGGTTAAGTATTTTTTTTTATCTTGATTTATTATGATTTGCTGTAGACTATTAATTATTTCAATAATATCTTTTGCATAATTAATTTGTTGATTTTATTTTTCAGGATTTTAAAGAAATTTATCAATAAATTGAAAAATAATAGTTTTTGGTTCAGTTAATTCTTTATACGTTTCTTTATAATATTTTAAATCTTGAAGAGTTTCTCTAATTTCTATATTTTGTTGTTTTACTTTATTTATTTGATCATTTATTTACTTTGATAAATTATGTTCTAGAAGTTTTATATTTTCGAGTAAATTATTACTCGTCCTAAATATTTTCGTATGTAGGCATCTAGAGTTAGTATTAGTATCTGAGTATTATTGACTTTTTCTTTTAATTCGGCAATATTTTGTTCAATTTTTACTAATTTATCTTGATTTTTCTTAACTATTTTTGTTGAATTTGTAATTTTTGTTTTTAATTTGAAGTAATGTTCTATTAAATATTCATTTGTATTGATAATATTATTTTGTATTTCCTATAAATCTTCTGTATTGTGATGCATTATGAGATATGATAAAATTTTCATAATATTGTTTAATAGAGCTTTGATTTTAGAATTATCCGATGTGTCTAAGTGTGAATTAGAGCTTCCAATTGAATAATTAGTTCCATGAGGCAGATTTTTAGGTAGAATAAGTATTTTTTCTTGAAAAGGAATGCCTGGTAAATTACTAAATTCGGTGGTTAATTTTCTAATATGTAAATTTTGAGTTTGTAGTTTTGTTACTTCGTTTCTATTATTCATGATAATAGATGTTGTTCCACAAGTGTTTAATGTGTTGTTGATATGTGACAAACGATTACGTAAATTAATGGAATTTGTAGAAAGATTAATTTATTAATAATGAATGGATGGATTCCTAAGTTGCTTGTGATGTAAGCAAAATTATTAGGATAAAAGATGAAGTTGATGTAATTCTAATCTTGACTTCAAAATTCATGCATATAAAAATATAGTAAATAAAACAGAATGAAAAGAATGATAGTAATAATTATGTAAGCGATAGGAACTACTATTAGAATAATAGTTTTATAATCCATAAGTCTTTTTTCAAAGTGTTTATTTTAGCTAAATTTTTAATTAGATAATAAGTGCTGTAGAGAAGTTGAGAAGTTGAAGTTGAAGTTATGTATCATCATACCCTACTGGAAAGAAACGAAGCTCTGATACCAAAATTACTATGCAAAATTGTGGCTTCTATTAAATAGGTAATTCAGAGTTATTAATTAATTATATTGATGTGATTTCGTGGATCATCTAATTAAATTAGATGATTAAATCTATCTGTTTCTAGAGATTCTGGACATTCGGAAGATTGTTCTTGTAATATTTGTTTAAAACAATGTAGATATCGCTCAAAAGCTAGAAATTCTTGTCTAGTATATTCTTGTGATTCTAGTGTAGGTTCGGTGTCTTCTAGTAATCTTTTTGCTAGTTCATTAGGGTAATCCTTTAAATAATCGTTAATATAATTGATAAAATCTTGTACTTCTGTTTTATCAAGAAAATTAACATATTCAAAATGTTCCATAATTTTTTCAAAATTCATTATATTAAATATTTGAATCAAAGATCAAAATAATCATTATCAGATAAATATTCGTCAAAATAATAAATGAGAAAATTTAGAAATTGTTCTAGATAAATATAATTATCTAGATAAATTATGGTTGCGTCAATTAATTTTAATCTGTGTAAAGACATTAAGTTATTCTTGTACTTAATGATCTAAGTACTGTTTTTAGAGATTGTAAAGAAGGTTCTTTATTTTTATGTAGTTCTTTTTTTTATCATTTTATTAGAGGAATAGATTCATCTATATGTAGAGAATTTGGAATATCATTTATAAATGAATATCTAGGAAATTCATAAGGAATGAATTTATTGGTTTGTTCAGAAAAAGATTTACTTCGTACATGGGATCTATCATCGATAATAAAAGTTTGTTTAATTGGTTTTTGTAGAAGTAATCTTGAAGGTGTTTCTTTTTTTAATAGAGGTTGAAATAATTTATCTATAAAGATTTTTTCATCTTGTCTGAAAACTAGACTATGATGACTATTAGTTAAAGTATAATTAATCTTATATGTAATAGTAAATGGATGATTCTTAGTTTTCATGAAATTAGATCGTTTTAGTTCCTATCGAACTGTTATAGATCTACTTAAATCTTGGTCTTTTAAACTTAATACTAATTGAATATTAATATTGAATTTAATTTTTCCTTGAGATAGATTCCTAAGCTACTGGCGATAATACTTTCATTATTATTGATTAATCGATCATCTCTTATTTCTAGTTCAATATGAGTGTTGATTCCTTCCATGAATGTACTTTTAAATAGAATTTAAATTGTACTACAATGAATATAAGAAATTTTTTCTCGTTCTTCTGGATCTATCTTGTTTATTTTTTTCAAAAATTTGATGTTTATTTTTTTCGAGATAGTTTTTGTTTAATACTATATAACAATGAAATATCGAAATTATGTTTTTCAGTAAGAGTTAAATAAGATTTTCTAATCTTTTTGTTAGAAATAATTTCATTAAACATATATTCTAAATGTTCTTGTTCTTCATAAGATTCAAACATATGATTCATTAAAGAAGAAGAAGTTACTAAAGAATCTGTCATTAATAAATAAAACCTGATAAGCTGGATATCGAAGAAATGATAAATAGAATTAGAAGTTTCGATCCCTCCAGAGTATTACCTCAGGGATCTTAACATTTAGCACGAAGCTGAAAGGAGAGGAAACGCAGGCGAGAATCACTCCAACTGCTCTGTTACTTTCAACTCTAAGTATTCTCAACTGAGAACACTCATATTTATAGGAGGGGGTCAAGCTCCTTACTGACCCTAAGGGGTATGTTCCCCGAAACAATTACATTGACATAAAGAAAAAGAAAAAAATATATTCTCTGACAATGAATATATTCATTACAAACATGATATAAAGAAAAAGTAAAAGCTAAAGCTAAGGGAATAACTCCTGACACACGCTAATGTAAAAAATTAAACACAAGAAGTGAAGTGATTCCCGACAGTGGGAATCACCTTACAATAATTACATTACATTATTTAGAAAAGAAAATAGAAAAGAATATATTCCCTGATAGTGTGTAAGGAATATATCTTTGGATTGTAGAATCTTCTGTAGATAGATTCTTCTTGTTTGATTTTCTCTGTAGTCATCTTGTCTTTATTATTCTATGAAGAGATTGTATACTTTGGGATTACTGTAATTGCATAAAACTATTGATTCTTTTTTCTTTTGATCTTCATACTGATTTTGTCTCCATTCGTATCTTTGACATGATAGTAGGTAGTCATTATATTTAATATCTATTTCGAATGCTGCTTGATTCTTGATAATACGTCTTAAGGCATTAAGGATGGTTCCTTTGCTGTTCCATTTATTTTGTCGGATAACAAGGGTAATAAGACAGTTTATGTATACACTTAGATTTATGTAGAGAATAAGATGAATATCACTGAGGTCAAAGGCTGATATACTGATCTGGTTAGCTTGTCGCTCGACTTTTGGACTAAGATAAATATTTGGTCCCAAATGCTGATAAACTAGATCATATTTTTTCTTGATATGTAGATATTCAAAAAAACATTGCTGTTGTTCTTCACTGAGAGCTAGAGAATATTCAATAAGATCATTGGAACTGATAATAAATTGATTATTTCTTTATCACTGATATAAACTGCAATACTTGATATGCGAGAAGTAGAAGTGTAAATCTTCATTGACCGAAATCGTTTCTTCAGATGCAAGAAATTCAAGTGCTTGTATATGTAAAAGATGAAGAGAGAATTTATAGGAGAATGAAAAGTGATTGGTTGGTAGACATAATTATGAAGTCTAAGGCTAAGTCTAAGGCTAGAAAATCACTTTTCATCTTTTGGTGATTCGAAAGAAAGAAATTAATGTAAGGAATTTTAAAAGATAGTGGTGAGTATGATGTTACTTCCATTTTAAATAGTAAAAGAAATATGGTGAGAGTGAATGGGTGAATCCATCAGTCTAAAGGGTAAGTAATTAAGTGAGTAGTCCAAGACACACATCACTTTAATATTTGATTATATAGGAAGTATGAGTGCAAGCTCTAATAGGTGATACGAACCAAAGTTCGATGAGTATAAGACTCTGTGAGCAAAAGCTCTAATTAAATATGTTGAACCAAAGTTCTTGAGCGAGAGCTTTGTTTAGATAATTTGAACCGAAGTTCAATGAGCAAAGGCTCTGATTAGATAATTTGAACCAAAGTTCAATAAACAATGGCTCTGATTAGATAATTTGAGCAAAGACTCTGATTAGATAATTTGAGCAAAAGCTCGAGTAAAATGTTATTACCCGAAGAGAATCTTAAATTTGGATATGCTTCCATTCTCTTCTATAATTGAGTAATGATTGATGTTGCATTTACTTTCTGACTAATAATAAATAGTTCGTTGATAGCATAATATATTAAAATGATGAAAAATTACCACTACTAGTAGATGTAGCAGAAGAATTAGATCTATAAGCATACATATCAACATCAGAGCAAATATCAGAATCTTCAATATGAGTATAACCAATATTGTAAGCTAATTTCAATATTTGAGTATCTTTATTTTGCTCAAATCTTTGAAGACATCGATTTGCATAATGTCCTTGTTTATGACAAAGCCAACAAGTGCATATAGGTTTTTTGGTTGAACAAAATTTATCTAGTTGATAGTTTTTTGTTTGAGGATACTGTCTTCTATTCTTAAAATATTTCCTAGGATTTTTTCATTTGGATTTTCTATATTTTTTATAAGCAACTTTTTTCACTTCTTAAATTTTTTATCTTTATTTTGACATCCATATTGTCCCACTCTGTTTGATAGTTTTTCGCAACATAATTTAATTTTAGCTTATTTTTTCGCTATTTCTGTAGAACAGGATTGTTGCATCCATGCTCGTAATAATGTAATTTTTGCTCCTAATGTATTAGGTAAAACTTTTTCTTCTACGCCTTTACGATAATTGTCTTCAATTAATAAATGCATTTTTTATAGTAATTTTTTTATAAAATAATTATTTTGCTAAATTTTTATGTTTATCATCGAGATCATAATAATTTGTTTTAAATTCACAAATGAAATTTTCCAAATAGCATAAATCACAAATTTGTAAATTAGTTAATTGCCAAAAAGCATTATTAATAAATACAGTTGTGTACGTGTTTTCATATTCTTTAGAATATCTTACAATAAATTCTTGAGTTAAAGCTTAGATTATTTTTTTGAAAGTAGTCATTGCATCTATGTCTAACAATAAATTTTTCTTGCCATTCGATAATGTCGTTAAATAATTATAGACTATTCCTGTTATTTGCTGCATTACGTAGTTGAATAAATCTTCAGGTGTTAAATCTTTAATATCCTGATTTAATTGTATAAATATATGAATTCTATTTTTCCAATCTTCTAATATTTTGTGTTCATTTTCGGCACAGTCTAGATTTAATATGTGTGATCCTAATGTTGTTTCAATTTTTGGAATACATTGATTAGGAATTTTAGTCCATTTATTTTTATAGTAATGTAATACCCCGACTTTTAACATTAAAATTTAATAAGGATAATTGGAAATTAATTTTTGTGTATTTAGATTACTTGAATATTTATCGGAGTATTACCAAGAACGTAACCGATTCCCGTGACTAATTTGGAATAATTAAGATGTCATAACAATTGTTGTATTTATATATCATAAATACATGGAAAATAGTGGGTGGAATTGGTATATGAAAAATGTAATGAAATAAAGTGAAATTTAAAATAAAATGAGAATAGGTTAAATAATAAAATAAAGAGGCTAAGCAAGGTGAGAAAAGGGAGTGATACATGCCCTAAACGTGGAATGGTTTTGTTTGTCTTTTCCTCCCCACTAGTAGATTATTCTAAGAACAAAAAAAATAAGAAAAAGGGATAATGGATTCCGTGTGACAATCATTGTGGAGACATCTTCACGTAGTCTTGCCTTGTCTTGTACTTATCTTTCTTCTCTTTTGGTCTTTGTCCGTGTACGATTAAAGGAAAAAATGATAGAGGGCAACATAGAAGGGAGTTCCATCTTTCTTCTTCAGTGGGTTGATTAATGGCAGAGTGGTGAAGGAGATCGTGAGCGGAGTGAGTGGGGAGTGAGGGATGTCAAGTGAGCTGCCGGTGACGATGCAGTAGCGACAAGTTGCGGCTTACAGAGCTGATTGGCGAAGCATCGGGTCGTGCGATGGAGGCTCAGTGACAGCCTACTGGCGACAACGATGACAGTGAACTGCGGTGGCAGCAGCATGCGAACGAACGGCGGGGGTCGACTAGGGATCCGACGAAGCGTTAGCTTTTAGGATGCATCGTAGCAGTGTCAAACTTTGACACTGTCGATTTCGGTGGCCGACGTCATAGGATCAGCGACGATGAGGCATTGGCAAGACGACGGCCTGGGCGAACGATGGCCTCCAGCCTCGATGGTTGGTCTGGATGGTTCGAGTCTTCTCTATTGACCGTGGGTGCGATGCAGGTAACGAATCTTTACCCTCTAACTATTATTTGTCTGATGTTACACTGAGATTGGTGTTCTGGATGAATTTGGATGTTGAATATGTGCGGTTTGTTTTAAAAATGGTTTCCAGTTACCTGCTGTGTGATGATTTTATCTACTGTAATCGTAATCTGTAGTGAATTATGATTGTGCATTGGAGTTTAGTCTTGATTGTGAAACTATTATCTTAAAGGAACGGTCTCTGGTACATGTTGTGCTCCACTATTGATAACGAGAGATGATTCAAGTGTTGTTTGTTGGGATAAAAGATAATGACGTGCGTTGATTGTTGTTGGATATCTATTGCTGTATTATTTTGGCTATGGTTGGTTGAATCTTATTGGACGTTAAGTATATGGATAATGCTCATCGTTAGACGATTTCTGGCTTTGTATTTGATTACTAATTGGATATATACATGCTGGAAATTAGATTATGTCATTGAATGTTCGCTTTGTAGATAAATGAAGTTTTACGACTTGGTTCGAATCTTAATATTAGACGTTGGTAATTATGAGTCTGTAATCTATTGCTTGAATTAAGTAGGCCTTCACCATGTATTAAACCTGATTTCTAGACACCATCAATTGGGGTGAATTTTTAAGTCGTAATTATTAATTATAAGGGTTACTAATTTGTGAAGGTATCAGAAAGGGACAGATGATGAAGATTAGGTGCCAACCGCAATAAATAATCGAGGTAAGGAAATAGTGTAATACCCCGATCCTAAATTCTCTGATTAAAATGATGTAATTGTTTTGTTAAGAATAAAATGAGTTAATACATCGTTCTATGGATGTTATGTTGCGACATATACCCTCGTAGGCGTTTAACTTGGGTAAGATTTAGAAGAAAATATGAAAAAACGATGGATTTATAGGCATTGCGGACGACTGGGCCTAGGACGCGGACGCGGCGGATGAATAAATTGGAGTCCGCATTGAATCTGTATAAACAGGGAGCATCTGAACGATACACGCGGACGATGAATTTTGCGTCTGCAATGAATCTGTCCAATTTTGATTCACGCGGACGACACCATGCGGATGACTAAATGGCGTCCGCAACCAGATTTTGGACGGTGCAGACGAATGTTTAGGACACCATTTGCTGTGTAATTTTGGATTTGCGGACGATGCGGACGACAGTGCGGCATTCGCAAGTGTCCGAAAGACACTAGATCTACGAATTTAAAGGAAACAAAAGTCAAAAAACTCGACAAATTTTGACGTTTTGTGAGTTATTTCTCGCACAAAGTCCACTCGTAGCTGCTCCATAGCTCGTCAAGCAGCCACTCTCCAGCACGTTTTGTCTCCCCTTGTCATCTAGGTAAGTCCTTCTCTTCTTAAACCTTCTCCCCTTGCGTAGTTCTTCTCGTTGGTTGCTACATCCAGAGTTGTGCAGAGTGTGGAGTTGGTTCTTGAGGTTACATTGCATCAAGGGAAGGTAAGGATTGGGTGTGTCTTGGTCGTCTACCCACAAGTGATTAGTTGTATTGTTGGTTTTGTTTTTTTTTTTTTTCTGGTTTTCTTATGATTTTTCTGGTTTGGACATGAAGAATATGAGATAAGATGGAATAAGATGATCACGTTACGAAATGAAGGTTAGATGTTGTGATGCTAAAGTCTAATTCTAGATGAATCACAAAGATAAAGAGATGAAATTGTTTCCATTACATGTTGTGATTTTGTTGAACTGTCATTTTACTGGTTTTTAAGATGGGATAGAACATTTTACTAGTTAGTGTAGCTATGAGATGAGATAGAAGATCATGTTACGAAATGAAAATAGAAATGAAGGATATTGTGATGTTAACCTCCATCATATCTCATGTAAAGAAATGATGTCATTAAAAATGAAGTAGACACTTGCTATCAAAACATGCTGTCATGAAGACTTTGAACTCCCTTGTTATGATAAAACTTCCAATGAATTACGAAGGATGAATGAAGAAAGAAAATGAATGATGAATGAAAAGTAAAGAAAGAAAAGATGAGAAATGAAATAATTGGCTAAGTGGTTGCTGTGGTTGCTAGATTTGTATAAGGATTTCTGAACTTACAAAAGTATGCCTAATTTTTGATGTTCTGATTTTAGTGTAGAAAGTTTATTAGATTTGCTGCCATTGATTATTGCTAAAAATTGTAGTTTCTCATGTATGTCAAAAGCATGATTTTTAGTTATTAAGCTTCACTAGTTAGATGGTTAAAACATGATCAACACTTCACCTTGTGCTGGTATTGGTATTTGTTAGGAAGCATGATAGATATTTGATGGTTAAAAGATATATATAAGTATGATGCTCTGAATATTGGGTGATTTCTAGTTTTGCTGCTGTAATAACATCTCTAGATGCTAGATTTGGCTTGTGCAAAAATCCTTAGATAATGTAGAGTGAGATGAGAACATTGATTTCATTGCTATGATGTTAAATGGAGGAAGTTGCTTAGTAAGCATGCTGTAAATAGTCAATAATCTGTTATTTGTGTAAATGTCATTTTTTGTTTCAATGGAGATATGGTTAGATCATTTGATAATGAATCATGCAATGACTTTATGCATGTGTTGTTTTTTTCTAATTTGATGTGACATGATAATAGAAATCTACTAGGAAACACCCAAAGGATTGGTGCCACATGCATGAGTGAGGAAAAAGAATGAATAAAACGATGCCAGGATGAGCGGGATACGTCATCACCGAGGAAGCCCTCTGTCGGGATACGTCGGAAGGGTATAAACTCTAGAGTCGGGATACGCCAATAGAGAAAGACCCTTGGAGGCGAGATACGCCAAAAGGGGATGAATGATAAGAAAAGAATGTTCGGGATGAGCGAGATACGTCATCACCGAAGAAACCCTCTAACGGGATACGTGGGAAGGGTGGAAACTCCGAAGGTGGGATACGCCGGAAGAGGAGGAACCTCGAAGGCAAGAAATGCTGGAAAAGGGACCAAAAAGGGAATTTGATGTGGATTTCATCCCCTCAGAACCCTCCAATCTTCACACTCGGGATACAAGTGAAGAACGAACGTAATGAAAAGAATTGGTTTGGGTGGCCCCCATTCCAAGCGGAATTAAAGAGAGATGCATATGTGATTTCCCCGTTCCTTACTGAGCGTAAGCTCACGTCCTTACTTGTGGTGTAGGTAACGAGTTTACTATGCCGGAAGTGAAGGAGGATACCTTTCCCGTGGAGCCTGCGATAGGTCCAACGGATGCGCCAACGGAGTAGTAGTACGGCACAAGAACGAGAAATAAGAACGGAAAAGGTTTAGTAAGAATCAAATGGTGATTTTAGTAATCCTTTATGAAAAATTTTAAATGTGATGTAAACCTATATTATGAATTTCGGTTGGATTTTAAAGGACTTCAGTTTATGGTTTAAGTTTCTTTATATATGTTGTTTTCATAAATTTTAGACGCTATATTCTTTTCCATTTTTTTAACTCAATTGATTTATGCTTCCGCATTTAGTTCCCTTTTGTTTCACAAAAGAAAGAAAGATCGAAAAAGGAAGTTTCAGTAACGATCGGGTTTGGCACTCTGATTTATTTAAGAAAAATAAAAGAAGTTTTACAAAGGAAAGTCTTTGTGATAAAGTGATAAAAAAATTAAGAAATCCGGGTCGTTACAAATAAGGGTTGTAACACCCCGAAATTTTATATCAAAATTTATTAAGAATAATCAGAAATTAATTAGGGGCATTTGGATTTAACGGATATTTATCGGGGTATTACCAATGACATAACCGTTAGGTTATAATTTAAGAGAATTTATTGAAGGTTTAATTGATGGGAATCAATTTCGAAATTTAAATTTGACCTTTAATAATCTTTTAACAACATTTGGAATAAGTCGAGAGTTACAATTCGAGTCGACTCATATGTTGTACGTATAACCTATACATGAGAATACATGTGTTAAATGTAAAATGAAATAAAGAATTTTATGAGTTAAAAGTTAAATGAAATAAAGAATTTAAATAATTATAATAATAAAAAAATACAATGGCCAAAGGCCATTTGCTGGAGTGGAAGCCGACGAGAGAGACCGAAGAAGAGAGAGGGGAGAGCCGAGCTCTGGCTTGTTCCGACGAAGGTGCGACGGCGATGAGGCGAACAACGTCTGGGCAGGCGACCTCCTGGTGGCTTCCGTGGGCGCAAAACAGCCGAGCTAGGGCACGAGTTCACTCGGTCGTTCAGATCGCGATTCAGTGAGCTTCTGCGATGAGTTTTCCAGCAAAGTTTGGAGGTATGGTTGGCTGAGTCTTCTTCTTCCTCCTTTTCTTTTGATTAATTGGGCATGGCAGGAATGGAATGGACAATTTCTGCTTCAGGCAGGGGTGATTCCGGCGGGTTGGGCTGTGATCTGGTGCTCCGACCCCTGTGCATCGAATCGGATTAACCCGATTTGGGTGAGCTGTCCATTTTCTGGGACAAATCTTCCAGCTTTACTTTCTAGCTGGAATGGTGGAGGAATTGAAGGAAAAGGAGCCGCTATTAAATACATTGAAGAAAATGGAGAGAAGTTGTCGGAAGTGAATTAACGCAGTGGTTGAGGTTTGTTGACAAATTGAAGAGGTTGTCCGGCATGAGTGAAGGATAAATGTCGGCAGAGGAGTGCTGTGCAGGAAAGCTGCAGGCTGAGAATGATGAAGTTGGAGGATAGAGCTTGGCTGAGAACTTTGGTACAGTTCTATTCCATTTTCTTTGTTGCTTCAGTTTGGATTTTGTTTAAGGATGCTCTGTTGCGACTACTACTTAGGTGTATTGGATAAATGGATGGATAATGCCTTTGTTGGATCTTTTGTTGGCTATTGATCTCCTTGTTGTTGTTAGTCTGAAGCATAATAACATTTATATTATGTGGTTGATTGGGTTTGTGGTTGCAATTGGATTAAGTAGTTGATGAAGGTGAGGAAGGATTTTAATGCTCCCTGTTTATTTATGAACAATAAGGAAGAATATTGTGCTCTTGTAAATTTCTTCTTCAGGTGTTATGTGATGCATTCTCTGTCTGATTTCTATATTGGTTAGGTTTTGTGAGAAACATAGTTAGATGTATACTCGGTTATGGATTTAGCCCTTTGTTCCATACTGGTTGGTTTAATGAAGTGGTAATTTATGGGGATTTTGTATTATATTGATGAATATTGTTGCCGTGTGGATTGTTAAAGGATTGTTACTAATAAGTAAAAGTTTTAAATTGTGAAGGTATCAGAAGGGAAAGAATGGTAGCGACTAAGTGTCAACCGCAATAAATATTTGAGGTAAGGAATGAGTTATCTTGGCCTTGTGCCCTACACCTAAGTATAAGTATGTTAAGTTTAGTGTTAGTGTTCTTCAGATATGGATTGATAGAGTTTGATGATATATGAACGTGTTAAGGGTAGGTTTCCTTGTTGTTACATTAATTCTTGTGCATCTCTAGTAGTTGCAATTTCATTGTTGAATTACTCTTACTAGTTGTGCTAAGATGATTTTACGTGATGAATGCTTAAGGCTCATGAATGATAAAGAGAAAAAAGAAAAGTGGTGAATGATAAAGAGAAAGAGGAAAGATGGTCATGAGAAGTATGCAAATGGGTTAAATGTTCCATGATAACTTTCGGTGAAAACGCTTATATGATTGTTATTCTTGGCTGTTATTATGATCGTATAGAGGAAATATAAATTGTTGTGTTACTCGCAGAACTGTATAGAAGTTGGTATCACTGTTGTTTGCCTTTAGTGTCAAAGAAGGTTATAGAAATACTGTCGTCAATTATTTTTACTGTTTCCTTGTTGTATTCTCTGTGACATGCTTTAATTTGATTACTACCTTGAAATGTAAGGCAGTGAATGAGCCTAAATAAAAGAATGAAAGGTGATACCTAAAAGAATGAAATGCTGGAATGAATGAAAGACGATACCTAAAAGATGAAATGCAATGTTTAATATTGTTTCATAATGATTCTGTTTTCTTGGCTATAATTATTCTTACCATAGTTATATTCATTGTTCTTCTTGATGAAAGCTTAGCACATTCTCATTTAATAACCTGGCAAGAAAGATTCTAAATGTAATTCGTTAAGTAGTTTTCTGTATATGATTTTATAGGTATGTTTACTTCCTGTTTTGTTTAGAAGTTCATGCATAGATAGTTTGAGATTCTCACTTGGTACTGGTTAGAAATGGTAGTTCTCTTTATGTGATAGAAATGTGACATATAAAAGATGAAATGAAGAAGAAAATGTATGATGAGCATGAATGAACGTTGAAGATGCGAACTATTATGATGTGAACTATTAAATGAAAAACGAGGAAAAAGGTTTAAGTTAACTAAACAAACGAAGGAAAAAGTTTAGTTAACTGAACAAATGATGGAAAAAGGTTAAAGGAGTTAAGATGCATGAATATTTTAAGTCGTTTCGGATTTCCATTGTTTTCTTTAAATATGAGTTGTGAACTAGTTGATGAATAATAAACTTGACTCCTAAATGTTATTTCTTGGTTTTGGATAAGAATCTTCTAGTTTTAGTTTATATAGATTTATTTAGCATGTTCATTATTGAATTCAATAGAACGGTCAATAAATTTTATTGTCTTATTGTATTCGTTCGCTGTTACATTTCGATAGCATAATTGTTTCTCATATCTACATCAATTATTGTGATTCTTTATATACGCAAATTCAATTATAGTATGTTTACTTCAAAGTGTATTTCAGTTTACGTTAATGTATGTTATAATGCATTGTGCTTCATGGTAATAGAAAACCGTAGGGAGTACCACTTTGGGTAGTACTCACGCATGCATGAGTGAGGAAAATGTATAAGAACGAGAATATTCGGGATGGACGGGATACGCCCATCACCGAAGAATCCCTCCAGTGGGATATGTCAGAAGGGAAGAAACCATGAAGGTGGGATACGCCGAAAAGGGGATACCCTTGGAGGCGGGATACGCCAAAAAAGGGGACGAATGCTAAAAGAAGAATGTTCGGGATGAGTGAGATATGCCATCACCAAAGAATCCCTCCAGCAGGATACGCCAGAAGGGAAGAAACTCTGAAGGCGGGATACGCCGGAAGAGGAGTAACCTTGAAGGCGAGATACGCAGGAAAAGGAACCGAAGAAGGGAGTTGGGGTAGATGGATAGCCCAGATCTAGCCTAGCTGCTAGGATACACCCTCACCAAGTCGAGAAAGGGACTAGTATGCACACAGGAGGTTAGAATCCGACAAACTAGGCCATCTCAAAGGACAACCCTCAATCTCCAGCTTGATGTACGAGTTAAAAATGAATGAAAGAATGAATGTAATGAAACGATTGGTTTGGGTGGGCCCCATTCCAAGAAGAACTAAAGAGAGAAATGCATAAGTTGTTTCCCCCATCTCCTCACGGGGCGTAAGCTCACGTCCTTACTTGTGGTGTAGGTACAATAACAAACAGATAATACACGAATAAGAAGTAGATAAGAAACGCATAACGAGGTAAAGATGGATGATTTCGCACGCACAGGATTCGGCCTAGCAAGGCAAAGGCAAAGGAAAGTAAAGGGTTATGAATATACAAAGTAATGGTCAAGATTTATTTTGAATTGCTTCGTAATTCCTTTAAAAGATTTCTTACGCTTTCGCCATGATTTACAAATGTTTATTTTATAACGCTTTCGCAAAGACTTTGAATAGATGATTTTTCCTTACAGTAAGAAAGAGTTGAGTTAGTAGCGGTCCAGGTTTAGCATCGCACTCTGATTTGTCTCAAAAGGAAAAATTTAAATTTTCACGCATGTAATTACTTACGCTAGATAATTAACATGCTGTTAATCGATTTACACAGGCTACTTAAACATGTTAGTTAACCACTTAAACATGTTAGTTGATATATTGAACATAAAATTCCGTTAATGTGGTACGCATTAATGAACATGCTAATTAATTACCCTAATTAATTACATGCTTAGTAAGTAAATGGATGAGGGAATTAACTAAGATATATAATTAGGATGATAAACGTATTCGATCATTGAGCATGCAAATTAACTATTAAGGATAATAATGATACCCTCTTGAGCATGTAATTAATTAGGATAATTAACTAGTTTATTAATAATAGCATGTTTTATTTAATTAGAATAAAATTGAGCGTAATCAACTAGAATAAGAGTTACGTTTCCATTATCCGTTGTCTAAGCATGTTTTCGTTAATTGTCCTTTAAAGCATGTTTCCGTGTTTAGTTAGCTTAGTTAACGAGCATGATCGTAATTCATTGTATGCTTCATTATTGTTTCTTTACTGTTTGTTTACTTTCAATTACAATTATTTATTATATTTGCAATTTCAATTATAGTTGCTTTCAATTACTTTAATTCAATGAGCACATCAATTACATAATCGATGTTTTACTTTTCTAAAGAGTAGAATGATAAAGAGCATGAAAGGAGAATGAAGTAAACGATAATGGGTTAAGGGTTTCATTGACTAAGTGAATGAATGACTTATGAATGCTTTTGTTATTATTTTTCTTGTATTGCTTACGATTCCATGTCCTTAGCAGGTTATTTTCCGTTAAACCAAAGCATGATTTATTAAGTAGAATAAAAGCATTAAATCAACGTAGGAGGAGCATGTTAATAACTAATTAGAATAACTGCTTAGAAATATAAACGTAAGAAGCATGTAAATGGACTAGGAAGTTAACTAGACTAAAGGACTAAAGAGCTAGAATGTTAATCTTATCTCCCTTGAGCATGTAAATTGGTTAGCGTAATTAACTAGACCGAGCATGTAAATAAGATTAGATG
Source organism: Begonia loranthoides (assembly GCA_022433065.1). Classification (NCBI taxonomy): domain Eukaryota; kingdom Viridiplantae; phylum Streptophyta; class Magnoliopsida; order Cucurbitales; family Begoniaceae; genus Begonia; species Begonia loranthoides. Next base: position 19,988,984 of record CM039486.1, on the reverse strand, counting down.
AAAGCAAGTAACCTACCTCGGATAATAAATTAGAATAATCATCTAGAACAATGAATGTAGGACGCATATAAAATGACTAGGAAGCATGTAAAATGACTAGAAATAAATTAGGATATGATAGTATGTTTTGACATCTCATTCTGTGTTTTGCTGTTTACGATTCAAGATTATGAACTTTCTCTGTATGTGCCTATTTCTGTTATTCCTTTTATGCGCTTTCCATTCATGTTACTTACAATTACTTTATATGCGCACTTCAATTCCTATTAAAGTTATGTTATATGCATTGTGCGTCATGTTAGGTTGAGATCATGTTAATAGAAACCCAGTAGGGTACTCCCTCAGGGTGGTACCCACATGCACGAGTGAGGAAAATGCTAAGAACAAGAATGTTCGGGATGAGCGGGATACGCCCATCACTGAAGAAACACTCTAGGCGGGATACGTCGGGAGGGAAGAAACCCTAAAGGCGGGATACGCCGGAAGGGGAGGACTCTTGAAGGCGGGATACGCCGAAAAGGGGAAGAAAAAGGGAGTTGGAGGGCGGATGGGTAGCAGAACTAGTCCGCAGCTAGGCGAAGCCCCCAACCTTGACGGGAACGGGGACCTAGTTGCAAGTAAAGGGTTAGGTCCGGTCCACTATTTCATCCCCTAAGACCCCTCTAATCTCTAGCTCGATGTACGAGTAAAGAACGAACGAAGAACGAACGAAATGAAAAGAATTGATTTGGGTGGCCCCCATTCTAAGAAGAATTAAAGAGAGATATGCATAATTGTTTTCCCCCGTTTCCTTACTAAGCCTTCAGGCTTACAGTTACTTGTGTTGTAGGTACAAACGACGAACAGATAATAAGTAGATGATAAACACATAATGAAGTAGGGATGGATGATTTCGTACACACGAGACTCAGGCTGACCAAGCAAAGAAAAATATGAGTAAACGGTTGTAAATCAACGATGTTTAATTGTCAAGTTTTATTTGTTAGACGTAGTGTTTAAATTGTTTAGTATTTCCTTCTTGAACGATTTCTTTACGCTTCCGCAAGATTTTAAACAAATGGTTTTTATTTTATTATTTACGCTTCCCCACCTTGTAATTGGTTTTCCCAAACGAGTTTAGAGAAAGAGTCAGTAGCAATCCGGTTAGATGCACTCTGATATGCTTTGTTTTAAAAAGAAAGAAATTTCAAATTTTTACGCATTTTAGCGATTTACGAAAATTCGGGTCGTTACAAGTAATATCCTTGTTTATTCATATATTTTTGAAATTCTTCGTCTTGAGTTTCTTCATAGGTATGTTTTTTTATAATTTTGATTTCTATGATTGGATTCTGGAAGTTCTTGTTTAACTGGATAGTGTGGATTATAAGGATTTTCATATGGATTTTCGTTGGAGTCTGATTCAAAATCAAATACTATTTCATTAGTTTCGGCATCTTTGTTCATTAATAAATATTCATTTTTGTCTTCTTTAGGTATGTCTAATTCAGCCAATAAATTTGTCAATTTTTCTATTTGATATTTGAGATTATCCATTATAGAGTTAGAGGTGGTTTAATAGTTAATTTTCGTTTTGATTTATTTGTTCGATTAAGATTTTCTAAATCTTCGATGGTTAAGTATCTTTTTTTATCTTGATTTATTATGATTTGTTGTAGACTATTAATTATTTCAATAATATCTTTTCCACAATTAATTTGTTGACTTTGTTTTTCAGGGTTTTTAAGAAATTTATCAATAAATTAAAAAATAATAGTTTTTGCTTCAGTTAATTCTTTATACGTTTCTTTATAATATTTTAAATCTTAAAGAGTTTCTCTAATTTCTGTATTTTGTTGTTTTACTTCATTTATTTGATCATTTATGTACTTTGATAAATTATGTTCTAGAAGTTTTATATTTTCAAGTAAATTATTACTCATCCTAAATATTTTCGTATGTAGGCATCTAGATTTAGTATTAGTATCTGAGTATTATTGACTTTTTCTTTTAATTTGGTAATATTTTGTTCAATTTTTACTAATTTATCTTGATTTTCCTTAATTATTTCTGTTGTATTTGTAATTTTTGTTTTTAATTTGAAATAATGTTCTATTAAATATTTATTTGTATTTATAACATTATTTTGTATTTCCTATAAATCTTCTGTATTGTGATGCATTATGGGATATGATGAAATTTCCATAATATTGTTTAAGAGAGCTTTGATTTTAGAATTATCTGATGTGTCTAAGTGTGAATTAGAGCTTTCAATTGCATAATTAGTTCCATGAGGTAGATTTTTAGGTAGAATAAGTATTTTTTTCTTGAAAAGGAATGCCTGGTAAATTCCTAAATTCGGTGGTTAATTTTCTAATATGTAAATTTTGAGTTTGTAGCTTTGTTATTTCGTCCATATTATTCATGATAATACATGTTATTCCACAAGTGTTTAATGTGTTATTGATATGTGACAAACGATTACGTAAATTAATGGGATTTGTAACAAGATTAATTTGTTAATAATGAATGGATGGATTCCTAAGTTGCTTGTGATGTAAGCAAAATTATTAGGATAAAAGATGAAGTTGATGTAATTCTAATCTTGACTTCAAAATTCATGCAGATAAAAATATAGTAAATGACACAAAATGAAAATAATGATAATAATAATTATGTAAGCGATAGGAATTACTATTAGAATAATAGTTTTATAATCCATAAGTCTTTTTTCAAAGTGTTTACTTTATCTAAATTTTTAATTAGATAACAAGTGCTGTAGAGAAGTTGAGAAGTTGAAGTTGAAGTTATGTATTATCCTCCCCTCCTGGAAATAGTGGAAATAAGGAAGTTGAAACCACGAGACCATAAATTTAAAAAGGACCAAAAGAACAATAGAAATAAAATTTACAATGAAAAGACCATTAGAGGGCACCATAAAAAGAATTGAAGAAGATAATTCCAAAAAAATTAGTAAGATCAATGTTCAACACTTCATGCAATATTTTGGTTGAGTAATTTACTGAGGTAAGTCATGCAGCTAACATGGTGTGTCTATGTCTGAAAAAATAAAATAAAAAATATAAACATTAAAAAAACTAAAAGGTCAATAAGAAAAACTAAAGGGAAATTAACAAATCAACCTCTGTACTTTGTGATAAATATCAAGTCAACCACTAATCTATTTTTATTAACAACTTAACCACTGAACTATGGAAAATAGACGCCGAAAACATCGCTATCACATTTGTTGTTAAACATTTAAATTTTGTCCTGCGGCGGAACGCTACACATTCCTCCGCGGAACGTCAATGCTAAATATAGAAGTTTTCATACAGACATTTCGCAACGAAACGTTACACTTTCTACAGTGGAACGTTAGTACCAATTAAAATTTATCCTTGACTATCGTTCCTCTGCGCGGAACGTCATAGTTTTCAACATGGAATGACAACATTTCGCCGTGGAAAGATAACTTTCTGTCGTGGAATGTCATGCATCATTCTGCCTTCTATAGCCCTAATATATATAATTGACATTCTGCACTCCAGTGAGCTCAGCAATTTCCTCATCGAACTCCGTAACCTTCGTACTCTCAGAGCGATTTCCTCACTGTTTCATCAATTCCAATGGATTTTTGAAATTCGTTGAAATCTGTCCGTTGAAAATATAGTCGTTGTGCAGATTTTTGACTTTATGATGCAGAGCTCCTCATCCGCACTCATCCACACTCATCCGAATATGCACTGTTCACCTCTTGCGGATGTTGATCCTCATCCACACTCATTCGAATGTGCACAGAAAATGATAGATTGAAAACGGACATGTCTGATCTCGTCCGCACTCATCTGCGCTCATCCACATGTGTCTAAAATGTCCCAAAAATGTCTAGAAATATTACAGATTCAAATCAGACATGGGGCATCTTCGTCCGCAGCCGTTCGCACTCTTCCAAAAGACCACATAACATATTGGGACGTGTTTTCTCTTTCGTAGTCTCGTCCCCACTTCACTCTAAAATAAATCCTGAACTATATTGAGTCCTAAAATGATATGTCACACTACATGGACTCAAATAAACATGTTAGCACATTAATAATACTCATTTAGAGGGTATTTCCAATAATCACAGATATAAATATTATGATAAAATGATACGAATAATATCCGGTAAGTACGAAATACAACTTATGGATTTATTAAATTAACCAACAATTTAGTCATCATCAAAATAAAACTTAGTCTAAGAAAAATGCTAACATGGTGTGGGGCACAATTCCCACACGTGTAAAGGTCCGATTACAGTGCATGTGGCGGCCGCCAGTCTAGAGACAAAGGTGGCAAAGGAAGGTCGAAGGGCACATTTATGGGTTTTAAAGTCCCAGAGACAGGCCCCGAAACAATTCCCGACATAGTCTCCAAGACAGTTCCCGACATAGTTCTTGAGACACAAGTGAGCACATTATTGCGTTTTCGTTTTCATGTGTTACGTTTTAAACTATACTAAATTTATTTGCAATGTATTATACATGAGTATAATGCGTAAGATCCACAAACAGAAATAAACACGAATGTGGACCTTAACCTTCCTTGATTAGAGAAGACAATGCACAATCAAAGTGACAATTAACTATGTGTCGAAACCAAATATCCATCATCTACAATAGGCTACCTCAAATAAACTATTGTATATTACAGATATTGGGTTTCAACGCATAGTTAATTTTCACTTTGATTGTGCGTTGTCTTCTCTAATCAAGAAAGATTAAGGTCCACATTTGTGTTTGTTTCTGTTTGTTGTCTTCAACAACAATTGTAATGTAGAGGCGTCCCAGAAGACCGGGGAAACGAAGAATACGGGGTGGATATTTTGGTTTGCGTCTGTAATGCATATGTACATGATATGGTTGTAATTGATGATGAAATTTCGAATTTGTACATTATTTTGAATCTGTAAACGAAATTTTGAATCAATACTTCATTTTGAATCTATGAAAAAAATTTTGAATCAGTACTTTTTGATCGACCACGCTGACGTTCTGCCTCGGAAAGTTGACTTTCTGCCGAGAAATGCCATACATTTCATAGCGGAACGTCATACATTCCGCAGCAGACCGACGTGTTTTCGCGGCGGAATATCAACTTTCCACAGTGGAGAGACAGAATTCTCTTGCTTTGTATATTTCAATGTTATGCACAGGTTACTTCAATTGTTGTAATGAACATGTTGGTTGTTTGTTGATGATGTATGAAATGGTTTGAGTCAATTTCTCTTTCAAAAATTGGAAATTTTGCAAGAGTTTCTTTTGTTTTTAATCTATCCCCCCCTGTGACATTATCAAAAACCATATGTTATCCAATTCAAATATTTTTCAAACAAATATTATCCAAGTAAACACAACAAAACATAAACATCAACATAATTTTTTACAACCATATTGTGCATATGTGCATTACAAACGCAAACTAAATTATCACTTCCGTTACAAGCATATAATGTACATGTGTACTAAGAATCAATGTGATCTACCCACATCAAGCATTTGTATTGTTTCCTAAGGAACATCCAACTGTCTGCCTCGAATAAATTGTTGTAGATGATGTATATCTGGTTTCAACGGACAGTTCATCTATTGATCCTTGCACGTTTGCTCACTCAATCCCATTATCTGATGTTCTTGGTATATAGGTGTTGGATGCAAAACCGATGCTCTGCTTACCACCTATTTTACAGAGGTATGACAGCTTTCTATCTTTCTCGAGCAAGTGTGAATGTTGTTATAGGACTTTATTTGAAATGTCATTTCACGTTGCATTTTCGAGGTGTGCATCCGCCACGTACATCCTTCCTGGCAGACAGCCCTCAACCGATGTATGTGAGTGTTTTCCTGTGTCTGTGCCCTAATATATAAGACTCGACAGTGCGGTCCGACGAATTGACCGTGAACCACGATATCCTCAACGACGTTTGGTACAATATTGGAGTAGAGCTCAACGACGATGTTATGAGGGTTAAGTACTACGGTTTTCCTATCGAGCAAGACGAAGTTTTTTATGTTCATAAATTTGGGAGCTGTGAAGAGGTGAAAGAGTTAAAGGCTAGGTTTTGGCTATTGTTGGTACAGTTACAGGACTCCGATTGCTCGAAGTGCCTTTCTATGACAAACGCATTCCTGTAACTGTACCGACAATGACCGAAATCTAGTCTCCAACTTTTTCACCTCTTTCTAGATTCCAAATTTACGAACATCAACAACTTCGTCTTGCTCGACAAGAAAATCGTAGGACTTAACCCTTATAATATCGCTGTTGAGCTATACTCCAACATTGTACCAAGTGTGGCCGAGTATTTCGTGATTCGTGGTGAACTCGTCAGAGCGCACAATCGAGTCTTATATACTAGGGCATAGAAATGTAGAACAACGCACGACGATCCGCGGCGGACTATCAATATAAAAACGTTATTTTTAAAAATAATGATATGCGGCGGAACAATAAACGATCCGCCGCAAAGCGAAGTCAATACGTTTAACACCAAACGTGACAACGATGTTTGCAGGGACTTTTTTTCATAGTTCAATGGTTAATTTGTTAACAAAAATAGTTTAATAGTTGACTTATCATTGATCATAAAATACGATGGTTGATTTGTCATTTTTCCTAAAAGATACAACAGAAGATAAAGTGTAATTCAAAAAGATTAAATTAAATATTTTATCCCATTCAAAATATTAAACAGATGATGGTGAAATATACGAAAATATTAAGTGGAGAATATTATAAAAAGAGGAGTCTTGCAACAAATCAAGAGAGCCAAAATTTAGGAAGACAAAAAAAAAAAAAAAGGTTTTTATGGAGATATGGAGGAGCAAAGGGATATGATATGATGACGGATGACCGAGACTTGTAGACGTGGAATCGGATTTGTTTTCTATTCATTTCTCATCTTCTATTTCAAACTTAAGTTGTCTTTTATTTTTATTAGCATTAACTAAATCAGTTGTTTAGGTTCGATAAAACCTGTTATTTAGTCTACTCTTATGTTTTTTCTTGCATAACTATTAGAATACCCATTAACTTGTAGTTTATTATGTAGTTTTCCCAACCTTTAAAGAATAGGTACTAGTTGCATGAAAAGTTGATATCAAGATTGACCCCCAACATTTGTATAAATGTCTTTCATTTTGATATTTTCTTGTACTTAGTTTGTTATTATGGATGGAATCGCCCGGTGTACCAAGCATAACCGATGATTTAGATATGATTTGGTTCAGTTCTAATATTTCAAAAATTAATTTTGAAATCAAATCAAGATCGATCGAAGTTCTCAGTTCAATCAATTGCTTTTTTTAAAAATGGGTCAAAACCATTTATATATTTTTTTTAAATATTATAAAAAATTAAATCAAACCGATCAGAACTAGCCCAAACCAAGCTTGATTTGACCAAAACCAAGATCAAAGTGACTCAAATTGAGTTCAAACAAAATTGAACCAACAAATCTAATAAAATTAGTTTGGTTTGAGTTTGAATTTAAAATCCGATCAGTTTGGTTTTGGTTTCGATTAGGAGTAGAACTTAACCAAACCGAATAAAATCAAACCAAATCGATTCTACCCCGATTTATTATGAGCCATATTTATAAATTATGTTGAGTGTAATGCCTTTTATGTGATAAGAATTGCAAAAATTAAATGTGTTTAGAAACCTGATCAAAATTTATTTTCGTGGCTTTAGCAATCCCTGAACATCACCATTACTATATATGCCTATGGAATGTTATGCTTAGAGCTCGTAAATAATTCTATTTTCACTGATATATATACTGTAGAGTCTATTTTATTTGGGATAAATATGAACCCTAATTTAGGGTTTCACGATTCTGAAGCCATCTTGAACAACTTAAACAAGTAATTGTTTATGAGTGCAGTACTTAAGCTTCCATCATCTTGAATTACACTCTCATAACGTCAACTAGTATCTTAGAGAAAATGAAACTAGAAATTCTGTGAAGTCTTATTTTCAAAAAACAACCAAGTTGATATTTTCTTAGGAGAATATTATAAGTAAACCCAAATCACACTAACAAAAACAAAAAATCAATACTAACATTTACTTGGAACGCCTAGGAGTCGTAGATAAATGAGAACATTTTGGAGCAATTCACTAGATTTCAGTCACATGGTCGATCATCCCTGACTCCAAAATTGAGAATTCAGATGAAGTGTTTTTGAGTGTAATTGATGTCTAATGAGCGAGCCTAAATAAAATGCGATGACCATGAGCGAGGACGAAGAGAAATTATAGGCAACAAGGAGCCTCCATTAATTGGCAGCAATTACAACAGTGAGTAAGAGAGTCAACAGTCAGTCATGTCTCTCCTCCTAATGGGAGAACAATTTGACTCATCTTCACCATGGCACTGAGTGAACAACATGGGACAAAGTTAGGAGATCAATACAATAATCAGACACAGCCAACTGACACACAGAAAAGGATGTGAAAGAGAAGCCATGCAGAAATAGTGCTACTGCTAATTATCGCAACGATGAAGGAAAATGATTGTGAAGGAGACGCTTAAAAACAGAACGGAAAAAGAAAATCTAAGAGGATTCTTTAGCTCTAATACGATGATGAGAGAGCCAATTCTGGGTAAAAAAGATATCTCCATTATACTCATATTCTATTACAAATAGACATGGTTAGCAATTTTTGACGAAAGAACATAAGACGAGATACTCCTCTACGCGGCAAATCATATTGCATTAACATGATGTAGGCACAACTAGTCGATTTGAGTCTAGGATAGGCGAGAGTTCACAAAAATTGAGACCACAATTTTTCTCAGTTTTTAAAACAAGGAAATTGAAAAAGACATTACCTACTTAAGATTTGGTTTGTTGAAGCTTGGAGGCAGACAATTTCTGAAGTTTCCTGTCATGATTGAGCATGGCACTCACACTCTCAACCACCAAGATAATCTGCAAGATAGAAAAACTAGAAACTGATCAAATTTTATATGATTGATATTAAGAAAAATGCAATAATCAGATCAATTTTGTAAGCTTATAGGAATGAATAGAAAGATGGTGGCTGCAGTCCTTTTAAGCATTAACTGCGCCAGAAAAAAGAAGTCATTTTGCCCCTAAAACACATTATTTTAAGGGAAAATAGTTCCAACTGGAACAGTGAACTGACCTGCAAGCAAGCATAGGCCATTGCAGTGGCAAAGTAGAAATTCGCATTACCAGTACCCTGCAGGACTTTTCACATCAATGGCATAAAATAAACTCAAGCAACCATTTAGCTATTATCTCCAACTAGAAAAGAAGCATACCCTCCATATCCAAAGATTGTGCATCACTGGACTAAGAAGGGAAACTCCAATGTAACCCCAGAACAGGAAGAACGAGAACTTCATTTCTACACGTACAAAGTGAAAGAAGTTAGACAACTCATTTACATATCAGAGATTTAAACAAAACTTACTTGCCTGCTAGTTCGTTAACAAACAATGCTAATAAACTCAAGTACAAAGATGGATCTCCAACCTGATAAAAAATGAAATTGCAATCAATAAACTCAATTATTTGCTCTTTCCAATTTCTTAATTTTTTTGGAAATGATAGAATGAACAATAAAGTACTGTTCTGACTTGACAGCTATTAGTGATTTAGTACACATGGAGTAACAAGAAAAAAGAAGAACGTACAGAAGGATATGACTTCAGCATGGCCGAGATTGCTATGTATACAAAAGCCAGGAAGAAAGGGCGATGGTTTAGTCGAACGGCGAGGGGAAATATCATAAACAAAATATTAATGTGGAAGACAATCAGGAAAAAGTTTCTGAAGAACTCAAACACTTCTGCAAAGAAATACCTATTAAAGACAAAATGAATGTTACTTGGTTTGTAAGTAGATTTCTTTCAACAACTGTTCAGAAAGTGCCAGCTTAATTGAACTCACCACAAAACGCCTATATTCGGGGACAAATCTGGTACTGTGAGAATAAAACCATACGTTCTATAGAAGCCAGAAGCACATAGATTAGTTAGGCAATCATTCTTAACAATCATGAAAAAACGAGGTAAAAAAATCATGCTTAGATAAAATTACGAAGAATAAAAATGTTAAGGATAAATCAATTTTTCTAATGAAAGGTGTTTCTCAATTATTGAGATTATACAATTAAGGAGCTGGTAATCACTAATGTTAACGAACAATGAACAGATTCAAGATGTCTTGACAAACTACAAAACCCAAATTATTAGCATATCAGTTGGCTAGTTTTCATGTCAACAAAAATTAGACTCATGAAACCCAATAGAATACCTAGTAAATATTTCTACTTTCATATAACACTGTTGTACAATAATTCAAATCATACCTCTTAAACATCTCCCACAGTCCACCATGCTGATTACCAAATAAACAGAGAACTAACACATAGATTGACCATATAGAAACCCAAAATAAAAAATGCAAGATTGGCCTCCATGAAAAAACATTTGGTAACTTTTGCTGATTCATCTGGTCCTCTTGACCACAGCTGTCTCCTGGCGAAATGTCCTCAATTTTGCATCTTGATTGGTAAAACAATTTCTTAGGAGGAGCATCTGATCCATTTCCTAAAAAAAGAATTAACTGAAACAAAAATGGATCATAGTTACAACATTAAAGAAACTAAGAAAATGAAGATGCATATCCCGTAAGAGCCAAAAAAAAAAAAATAGAAGACTAATTTACTAGACTGAAAAGGACGGTACAGGAATAATCAGAACTACTGGATATAGAGACAAGTGTGTTGCCATGACCCATCCAAAGGCAGCCAAGGGAACACGCCCTGGAGACCAAGAAACAGTATTCCATTACAAATTGAAGACATTTAAAGCATAAAGGAAAGAATTAACCAAACAAGATTGTGCTACACAAAATATATAAGCAAAATATATAAGAAATCTAATGGAAAACTGCACTAATTTTTTTGAAAAGATAACTCTGGCTAGCTTATAGGAAAAATTCAAAAGTTCCGGTAGCCAAACCAACAAAAATGTTTAAAAAAAAACTAATTAGAAATAAAGTTAGTCACAACTTAGGATAACTTTATTCTTACTTGTACATGCCCCATAAAGAGCCAGAATTACAGCTAGATTTTCAATTGGGGATGTGGACAAACCCACACTTGCAAAGATTGTAAAAGGATTCCATAAGTACACAAGGGAAGCAATATCTCCAGCTGGGAGAATCTCTGAATACATCAATGGAATTCACCATTAGCAAGTCAAAAGAAAGAAAAAAGGATGAACATCTGACAATTAATTAGATGGTAAATGTAGCAGCAGGTCTTCTTAAGCACTCTGAGATGAGACATCTAATATAGTCCTAAATTCTGATATCTTCTTTAGCACACTCGTATATATAACATCCATAACTACTTGGATAACAGGAACAAAGGTATCATCTTGTCAATCATTGGATGATGACAACCTGAACTTTTTGATAATTCATGAAGCTCTAGGGATTCTAAATTCTGATTGTATGCAGTCTGAAGATTACGTCCAACTGTGCGAATGAGAAATGCACTGAGAATATCTGCAACCACAAAAACAAAACTACCCAACAATATATTTATATTAATGAATTAAATAAAAGTACATAATCTTATGGGAAAATGGAAAGAATTACATTCCAAGTCAAGAAAAGAACATGTACAAAGTCACAAACATAATAAGTACAAAATAAAGTTTACTGCTTCCTTTTTCGTGGTAGTAATATGCCAAGGAAAATGGCTTTTCACAATAAAATAATTAAATCATGTTTTTGGTTTTAATTTCGATGTTGAAATAATTCAGATCAATCCTAGAACTTTAAAACATGTATCCCAGGCCGTTTTGTACAAAAAACTATCTATTGTACATTTAAATAGCAGAAAAACAGACCAATAAAGTAAGCAAACAATACTAATAAGGCCAACAAAATAAGTTAATAGTAGAAACAAAAATATCTTGCCTGCATAAAAAATAGTTTGGCTGCCCTTCAACTCTGCATCACAACAAAAAAGGAAAAATAGTATTGAACTTTTAGAGTTACTAAATGATGGTGGCCCAGAATTTCATAGCAACATTTAATAAACTTTTCATTGCTTCTTATTAAAAATATCATTTTCATAGTTAATTCACATAATGAAGCCAGATAGCTAATATTATAAAAAAATGATATCAAATCACGAAAACCATAAGCCGACGTTTGATTTGGAAGTTATATCATAGCATCCACTGGTGAAGCAACAAATTGAAGCACAACTATATAAAAATGTCTAACCTAACGTATGTGAAACTGCTACAAAGTAAAACTCTCAATAGTTAAATGTATCAAAATCTCGAAGCCTAATATGTACCTGTTGACAGTAAGAGGCCCAAGGACTGAAAGTAATAAAGGAGATCCATGGTACATCGATCCTATCAGAGAAAACCAGCTCATTTAGATTCATTCCCACAAAATCTTATTTCAGCCTAATTTTTTGAAATCAAAATTGGGAACCTGCATAAGGGGACATTGATGACTGCTTCAACCAGTAACCTTCAGCCACTGCAGCACAATTAAAGTAGCTCACAGATTTAAGTAAATTCAAGCTTTAACTAAGCCAAATCTACCCATAAGAGGAAGAAACAGAGGGAGAGAGAGAGAGAGAGAGAGTACAGCGACGAATGCTAGTGAGAGGAGTCGAGACTTCAGGCCGAGAAGATAGATTGAGATTTCGGGGAAAATATAGCAGAATCAGCCTCAATATCAGTGAAGCAATCATCCACATCCAATACCAATCTCTCTTCCTCTTCTTCTCCGTCTCCTGGTCAATCTGCTCCTTGACCTCCATTCTTCACTTGCAACTTTTCTGCTCGAGAGCCGGAGTCGGGAGGAAGAAAGAGTTGGACGGAGGACGCCATAAAGGTGGACCAGCAGAGCCTATTTCAACCAAAATTGTATGGATAAGTCCTAAATCCATTCACATTTAGTGATGGGCTAAAATGAGGCCCATCTAAAATGAGAAGCTTAAGTGTGAAGTTCTGGATCTTCGCCATCTTCGTCCTCGTGTTGATAATGAACTACTTCATCGACCAAGTAATGTTGGATGCTATTCAACAACAGTCGTTAGATGAGAGTAAAGCAAGACCAAAGGGATATTGTTTTGAAAAGAAAACAATACGACATGTAGACATTAAATAAACGACAATATTTCATAGAAATTAAATAGAATAATTAAATTATTCTATTTCCACACTCTTATTGGCCCTAATGCTGAGTTGATATTGTATTATGGCCCCTTTCAAAAATGAAGTCCATTCTTCATAACTAATTTCTCATACAACCCCATCCATGTACTTGAAGCACAAATAACTCATGAACATAGAATTATTAGATATGCTAACTCTATTTTCTTGAAACTCATAATCAGCTAATCTATACAACTTACCAAATGTTACCTTTTCACACCATATACACTAGCAAAGTCATCATCATTAGCATATAATTTCTTAATATATTCAATTTCTTTCGGCGAAAACATAATGTTGCCAAGTATTGAATGATCTTACTAATGCATGAAACTTTGTCAAAAGTAACGACCTGAATTTTCGTAAATCTTTTAAAATGCGTGTAAATTTTTGAAATTACCTTTTTAAAATAAATCAGAGAGCGCCTAATCCGGACAGCTACCAACCGTTCATAAAACTCGTTATAAAAATCCATTTAGTAAAACTTATGCGGAAGTGTTATAAAAATTCTTTATTTAAATCTTTGTGGAAGCGTAAATAACTAATTTAAAGAAGGAATACTAACCCATTGACATACCACTTTTATACAATTTACTACTTGATTTAATTACAACATGAAAAACTTAACTTAATTAAAACCGTTTCTCTTTTACCCCTTTTATGTGTCTGGCCAGCCACGATCTCCCTCGCACGTGCAAATCCATCATCCGTTGCCTTTATCGTTTGATTATTATCTTTCGCTATTCCTAGTCCGTGCATTCCTCATAGCATACTAGCACCTACATCTATACCACAAGTAACTGTAAGCCCGAAGGCTTAGTAAGGAAAAATGGTCTAATGTATATGAATGCCTCTCTTTAGTTCTTTTGGAATGAGGGCCATCCAAACTGATCCTTTCATTAAGTCATTAATCCTTTTATTTCTTTACTTTTTCTTTGATCTCTTGGGATCCATTATTCTATTATTCCATTTTTTCCATACTCTTACTTCGAGCTGGAATTGTGAGGTTTTTCTCGTGCAATGGTATAGTAGTCAGACCTAGCCTTTTTCCTCGCATCTAGAACTCCTGCACCCTATGAGGGAGGGGCTACGCCTAGATCGCAGACTAGAGCCGCTACCCATCCACTCCCAATTCCTTTTTCTTAACTTTTTACCTCACTTATGCATGCTTGCGTACCACCTCCAAGGTGGCACTTCCTATTAGTCTCTATTAACATGATGCATGCTCATACATTCTCGACCAAACATGATGCATGATGCATTCACAACATAACATTCATAATAATTGAAGTGCGCATATAAGTAATTGAAAGCAATAATTGAAAGCGCATATAATCGCAAGAGTATGTGAAAGTAAAGCATTCAATAGAAGAGACAACCAAGAAGACAATAACAAAAGCGCCTATTAGTTACATTCAAGAGTGTCGATTCAGTTACTAAGCTAGTCATTTGATTACATGCTCAACTATTAGTTGCGTTCATTATTCTAACTTAATTTCCTATTTCAATTACATGTTTCCTATATTTATTTCTAGGCGATTAGTCTTCTTTACTTGGTTATCCTAGGTGATTTACATGCTCAAGTTAATTACTTTAGTTAACTGTTCTAGTTAATTAACATGCTCAATTTTCACCTTAGTCACTTATGCTAGTTTATTACATGCTCAGCTTTTAAGTAATTAGTTATGCTAGTCGATTAACAAGCTCATCTTACCAATTACTCTAATTAATTTTAGTTAAGTTACTTAGCATGCTCATTGTTACTTCTCTAATTAGTTTAACATGCTCTTGTTCATTAGTTTCTATTTAATAAGCTAATTCTTCAAATCGACTTCCTAACCTATTTACATGCTTCCTATATTCATCTCTAGGTAATTAGTCTATTTTACTTAGTTATCCTGTGTTCGTTACATGCTCGAGTTTGATTACTTTAGTTAAGTTCGCTAATTCATTAACATGCTACCCAATTATCTAGGTTCTTTAACATGCTTAACTCAATTAACATGCTTGTCTATTAGTTGAGTTAATTAAACCTGTTAGTGAGCAAATTAAACATACTAGTACATTACATTGGTCAATTTGCATTTTAACTAGTTTCATGGCGTACTTAATTAGTCAATTTGCTCAAGTTAATTTATTATCTTAGTTGATTTATCACCAGAAGAACTCACCTACTTAGTTAATCACATGCTTAAGCTACTTAATCACTTTAGCAAACTATCGTATAGATAATTAAACATTCAAGCTAAGTTAGACATGCTATGATTTCTCTAGATAGATTAACATGCTCAACTAATTAAGGATTTGTTGTAATCTACTTTAACTAACGGATTTACTAATCCTACTTAACTAACTACTTTACGTATTAGGCTAATTGTTAACATGTTTATTAATTCACCAATTCACAGCAAGCAGGAAAATCATCCACAAGAGAAGCTAAATGAGGAAATATAATTCATTCCTACTTAGCTCAACATTTTCTATTTCACTTCTACTTTATTTTGCTTGACTCATCCTTAGACTTCTTAGACTTCACATCTTAGATTTCACTTAATCATTTCCTTACTTCACTATACCATACGCTAACAAGCTAACACAACCAATAAAGAATTCATGAAGAATTTTAAAGAACAACTAAAAAATCACGTAATTCATTACAGTAGGGAGTTCACTACTCTAACACAATTCACAGAACATTGATAATACTATCAACAACTAACAATGACATGTCAAGGCAACCTAACATATTACTAGTAGTAAACAGGGCAATTAACATGCTTAACAACTAACATAAACATTCTAAATCAAGCTACTTTCTTATCACACTATAACAAAGCATACTATCAAAACATACCTTGGCAATAAACTTTGCTAACATTAAGCATTTAACTAGCAGTAAGTAACATTAACACTCTAACTCACACACCCATACTTGTGGTGCAGGGCCTCAATGGTCAAAACACAGCTAATCCCTTACCAATTTGAAGACACTAAACTCAGGAACAACTCTCTTCTCACGGTTCCAGCAACAGCTACAGCTCACCACTTCACTCCACTTTTCTTCACCCATATAGCTCACTCCTCACAGCTCAACAATTAGCTCACCACACTTAACACTCAATTTCCCTCACTCAGAAGACTTCTCTCTCTCTCTCTCTCTCTCTCTCTCTCTCTCTCTCTCTCTCTCTCTCTCGCAGCTCTCCCTCACTCTCTTGTTCTCTCTGGACTCCCCACCTAGGAAGAACAATGAAATGAAGGGGAAGGAGAGGGAAGGTTATTACCTGGAGAGACACAATGAGTGCCTAAAGGGTAGGGAGGGAGATGGCTGGCATCCAACTACGGCATAGGGGGCGATTTTCGTCACCTAGGGTGGGGGAAGGTCTATTCCTATCGATTTCTATGATTTTTCAACGATTTTCATCATTTTCTTCTTATTTTATTTCGTAGGTCTGGGCTATTTCAGACGAGTGCAGACACATAGGTCTCATCCGCATGTCATCCGCAAGACTAAATCACTCAGGCTAAAACGGGGCTTCGGACTGGAGAATGCGTCCCCGTCCTGTCCGTACTGTCCGCAGGTCGGTTTCGGACGCCAATTTGCTTCTGTACTACCGTCCGAAAGTGTCCTAAAATCGGACAGAGGCAAAGCAGAGGATACTTCAACTCGTCCGCAGCCATCTGGACTCGTTCGAAACTATCCAGGTTTAGGACAGAGTCGATGCAGACGCCACTCTTCTTGTCCGCATTGTCTGGACCCTCGTCCGTAACACTACAACATAGTGTACTCAGGACGCCAATCATTTCCTGAGTCTCGTCCCAACTCTTCCCTGTGTGTGCAACGTGAGTGCGGACGATACATCACGTCCGTAGTATCGTCTGCATGTTGTCCGAAACTTCACAATGCAGTGAAGTCAGGACGAGACATCGCGTCCCCAAGTCGTCCAAAGCTCTCAGGACGACGCTCCACATGTTTGTGGACGACATGACTCGTCCAAGTAAATATGTGGAAACTTGCTTGCAAATTAATATAAAGATCAATAGAAACTTGCTTGCAAACGCACTTACAGTGACGAGAGATTAGCATGCTTTACATAAGAAACGCTAAAACCAGTACTAAACAAGTAACAAGCATGTTGTGCAAGTAAATAGGTGGTTAACGATCTAACATGCTGCAACGAGATATGAGTAAGTAATAGGCATGTTGAGGAAGTAAATAGATGATTTAACAATTTAACATGCTTGGATGCTTTGGGAACTAGCAGTTAGGTAATGTACAAGGGATTTTGTATTACACAGGGTATATGATCAGCAAAATGGAAATGCATAACTAGAGTCATTTGTTTCTACATTCTCATTCATACTTCCATACACTAACTTATCATCAAACCATATTCTCAATAACCAGAACATAACAGTAGCAGCAAAAGATCTAGAAGGTAATGACAGAGTAATGACAGTAAGAGTAACTACAACATAACGTCAAAAGGAATTTAACAGCAAGTTATAAGAAGTTAGAGATAGAGTAAAGGCAGTAAGAAATTAGCAGGAAGCAACAACAGGACATTATCCAAGAAATCTACAGATTTTAACTACAACTACAACAATACACTCTACACACACACACACACACTTTACTTGTAGGTAAGGCCTCCTCTGGCCAAGACTAACCCATTTCCTCACCTTAGCTGTGAAGTAATCTAGCAGGGACAGCTGAATTGCACTCCTTGCACCACCATGCCTAGCCAAACGACAGAGAAGAAGAAGCAGAACGAAGGAGAGGAGAGGAGAGGAGAAAAACGCAGGGAGCTGAACTCCTCTGGAAGGAAATGAGCTGAAGATAAAAAGGAAGAGTCTCACTAGTCAATCATCACGTTGGAGAGGGGAAGAACAACTATGCTACGTTCGAGCTAGAGCTGGAAGAGATTTCCCCTGTCTGGGAGTCGATTTTCTTCATTGGAGATTGTGTATTAATGGACTACACAACTAGCGGTTGGTATTTAAATCCCTAAATTTACGCAGATCTGTGATTTTCTGGACGAGTGTGAACACACAGGTCTCGTCCGCAAGGCTAAATTTCACAGGCCAAATTTTGGCCTCAGACGAGAAAATTCGTCCCCCACCTGGTCTGTACCGTCCGCAGTAGACTTTCGGACGCCATTTGGCATCCGCACGTATCGTTCGCATCTGTCCATAATTTAGACAAATTCAAATTGGACGATACCCATCCTTGTCCGCGCTCGTTCACAAGCGTTCGAAGGTTCCTAGACTTGTATAGAGTCAAATCGGACGAGGCCCGATTCGTTCGCATGTTGTCCGGACACGTCCGAAAGTCTAGAATATAGTAAGGTTAGGATGCAAATTTGCTTCCTGATTCGTCCCAAGTCCTAAGGCTAGCGCTCCAATCACTTGTGGACGACAAGTCTCGTCTACAAGTCGTCCGCAGACTTCCGAAAATGCCCAGAACAGAATTTTCTCACATTTTCGAATTACGCCGCCTTTCATCCCAAAAATCATTCCCCCACAAATACATGTCATGAATAAACAAGTACATATATGCAATGCAATGTATAATATTTCCAAATTTGATTACATTGCGTATGCGAAAAAGCCAGTATCGAGGTATTACACATATTCCTGAGGCATCACAATCAATGTCAAATATTTCGAAAACATTAGGTAATGCCAATAAAGGAACACAACTTAACATGTCTTTAATCTCATAAAATGCACGATCTTGGTCACTATCCCATTTAAAACTCATAGATTTCATTACAAATTTAGAGAGAGTTTGACTAGTGTACTGAAATCTTTTACAATTCGCTTGTAAAAACTAGCAAAACCATGAAAAATTTTTACCTTTGTGACTAACTTAGATGTCGTCCATTCCTTGATAGTCTTTACCTTTTCCTCATCCACCTCAATTCCTTTCTTACTAATAACATAACCAAGAAACACAACTTTGTTCATAAAAAAAACATTTCTTTAAATTAGCATAAAGTTTTTCTTTTCTCTATACATCAAGAACAAAATGCAAGTTATGAATATGCTCATCCAATGAAATATCCAAAAAATTTCTAATGAATTGAATGTGTTGCAATTCTATTATATGGTGTAAATTTGAGAGTATTATTGTAAAATTTGAGATTTTTAAAAAATTTTAAAATGCTACGTGTAAATTTTTCGTGTTATTTTTGGTCAAATGTAAAAGAGTTGACCGATTTTGTCACGTAGCAGCAACATGTATGTTTTTCCATAAAACGGTCAAATTAATTTATTCTTAGCGACAAGTTATTTTCGTAAATATTTTTGATAAATTATTTTGACTAAAAAAAATCATTTTAAGTTAGCGTTTTGAAAACGGGTCAGATTTTAAACCGGATTTTTGAATTAGATTTATAATATATAAATTAGATTTTTATATATTATAAATAAAATTAAATTTATTTTAAAAAGTGAATTAAGAAGTAAGAGGAATTAAAAAGAGGAAAAATGACAAATCAACCATCGTACTTGTGGTCAATGACAAGTTAACCACTAAAGTATTTTTCTAACAAATTAACCACTGAATTATGGAAAAAGATCATCGGAAACATCGATGTCACGTTTGCCGTTAAACGTATTGACTTTGGTCTGTGGCGGATCGTCTACTGTTCTGCCACATATCGTCATTTTTAAAAATAACGTTATTATACTGATGGTCCGTCGTGGATCAACTACGATCCACAGCGGATTGACTACGATCCGCCGCGAATTATCGTGCATCATTATGCTTTCCTATGCCCTAATATATAAGACTTGACTATCTGCAGCGGCAAGTTCACAACGAACCACAATATCCTCAATGAACATTCGTACTCTTAGACATTCATTCCACACTGTTTAATTGATACCAATGGATTCCCGCACAGCAAAGAAAATGTTGCTCAAGTGAAACGGTCGTCCGTCTCAAGCTCAGCAGCGGCCTCGGCCAAAAACAACAGACTTTAGCCGTGAACGAAGTCGGATTGCAACCAAACTCATTGGTAAGTTACATGGCAATGTACCCACCGCGGTGTATGGTGGAGCACCCACAGTTCAATGTGGAGTAGCTGCAGTTGACGGTGGAGGACCAGTAGTTGCCTTTGTTACAGAAGCCGTCATTGAAGCACAGCCTCAACCTTAACGCCAATCTCAACAACGATCAACAACAGGTGCATTGGTCCATTTCCAACCAGTTGTAGCTGGCTTCCACTTCCCACTCTTCAAGACAGCCGACGTGAAGGAACAGTATGAAGCTGATGTTAAATATCGTTTAATTATTGTTGCTAGAAGAGTAGACTTTGATTTTAAACATCGTTCAGTATGAAGCTGAGTTGGAAATTGAAGAATTGTTTGAGGAGGCTGGTTTAGCCGGTTTGTGTCCATTGGGTGGAAGTTACTATGAGCGGATTCTCGAACTGTTTTATGCATATTTGGAACTGTCCACACAACCATTAGAGGTTCGGACTTACATGTTTGGACGGGAGTTAAGGCTGAATCCCAACTATATTAACGTGCTGCTGAGATGTTCGGCAGAGGAACCAAGTGAGCACTTCTACCACGTGTCTCTAGAGCCACCTTTCATTAGAAGGGGAGAAAGGCTAACAGTGTTTAGATTGTTACACCGTGATCTCAAGGTCGCAGCGTACAAGAAGCAAAAATCCAATGACTTGAATGTCATAGCCTGAGTGATCCACATCATTATGACGCTCACCATTTTGCCTCAGGATGGATATCAAGACCATGTTAGCTGTATGGGTCTCTATTTGCTCGAGAAGGTGTTCAACAGGAAAAAAATGGACATCAGCTTTGTCATTTTGAGTCACATGTACGAGATGCTCAACAACCTGGTGAAGAGTCTGCCTTTTAATTGGCTCATTCAGTGAATTGTTAAGGATTACGGGGTACCGATCTTGGAGGAGGAGTTGAGAACCGAAGAGAAGGACACGGACGTCCATAACAAATGAAAAGTCGATCGAATGGGGCTCAGCAAAGCTGGAGGAGTATGGGTATGCAAGACTCCATCCAAGCCCGCCCCGAATAAGCGAGCTAGAGTGTCCCCCCCAATTGTGCGACCTCCACCCCTCTTAGTGGCTCAGCCTCCAACCTCATATGAGGAACAACCTCTAGCATCATCGCCTTTACAACACGTGGAAGATGATACGGCCCAGCCGATGACTCCACCCCCTCCTCAGACATCTTATTTTACTTTTGATGCATGAGAAGATGCCTTGCTGGATGAGCATGATGGAGGACTGACTTGTTCGGATGGAGGAGCTCCATCAAATGGGGCTGCTCCAAATGCAAAAAAATGGAGGAGTAAGCAGAGGAGTGCCATCAAGAGATTTTAACAGCACTATAGAGAATGGGGCAGTGAGCAACCCCTCCACCATCATCTCTAGTAGCCTCTCGAAGAGCCCCTCTAGTAGCATCTCTAGCGACCTCTCCATCAACCTTTTCAGCAATGGAAGACACAGACGACTTGTAAGTTACTTACTTTTTACGCGAACTCCCTTATTTACTTTATTTGTGTTTGACGTAATAACGTGCCTCAAATTTGCAGCACCATTGCCCTCTGAGGTCAACCTGCTTCTTTTGCGTCTGGTGGATCCCAGTCTCTGTCGCTGAAAACTTTGTGTGTGGTACGTCTTCAATTTGGTTATCTACGTGCGTCTGTACTTATTCATGCCTTAGTAGTCTACGGTCTCTTGTCAATGTTTTTTATAGCTAGGTGATCTGATGGATCTGTTTCAGAAGCTTGTTGCTGAAAATACTTGGAAGAAGTGACGACCCGAATTTTTTTTTTTACTTTAAAAGTGCGTTAAATTAGAAACTTTTATAAAACAACTGAATTCTTATTAAAACCCTTCAATTGAAATCAAAGTTCTTTTCTTAGACGCCTGATCATTAAAACATCTTACTTAAAACTCGTTATGAAATTATTTAAGTTGTGGAAAACTATAGTTACAAAATCTTTTCTCAAAACTTAGTGGAAGTGTAACTCGTTCATTTTAAAAGGACAATAAAAAAATGATTACTTTATATTTATAAAACTCTTTTCTCTCTTACTTTCCATAGCCTAACCAGCCACAAGTTCCACCCGTGCAGATCTTTCATCAACTGTTCATTGATCTGATCATCATTTTTCTCGTGCATGTACCTACACCACAAGTAAACTGTAAGCTCAAGGGCTTAGTAAGGAGTGGGGTATGCAGTATGTTTATGCCTCTCTTTAGTTCTTTTTGGAATGGGTACCGCCCCAAACCAATCTTTTCTTTACATTTTGTTCTTTTTTTCTTTCTTTCATAACTCGTATGTCAAGTGGGAGATTAGAGGAACTTGTGTTGGAGGTATAGTCTTGGTAGGCTTCTAACCACCAGGGTAGCTGGTCCCGTTCCCGATGAGGGAGGAGACTTAGTCCAATCTACCTGATTAGATCCGAACTACCCGTCCGTCCCCTAACTCCCAATTTTCTTTTCCTTTCATTCATTTCATTCATTCATTTTGCTCACATAATGCATATGAGTGCTCACCCCAGAGGTGACACTTC
This sequence comes from Begonia loranthoides, assembly GCA_022433065.1. Lineage (NCBI taxonomy): Eukaryota > Viridiplantae > Streptophyta > Magnoliopsida > Cucurbitales > Begoniaceae > Begonia > Begonia loranthoides. The sequence continues at coordinate 19,966,164 of CM039486.1, read as the reverse complement.
CTACTTGTTTCTATTATCGTGATGTATGATAAAGCAGTGTAAAAATAACGATAATTAAACAGCGCGTAAAAATGAATATAGTAATTAAAACAAATAAAAGAGAACAGTTATAGCAACGAATGACATGCTTGGATTTCAGACCATAGTAGTAAAAGAGAACAACAATTTAGCATGCTTCTAAAAACGAAATAATGACGAACATAGCAGCGAATTATCATACTTCGAATAACGAATTAGACAACGAACAAAGTAGTGTACTAATATGCTCAAAGACATTACACGAGATACTCAAGGAAAATAGATATGCTTAACCAGATTGATAGACATGGATGTAATAATTAAACGGAAACATACTTAGCCAATGGATAACGAAAACATGTTTCATAATTTGATACGACTAGATACGTGCTTACTAAATTGATACGAGCTAAGGACATGAATCAATTATAAATAAGTGGACTAATGATATCGTACATTCGAAGGTAAGGCATTACAGAATATTAACCTAGTTATCTACACATGCTCAGATTAAGAAAACAATAACTTCTAATTAACATAGAGAGATTTAAACAATAGCTATAGCAGGACAATATATATAGCACTTTAAGCAGAACAAAACTACTATACATGAATTGATTAACAACTTATTTACACTTAACATCTCATTGCAAAATCTTCGGTTCCTCAATTCATTTCAGCAATTCATCAGTTCATATCATAGAGCTTCACATTAAGAATCATAATCTTAGCAGTAGTATTTATAAACTTCTTTATCAAAGTGAAGCATTAAATTGCAGTAAAAAAAAGTATATGAAATTGACACAGAACACATGCACACCACTTGTGGGTAGGGCCTCCTACTGGCCAAGACTCTACCCCAAACCTTACTTCGAAACTTTATCGCGTACTCATACTTAATCTTTATCCTTCTTTTCCTTTTTAATACATTCACAATTAAAACATTTACTCATTAACTTCATTTCTCTAACCACCAATCGTGGGATTCCATAAATCATAACGCTTAACATTTTTCATAATTTAAACTTAATACACAACACTGAATCTAACCTCCCCAATTCTAGAACATATACATTCAAACTGTAAGACTCGTTAGAACTCACAGGACATATTCTCAACTCCATACCAATCACAAACAACCTCACAACAATGAACAATCCACAACAGAGAATCTAAAGAGGAAATTTCCATTAACAGAGCACTCATCTAGCATGCAGAACAATTAACTTTAACTTCACAATGCATGAAAATTTAATCCAACAAGCATGCATAATCTCTCTCCATTTCACAAAATCAATAACAGCAAGCAACATAGAATACATGGCCCAAATATCCATCAACAGAATATGACTCTTCCATAATATCTATTCTCCCTTAACCAAAATAGTTATAGGACATTAATCTTCTCAACTTAAACTATCAGCATAACCCAATTCCAAGAATGACCAATAGCAGACAACAATCCAATTACTTCATTGAAATTGTCCAATACCAAGGAAGAGAAGCATTACCTGAAGAACTGAGGGGACCCGAGAGGACCAGCAGCTCTTTCTTCTCCTCTGCCTTCTTTCCTTTCTCTCTTCCTCTTCAGAATGCCATGGTCATTTCTTCTCTCACACCCTTCCCTCTATTCTTCAGTTTCTCAACTCTCTAGAAGACTCTCACCCTCTCTGTCTCCATTTCTCCCCCGAGAGCACTCTACTCTTTCTCTCCTCATTCTCGGCATTTCAACCTCACCAAGGAGACACTCCCTGCCACTGCCACTGCCACAGACATGTCCAGCCATGCCTAGCCATCCCCTGTCATCACCATTCCATGCACGTTCCACTGTTGGTTCTCCGGCGCAAGTCAGACCGGTTCGAACCGTAAGCTAGACCACAGCCCTTCGGCCGATCCAGCCTGAACCGCCAACTCCAAGCTCCAGCCTCTTCAACCAGAAGTGCCGATTGCAGCCCCCCAACGCCCATCCTCCTCTGTCGAGCACCATGCCAGCCATTCCATCGCCATCGCCATCCATCGCCACCGATGATTCACAGTAAACCGAAAACGCAGCACCTGGGAGTTCGTCCAATCTCGTGCCCACGGCCAGGCCACCAGAGCCCTAGCTCGCAATCGCTCGCCGCTCAATCCCGCCGTCTGTCGTACCTTCATCCGCCGAACGACGCCTCAAGCTCGAGCTCCCTCTTCCTCCTCGCATCTCCCTCTTCTTCGTTTGTTTCACCTGATTGCAGCTTCTCTTCTCTCCCTCATCTCTCAGTTCTCTCACAGAATAGCCGAAGGAAATTCTTTTGTTCCAATCAAACCGGTTCACAGAGTGAACCAGTTCATTCCTTCCTCTCCCCATAATTCCTTCCTTTTATTTTAATTCCATTCATTTTAATTCCACTTACTTTTTTAATTCCAAATAATCCAATTTATCCCATAAATCTCATTTCCTTTTCCTCTTGTAATTAAAAGAAAACTGAGCCACTTAATTTTCAGACCAAGCCAAACCAACCCGATTCAATTCATTATTCTCCTTCAGAATTACAATTTTGGACGAAGGAAGGCGTCCGCGCCTCATCCTCATTCGTCCAAAAAGTTCAATAAATTAGAAAGATTTGAAGACTCTCCGTCTGCTATAATCCGCCATTGTCCTGCAACATCTGAAATCTCGCATTACAGACGAATTAGGATGCGAAGCCTCATCCTGTATTGTGCCAAAACGCAGGGACGACCTGGAATGCATTTTCGGACCCAACTCCAAGTCCACTTGTCGTCCGCGTGCGTCCAAAAACTCCAATTCCACATTTTCTCCAACAAAACTTTATACTTAAATCACTCCTTCCAAAATAATCCTAATTATCATACAATAAATTCCTTAAATTAAAATCTTATGATAATTATCCAATTAATTTAAATACCCTTAATTACTTTCCAATTATTCTTATTAAATTCCAACCTAAAGAGTCGGGGTATTACAGAAGAACCTGCAGACGTGCGCAATTCTTTAGGGAAAGTTGTTCCAGGATGAGGACCACATCACTGAGATCATCTTCCCTCAGCAAGAAAGGACGACAAACACTATGAGAATTACATTATGTTACTTAAGTAGTTTAGAAGATGTTTTCTTAGTACTCATCATTGCGTTGCATTCTTTGTTTGCAGTGCTATGCGCTGAATGACGAAGAATATTTCTAAGTTCAAATAGAAAAATTGCTACTGGCAATAGGGTGGATTCACATAAGTAAACATCTCGCGTTTCTGGTTTGTCGTTAATGTTTCAACAGTTCTAATGCGTGCTTCCTTTGCATTTTAGTCCCACCTAAAGCAAGCATATTTTATATCATTCGTTGACCTGCACACTCACTGCCCTCACCAAACCAGACAATGCTGCCTAGGAGACATTTGAACATGACATGTGGCCGGTGTGGGGCACAATTCTTGCACGTGCAAAGACTCAGAGTCTAGTGCATGTGGCGGCCACTAGTCCAGAGGCAGAGACAACAGGGCATGGTTGGAGGGCACATTTATGAATTTCAGAGTCCTGGAGATAGCCCCCGAGACAATTCCTGACATAGTTTTTGAGATAATCCTCGAGACAGTCCCCAAGACAGTTCCCGACATAGTTTCCGAGACACAGGTGAACACATTATTGCATTTACATTTTCATGTGTTACATTTTAAACTATGCTAATTTCATTTGCAATGTGTTATGCAGGAGTATGATGCACAAGGTTCACAAACAGAAACAAACACGAATGTAGACCTTAACTTTCCTTGATTAGAGAAGACAATGCACAATCAAAGTGACAATTAACTATGCCTCGAAACCAGATATCGATCATCTAACCAATGGCACCTCCAAGCAATCCAACCAACGGCAGATGAAGTATCCAACTATCACCAAAATCTATAATATAGACTTGCAACACACCTTTCAAAGATCTAGATAGTTTGACTTGACCATCCAATAATTTGAGAAAAAAGTGTTACATCAAGATGTAAATACTTAGCTAGAGCACCCAATGTGCTCTCATTTATAGAATGGAAACCTAAGAACATGATTGGGATCAATACCAAAGGGAAAATTGTGAAAACTGACAACGCTCACAATGCAAGAATTGTTCAATTCAAACAAGGGGAAGTCACTCGAACAAAAATACAATGGCTGATATGATTAACTGGTCAACAAATGAATCGATTTTGAACTGGGGAAAACTTCACAAATTGAAAGGAAACAGGTAAGGTTATTCAGCAAGTTTCAACAACCCACACAACATCGAAGTGATGTGGAGTCCTCATAACGCTTAAGATACGATTTAGTGAGACTCTTTAAACAAATACTTACTCAAAACTAAACAAGAAGAATATGCTAGTTGGACCTCGGTTTAGGGCATCTATCAATACGCTTTCCATGCCTGAATAGTACTCTAAAGTGAGATCACAACATTATTGCTCTCTTTGGCCTTATGTTGTCCAAGCACCAAGCCCAACAAGAGACATGACATTTCAATTTTTGGTTTGGAACACTCGAGGTTCATGCCACACAAAAACTCCTATTAAGAGTACAAAACAAGATTTTACAGCAAAACCAAGGCAAAGTCAGTCAAGCAAGCATCCAACGAAACCAAATCTCGTGGACACATGAGTAACCATTATCCCTTAGTGTATTAGAACACAACCTAAAAATAAAACCTAATGCACTAGTGTAGATTGCCCTATGCTACCCCTAGTCAAGAACTGTCAGATATGGTACACTCAACAACCGATATTTTAATCTCGAGTGTAAAACATCCAACACGAACCTGGCACATGTCTTGTTTTGCTTGGCCTACAACAAAACTATTTAAGGAAAATGATTCATAACAAGGATTGTCAATTAAGAAGGCTTAGGAACCCATAAATCTCTTGTGCATGCAACCCAAGAGAATTTGACTAAGATACTAGATAAGACACCGCAAATCTAGCACCTAACATAGACATCCACGAAGATAGTTGGACACTAGTCAAACAAAAGGGTAAGATTGAGAATACGAGATGCCTAGACTACATAACAAAAAACTACCCTCAAGATACACTCCTACGAATCAATGACTAGTAGCATTTGAACTACAATCCAAACTTAGGAAGACAAACAATGAAGCTTATCGAACTGCTCAAAAAATTTACCAATCCCCAAGTAATAGACATCACTCCACCTCGATAAACGATTGGCTTAGAAGAGGGAACAAACAAAGCTCGAAGAGGTAACACCACTCCCACCACAACACAGGAGTGTTGAACAAAAATGTACTCGACAAAGTGCAGATTAACGAGGACGTATACTCACGAATGACCCTTGTACAAACAACTCTTTGACTAGGATCTCAAATCCCTAAAGTCTACTCAAACTCTTCTGGGAAACACAGTAGAGACTAAGGTAGGAACCAAAATTGAGCCTTAATAGAACCAAACCTCTTGGTCAAGAAACACACCAACCAGTCCATTAAGAAATGGAACCCACATTTCTAGTAAATCGACAACATGGACTTAAACCAGCGACACTCAACTGACCAATGGAGATTTCCACACAACTCCAACACCAATGACTACTTACTTAACCTCCAAAGAAGGATTAATCGATAAAGTATGAGATCCATTGGAAAAGATGACAGTTCAAGCCCTCCCCAATACCAAAGACTCCTTTTAGAAGAAAACCAACAACAATTTCCACCAGATCAAAAACTCTGAAAAAGGAAATGAATCAAATAGCTCTAATGGCAAATGGTTTGAATTGTAGAGGACTAACGTTGACCGAAATGAATTAAGACCTACAACACTAGAAGACTCTTTATATGTGACTCGACAATGCCAAGTATCAACAGGATCCCCACAAACCACTGATATGCCCAACACGAGAAAAGAAACAATGGAGACAAAAGAATACAACTAGTTCAAAACTGAACGACCTTCAAATAGAATGACAAGGTGCATGGATCGAACTACAAACTAAAGCGTAGAGGCACTTATGAATGACGAGAAGCTAAGAGGACGATTTCATAATGGATATTCAGATTCTGAACAACTAGAAACATTACTGTCCCATTGGTCAGACTCCTCTTATAAAACAAGCTTGATAGTCAAAGAAAATAATTGTCTGACCATCACAAGTACACCATCTCTTCCTAAGCGGATTCAAAACAAACTTCAACCAGAGAAACCTCCACTGTAGTCGTCCCTCTGGAAAACTCATCCAACAACTGCAGTTTGCAGACCAAATATTTCTAAACACTAATACAGAGATCTATATTGATATTGATAAGAACAGGAACAAGACCCATTTAGAAACCTTAACTCCATAGTTTTCGAACCAAGGAAATGGATACAATATGTCATCAGAACATAACCTATAAGAGAAAGGCCTTGACTTTGAGATAACAAATTCCAAACGAGATATGATAAGTTTAGGATTTTAGAAAGGGACCGAGACTTTGAACTACATCATAAAACCAAAAACTTGAATTTCAAACTACACAGGCTCACACACAAGAGAACCTAAACGAGTTCACAGACTCATAATCCAAAAATATTTCTTTTAACGATTTAACTAAGTAGGCATTTATACTAAAGACAATACATGTAAAATTGATTTTTACCTTTCACGCCAAAACCCATATCGATCTAAAATGTCATACTGTGCATGAGTTTATATTCATTTAAAAACAATGTTTACCATCTCAACAAAAATGCTCCACATGCCACCAAGAGGCAACCAATCAAAATATCACTGGATATTTAGCCAACTATAGTAAAATAAGCCTACATCATTTTTCACAAATTTAATATAGTGATCCGTGAAAAATGAGAGTCGCTCAAGGACTCCTCCAATACAATTACCCAAAAATGCAATAGTCCGAAGATGGCAACACCTTTTGAACTCGGAGGAAGAACTGTAAGGGCAATTTGAAGATCAAGCAGCACCACATAGGTTGCCGATGAACTAGTCAGCAATGACACAACCTAAACAAATACACCCTAATCAGGTTAGGGATTCAAAACCCAATGAGCGCGTCATCACTGCCCTATTGTCTATTTTCACATAGCACACAACAAAACATATTCACACAGTAGAAGATGTACTAGGATAACCTCATAATACTCTGACACCGTGGTCGTCTAAAGCATCAAGATGATTAATCCTCTCGTATCTGTAATAGAACAACTAATAAAATACTATGCATGTAAGGATAAATGTGTAAAACTCACATTATATATATAGCATAAAAACTGACATTCTGTCAAACAATCTCCATCAGGTCTTCATATATAGTAACCCACAACATAAAATTTTGAAAACCATGATGTGATGTAGTGCTATAAAGTATAAAATATCTACCTCGATGACGACATAAGCCTAACCAAATAAACACATGTGCCGTTGAAAACAAGCATCAAAACCAAGAACACTGTTAGAACCTAAAACCAAACTGATGTCAAAATCCCAACTAAATAGCTAGAGATAAAATATGCATACGAAATTAGAATTTGAAATAAGACCGAAAGGAATAAGAACAAGACTTTCTAAATAAATTCTAGGAATGACGGGACCCCTCACATCGAACCAACAATCTAAATTGACAGGAAGAATGACAATTGAATAGTAACCCAAAGGAAGAACACTAAATCCCAAAACCCCACAAAATACTATTGTACATTCGATCGAGGCACCACAACGGTCGACTAGGCACATCTACAGGTAACCAAAATGACACATCCACATGACACGACTACAGTCAATGAGATATAACAAGGGTTGACTAGAACCACGCACCAATTGACAAAACACAGACGGTTGACCAAAACCATACAGCATTTGACAAGACACAACTGTTGTCTACTAGGACCACACAACGGTCATAGAGAGATAGTTAGGGTCAACAAAACACGATTATGGCCTATCAGAACTAATCGGCATTGACAAGACACGATGGAGGTTAACCGAGACCACATAGTGATCAAAAGAAAAAGCTACAATTGACCACGCTCATGTAGCGATCGATTGGACCCTACCACAGAAGCCCAAAACTCAATTGCAATCTACTAGGCTCCGACAAGTAGTCGACCAAACTCTAGCGCAGACACCCAAACTCAAAGTGAATAACACACGCAAACGTCTGAAATCTCTGGTAGACATCCCAATAGCATCTTGTGGTCGACCGAAATTGAACCAAGGTCGACTAAATATGAGCCATTATGAATAGAGGCTCTAGGCCACTTTCCTGGTCGACCAGACCCACCTAGCGGTCGACCAGACATAGGCAATCTTTAATAGAGGCTCTCGGACACTCTCCCGGTCAACCAGACCCAACCAGTGATTGACCAGAAAGGGATTCATCAGCAAAAAAATTGTGAATAAACTCATCCCTCACTGTTTTCTACCCCAAATCAGTCTAAAATCTTGCACAAACACTAAATCTACAACATTAACTCAAGAATTCCTAAAGGATTTGAGTTTCCAAACTCAAATCCGAGATTGACAAAAATATGACATTTCAAATGGAAAAACCTAACGATGAAATGAGGTTAGAGTTAACGTACCCTCAAATAATCTTTACAAAACTTGGAGGTGAGAATGCTACAAACACAGATCTAATGTCAAAACTTTCTCTCGTCCATGTTCCTCTCTCTCCCTCTTCTCCCTTGCGCGCCAAAGACAGAAGGAAGCTCCCTTTCCTTACAAAGCCTATATAAAATAAAAAAATTTTATTTATTATTTAATATATAATATAATATACATTAAATAAACTTTTGCAAACCAATTCGTTAGATAAGGAACCAAACATTAACCAAAACAAAAACATAGGAAAACTTAGACTTACCAAAAATGCTTCGCAGACTTAATTGCACAGTGACACGAAATTTTCCAAGTTTAACTGTCACATCCTAGAGGGGACCCGAGACAGAATAGGGAGCAGCCCCTCCAAAACTTGAACCGTGTTGCCCAGCTCTTTTTCTTTTAAGTTATTTATTTAGGCAGCAGAAGTCTTTAGTAAGTTACAATATGTCAGGGTCCTACCAATTAGGCTATACCGAATGTCTAACAGTGACATCGAAATAAAGTGATAATATAAGTCTGAAAATAAAAGTGTCACAAATACAGGAATTTAATACAAATATTATTACAGATTTTTAATAAATAAGTCTGATATCACGAAACAAATAAAAATATTAATTTACTTAAGAAAGTGTCGGTTCAGTTATGCAACGATAGTCGGTTATCTTCCCACCTGAAGGGATGTTATTGAGGTGAGTCAACTAAAATCAATAGGGGTAAAAATTTTAATGAACTAAGAGGTGAAAAGCTTGAACAATCACTTGGAGATGGCAATTACCAAGGTTTTAAGAACAAAACACTAAATTCCCAAATACGTAACTTGCTCACGGGAAATTCAATTAACACCAAATTTGAACCACAATCAGTATTGTCTAAGTAGAAGGTGCTCTCTAAAAATCATGCTAAAATTCCAAAAAAAAGAAGAAGATACGCGTTCGCAAAAAATTACTTCCGGTAAGGATACCAACAAGACAGTTTGTAGACATAAAATGATGAACCACAACTTATGCGTTTCTGAACCAAATGGCACAAATTTGGATCACAATCAGTATTGCCAAAGTAGAAGGTGCTCTCCAAAAATCACGCTAAAATTCCAAAAGAAGAACAAGATACGAGTTCGCAAAAATTACTTGTCGTAAGGGTACGAATAAGACAGTTTGTAGATAGAAAAGGATGAACCACAGCTGACACATTTCTAAATCAAATAGCACGAAATTTGGACCACGCTCCAAACTCACAAAAGGTTTTAGCTAAAAATTCTCAATTCAAAAATCCCTTCACATAGGCCTTAATGGGAGAATTATTAGCCCACAAGAGTTGCCCCAATGTCACAATTACAAAAATGACCTCAAAGTAAAACAATGACAAAAGGTACTCAGCTGTTTCAAGACTAGCCGAGAATACCCTAAAACAAACATTATCCATTACATCAAATAAAATCCAAAATGTCATAAAATGCAATCATGCTACCTTCTTGGAGTCTTAAGTGACCTGGAGTATCTTCCTTGTGTGGTTGTCTTCAAGCATTTCCAAAAGTGTTAAGAAAGTTGTTGGTTGAGGAAGAGACCTCTTATGGAAATAGCTCTCTATTAAAGGAGTGTTTGACATAGCAAAAAAACTCAATTTAAGGAAAGACCACATTCTAGAAACCTTGACAAGTCAGCTACAAATGCTATGAAGCTTATATTTTGATAAGAGGTTGTTCTGATTACAAAAATTTCCAATGAGCGCTCGGAGATCAGACTAAGGACAGATTTGGGAAGTTCCATTATACTTGATCTTTCACATATAATTTAGTTTGAATATTATAAGGTCATAATTAAAGACCTTAATAGCCAGTTTCCCCTGAGTACCGACAAAGAAAACACTCAAAATATCGTTAAAGAATCTCCATGCTCGATAGGGAATCTGTGGCGCATCAAATTTTATATTTAACAATTAGAATTTTACAAATTAAATGAGAGAGAGCATGCCATGAATGAGACATGTGATTCAAACTGAGTAGAAATTGACCAGTGAGACAAAAGTGAAAAACTTTCACTATAGTATGGTATGAACAAAAAATAGGCCCCACAAAATCTCATTAAAAATGAAGTCACTCACAGGCTTTGGATACACAAATGTCATAAGCATATGGAACAAGGCGATACTCGACAATCGCTAAAGCCACAAAATAATATTCTGATTAGGTTTAGGGTTTTGCGCCTAGGAACGCAACACAGTCAGCTACTCCATTACTCTAGTTAACATAATAAACACATCATTCAATGGTTGAATGTGTGTATAGAAAATAGGATCCCTTCACGGGGTGATCAAACTTGGTTATCTCAATTGAGATGATTAATAGATGATGTGCATACTCGAAATAAAATGTGTCCAACAATGTCATGTTGAACATAAAATAAAACTCCTACCTCAATGGCCTACCAACAGTCAAGAAATGTTCAATCGAGTGGAAAAATAATCAGTCTGAATCTCACGTTAATTCAACGGACCTAACAAAATATATAAATTACCAATTAATTCTTCTTTAAAAAAATCATTTTAAACCACGTTGGAACCCATGACCAGGATTGCAACCAATTTGGAAAATTTTTGAAACAATCCCCAAAATATTAAGAGTTTTTAAAACTATTTTGGACGTCCACGAATCCAAGTCTGGACGCTTGTTCCATGTGCCTCATGCTCATCACACTGGTACTGCTCTACGTGGAACAAGTGCACACTTTATAATCTCCAATGCACTATTCATATCAGAAGCCTTTGCTTCCACGAAAGCGAACTCTCCCACAGAGGCAACACTTACTTGGACACGTGTTCTCCTCTAAGACACGCTCGCTCGCTCCAAGGAAGTAAACGCTCACACAAGCGAATATTCCCTCGAACATGTGTCTTTTGCTTAGTCCCTCAAACACATTCGCTTGCTCCTGCAACAATGAACACTCTCGTAGAAGCGAACAATCCCGCAAAGGCCACACTTACATGGACACGTGTCCACCTCCAAGACACGCTCACTCACCTTGCAGAAGGAAACGCTCCGGCATGTGACTATTACCCAGGACATGTGTCTCCCGTGTATGGCCCTGATATGTTTAAATCCTCACCATTTCGAAAGTCTATGCTCCTGCGAGCAATTTTCAACCAGTCTGGATGAACCTGACAATCGGAGAATTTCCATTCTTCTCCAAGTTTTCCATTTTTCTTAGCAAACTTTAACCTTAACCAACCAAAATATTCAAGAATATAACCATGTTAGTTTTCATGCAACAATTACAACTTTTCCATCCATTATTCCAAAATTTAAAATCCAACAAAAAACCCAATTTCAAAATATACCGCAAACATAAATTGGAAATCACAGATTTACCTCTCTGAACACCCAAAGACCCCAAGCTACTAGAAACAACCTGCCATACGACTCCACTTGCTGACCACGACTCTCAATCTTTTTAGAGAGTTTTTCTCTTACAAATGCGAGTAGCCAGCAGAAGGAAGATGTGTGATCCTTTAAAAAGTAAGGAGAAGTCTGCAAGGATGGATGGTAGTAATTGCAAGAAGGGAGCAAACACCTATAAATAAGGAAAACCACCCTCATTTTTCAATCAAATAACTCTTTCAAACCCCACCTGCAGCTTCAAGCTATCACATTGACCACTTGATTGAGCCCAAAAACGTGACTAAAGACCCATGACAAACAATAAAGACATGGTAATTCAAACAAATTGGTTTCAATTAACACAAAAAAAAATATAAAATCCAGAAATTGCAAATTTTACAGGTAGTCTTTTGGGTTGGTCTCTGTGATTTGTACGCAAAAACTTAATTAAAAGAGGAGACAAAAATTGGCCATTTGTTAGAATAGATTATATAGAAAATAGAGTCCCACCAAGCTTACATCTCATAAGGAAAATCCAATATGTGGATGCATTGCAACGCATCTTAACGGATATTACTAAGGCCATAATCAAAATATAATAACTTTCTATTTTAAATTGAATTTTATAGGGCGGTGACAACAATTTTTATGTCCTTTTGATATTTTCACATTATATTTATATACACAATTTATTAAATGATGTCTATTTACAAAACAATGTAATTACATCATCTACACGTGCACAGTTATCTAAACCATTACATAGTGAGTTTTAATATGGATGAACAAAAGATTAATAGTCAAATGACCAAACATCCTTCGTGAGCTAGATGATCGAGATAATACTTGATAGAATTTAATATAGAGCAAAACAATGTCAACGGAGAGCTCAGAAGAACATCTTGGAGGTGTCACGCTGGCTAAGCAAGTACTTAGCTATATTTGGTTGAGTAGGTGCTCGGTCATATTTTGATTGAGCACTCACATTGTATCTCTCCTTGCGATCTAGCTCATCTTTAACCTTGTTTGAAGCTAAAATTCGTTAAACTATTAATGAAACATATAACGTCACTACCACGCTTGAGCAAGTCGGTTCAAATGTTCACTTTCATTGTACTAAAAAACTTGCAGCACATCTCAACTAAATGAAGAACTTGTGTGAAAGAAAAAGAAATAAGTCATTATATTCTTCGTTTCTAAATTTCACTCGGTTCCACCCACAATGGGAGACAAAAACGTGCTCTTGTAGCATTGCTGCATGGATTAGGCTTCATTGTTAGCTTCTTCCTAGGAAGGTTTAATAACTGCATAGTGCATGAATTTCTAACAGTAAATTATTAATGTTATCCTTTTAACGTCAATGGGTAATTTGACCTAATCTTATGACAAATTTTGATCAACATGGCTGCATGAATTATGGGTTGTCCTAATATTTTATATATATGTATATGTTTCCCATGACATAGCAAGAAACATGCCCATCATGTCTTTAGCTTAGTATTGATAGTGAAATTCGCCAGATTGCCCTAGCCGCCAAATTATCATTTGGAAAAACGCATGTTGGTATTGGGGTTGATAAACAAATATGGTCTACCCTATCATGCACCTTAAAAAAACATGGGTCTGCGCTCAATACTTTGAACAAACAAATCAACATAAATACGACAAGTTGCATGCATTAAATAAAATACCAAAAAAAAAAAAAAACAAACAAACTTGGGCAGCAAAAACTATTACGAAAATTAGATTTACATGGATTAGTAGGATTTGACTAACATATGATTTTATTGGATCAAGCTCTTTGAGTTCTTGTCTCGACTTCTCTTTTACGCTAACTCGAACAATCAACTTTGGCATCGAAGAACTTGACAGCTAGTAGACAACTAAAGCAAGGGAAGAAGAGTGTCTTCAATGGAGCGAGGCTTGCAGCCCTAGATTTCACGCATGACTGGTAGAGAGATTGACGGCATAACACATGCAGTAACCTTTTTTTATAAGTGTAAAATAATGTTAAGTGTTTGGATTTAACTGGGGCAATTAAATATTAGTATTTGTGACTTGAATTTCATTTTCTAAATAAAAAGAGATTAGAAAGATAAGAATAATTATTTTTAACTACTGCCATACACACGTGACATTGTTATATTTAAAGTCATAATCTTATCGAATAATGTCATACACTTGTAAGTGTTAAGTACGATTAGTATAATTATTCTTGAAATATGGTCATTCAAGGCTGCTGGGTTTGTTGGTTAGTTGATGGAAGAAGCTGGGTTTAAATTTAATTGGATAATTTGATGTGGTCAAAAAAATGACAAATTAAATTAAAATAGGAAAAACCACCACTTGAACCGTCCATTTGCCTATTCTTTGATGGGAAAAACGTTGTTTTATGACATCATTAATACATCATTAATGGCCTGAAAATTTCTACAACTTTCACTTGTTTTTTGAGTTTTGACAAGTTATTAATGGGCTCATAAATCCACCCTTTTCCATATTTACATTGATCCCTCTCTCTCTCTCTCTCCCTAGGTTTTTTTTTTTAATGAATTTATGATGTTTTAAATCCACCATTTTTATATCTCCTTCTCCCTCTAGTTTTTTGGCGTGAATTTATGATATTATAAAAATCCAGCGTTTGAAATCTCTCTCTCATCTCCTTTTGTGCAGCACTAACAACAGTGACATGTTGCTTGGTCATAAAAGGCCGCTTGGGGAAAGGCTTTCTCATTCATTAGTTTCGGTTGAACGTGGACGCTAACTTCTGTCAATAAACACTTCCCCAAACTCCAAATTAAATCCTCTCTCTTCTCCATCTGAAACTGTTGTTTTCTTAAAGACACATCCTACTAACAATGTGTTTGTCTTCTTCTTCTTCTTCCTCAGACACAAAACATGTTCTTGCAGCAGACGCAGAAGATCTTCTTCTCTCCCCTTTGATCCCCAAATCCCAGACATTTCTGCCGCAGGATCAGAACTTGCAGAAAACCCATTTCTCCCTTGCTTTGACAGAAGCCAAATGCATCGGAAACATTGCTTTTCCGATGATTTTGACTGGGCTGTTGATGTATTCTCGCTCTATGATTTCCATGCTTTTTCTCGGCCATCTCGGCGAGCTTTCTCTCGCCGGAGGCTCGCTTGCCATCGGATTTGCTAATATCACGGGCTACTCCGTTCTTTCCGGCCTAGCCATGGGAATGGAACCCATTTGTGGCCAAGCTTTTGGAGCCAAAAGATTCAAGCTTCTGGGTCTTTCACTTCAAAGAACAGTGATTCTCCTTCTGTTAGTTTCGTTTCCGATTGCTTTTCTATGGTTGAATATGGAGAAAATCCTGATCTTTTGCGGCCAACATGGTGAGATTTCAGCAGAAGCTCAATCCTACATTATGTTCTCTATCCCTGATCTCATTGCTCAGTCTCTGCTTCACCCCCTTCGAATCTATCTCCGCTCTCAATCGATTACTCTACCTCTTACATTTTGTTCGGCTCTGGCAATTCTCCTCCACATTCCCATAAATTATCTTTTTGTTTATGTTTTCAACTTGGGTATCAGAGGAGTCGCATTGAGTGCCGTTTTGACGAACTTCAACTTCGTCGTTTTTCTGATAGTTTTCGTCATAATTTCTGGAGTTCATCGGAAAACATGGCCTGAAATGTCATCAGAGTGCCTAAGAGGCTGGAACTTTATAGTCAGTTTAGCTATTCCGAGCTGTATTTCGGTTTGTTTAGAATGGTGGTGGTACGAAATCATGATTTTGCTCTGTGGGTTCATGCTTAAGCCCGAAGCAACCGTTGCATCGATGGGGATTTTAATTCAAACCACGTCTCTGATCTACATTTTCCCATCTTCTTTAAGCTTCGGAGTTTCAACGAGGGTGGGAAATGAACTTGGCGCTAATCGCCCTGACAGAGCAAAGCTGTCTGCTTTAGTCGGCCTCTGTTTCAGCTTCACATTCGCCATTTTTGCTCTGTTTTTTGCAGTAATGGTGAGGAAAATGTGGGCCACCATGTTTACTCAAGACGCTGAGATCATTGCTTTGACGTCGATGGTTTTGCCCATTATTGGTCTCTGCGAGCTTGGAAACTGCCCCCAGACCACCGCGTGCGGCGTTTTGAGAGGAACAGCTCGGCCGAAGTTGGGAGCCAATATAAACTTAGCTTGTTTTTATTTTGTGGGAATGCCTGTAGCCTTGTGGCTGAGCTTTCTTGGTGGGCTTGATTTCAAGGGGTTGTGGCTCGGTCTCTTGGCTGCTCAGGGCTCGTGTGGTTTGACCATGCTGTTCGTTTTGGCTCGAACCAACTGGGAGACTCAAGCACAACGAGCCAAGGTGCTGACCGGGTCAGCTGCCATTGATGACTGCGAGGAAGAAAATGAAATCCTTGTTGAGAAATTCAATTCAAAGCAAAGTAATGATCTTTTAGCATGAAAAACTTGATTTTGACTTGTGGGTTTTTCTTATTTTGGTTTATGTGCAAATGGGGAGAGAGGGAACTCCTGTTTAGAGATGTAATTTTTTAGGGTTTTGTTTGTTTTGGCTGTTTAGGAGATGTTATATTTAGAATGTAGGGAGTATCTAGTCCTGTAGGTTTTGTACTTTCCCATTGTTTTATGCCTTAAAGAAGAGATTATAGTCTCTCTCTTTCTCTCTCTACCTGTCTCTTTCTCTCGTCATTCTTATGGTATTGAATTTTAAGAAGAAATCTCAGTGATTGATTGAGAAAATTTGTTTGATCTTCTGTCCTTGCTTTTGTGTTTTCTCCGCGCCTCTTTCACACCCTCTAAATTCACTTTTCTATATTCTTCTTTTAGACATTAGGAAGAAATAGGTGGATGGACTTGCATTGAGTATGAGAGTATTGTCTCTATTTGTTTGGATTCATGTTGTTTGATAGAGGGAGAGGGAGAGGGAAAGAGAGAGAAGAAGTTAGATACACGTAGTTTAAATAGCACAGGAACCAAGTAGTAATTCATTACTTTTAATTTAGCGTTCTAGGAGCGTGTACAAGTTAAAAATGTATACTAAATTAACATGGGATTGGGATTGGGATTGGGATTGGGATTGAGATTTGTCATGTTTGCCGAGTATGACTCGGCAGCAACCGACATAAATGGCTTGGACCTTGCCTTGTCCAAATTGACCACAACATCTAATCACCCTCAGCCGGCATTGGAGAAACATCCAACACTTGTCTCCTATTTTCAAATTTTAAGTAGTAAATAATTGACCCATCAACCATGGGTGGGGTGGTTTTTAATTGGATTACATTCAAATTACTAATGAATTATATATGTACATTTAAAATTAGAAAAACATGATTAGTTATGTGCTTAATCCAATCTACAAACACATGTTCTTTTTGTTTATTGTGATGCTTTGGTGTATGATACTAGGGGATTTCATGTAATGTGAAAATTTTGGATAACAAACTAATTTTCAAACGTGTTACATGTGAATGTTCGATTAAGTTTATGACATGTATTTCTTAGAATACATTCATTTTAAAGTATAGTTGAACCATGTCCGTTGAGAACGAACCCACCACCAAAGTTTAAACGTTGGGTCCAGTCTCGATCCTCATAAAATTATTTCCACTCCAGTCCATTTTACTTGATAAACCAAAGTAGAGAGGAGAAACATTTAAGTACTTCTTAAATTCTATCTACAACTTTTACTGTTCACTTTGTTTGTATAACATGATAAACATTTAAGTATTGTCACCCTTGCTGTCCAATTGATCTTATTGTTTGTTATTTTTGGTTGGTGGGAGCATAGAACAAAACGGGCAAAAAGCCAATTCGTTTATGTTAATCACTTTTTGTTATTATTCTATGACTCTTATTCTCATCCAATCAAACATTACGATATTTTCCATTTCTAGATTATCAACTCGCCTCCTAAGTTGTGAGATGGGGGTATAATAATGAATATTGCGATGATTAAATATGAATCACAAGAAGAAAAACAAAAGAATGAACTCAACCATTTACTTGAAAATTTTCAATGCATAAAAAATCAGTGGCAAAATAAAGAAAAATTATCTTTGAAAATTTTATTTAGTTTATATAAGGCAAACAAAAATTTTTGGAATGAAGATTTAAATTTTAAAAATAAAGAGAAAATTTTTATAAGAAATATGTAATAAAATAGAAGTATAAAGATAATTTGAAGATAGTACGACTAAGACTTAATTTTTCTTTTTCTACCATCTACGTTCAATTGCTATAGAAAATGTTGTACCCATGTAATAAGAATCTAAAATGCATACAAGTTATCAAGGCCCAAAGGGGACTTGGGATGGAACATGAAACGGCCTAGGTCTAACACGAACCGAGTCACCCAACTATTTTTTAAAACATAGTTACATTAAAAAGCAGTGGAAGACTCAAAATAAATAAAAAAAGTTAGGGCTTAACCAAAATGGCTAAACTATCAGTCCAACAGTAACATCACAGATAAGCATTAGTATAAGTCCATAAAAGAAAATTATGTCAATCTTTAACCTTATAATAAAATCTCTCGAATATAACAATAACTAAAAAGGAGAAACAAATAGTCAAACTCACTCCTATTTTGACAATTAAGAATCTTCCAAATTAAATCCTGAAATGAAAGGGGAGTCGTATAGGGTGAGTTAACTAACTCAGTAGAGAGAAACTTTATATTCATTAATAAAAATATAAGAACATGTGAGCATGTCATATCAAAAGAAATTATGCAATATTAAGCAAAACATAATAAGGTACGTTTCTAAAACAACCCACTATAGTGTGTACGTAACATAAAATAATCAACTATTGTAAATTTTAGTAAAAATTGAGTCACTCATGAACTCCAAACATATCATGTCATTGACAACAGTAATAAAGGCGATATTCGGCGATTGCAACAGCAACAAAACAATCATGATCAGGTTTAGAGTTTTGCACCTAGGTGCACGACACATATAGCTGTTTTATTACTCTAGTTAACAAAAACAAATAAACACATTCTCTTATAATCAAATATGCATAAAGAAAAAACATAAATCAAGCTGATCAATAACATTAAATATGCATACTCAATTTTAAATATGTTCAGTGAAAATATAATCGATAATATGAAAAATAGACAAGCCATCAAATTGGTCACTTGATGGACTACAAGGTCCAATCACAAGAGTAAGGACCCAAAGAATCTTTTAACACATATCTTTCTAACTATTTGGAAGGTAGCTTAATAATGGCTCAAATGAAGGAGCTTCCAACTCGTGAAGACCAAGAGAAGCCCACACACTTGCTGCTATGGAAAGAAACCCAAGAAAACATGCTTGAAGGGCAAGAAAGATCCAAGGAAGAAGAGTTATGGAAAACTTCCAAATTGGCCAAGATAGAAGACAAAAGGAAGAACGATTCTTGCAAAAATTTGGCAACCTTCCAAGTGGCCAAACTTGAAAAGGAAGTAGCTGCAAAAAAACCACCAAATTGTGGAGCCCAAGCCATCAAGAAATAATTTAATAATCACTTTAGAAAGTTGTCTAATTACAAGTATAGTAATCGACCATGTATGACCTAATATCTAAGTTGTTTCCTTTATTGTTATTTCCTATTTTATACTTTGTAATTGGCTATATAAAGCCACCTAGTATGTGTGTTTAAGACATTGAATTTTTTATTAATAAAAGTTTTTACTTTCTTTCAAAATAGGAATGATTCCTTTTTTAACACTTTAGTGAGTCGCATCCAAAGTCCCCTTGTGTTTGTTGCATCACGAGATTGGACTTACTTGGAGTTAAGTAAGTTCTCTTATTTACATCCGTACTCTTACTTCTTTGAGGAAGAGTGTGTGAAGAGGTGTCCAACCATCAAAAAGGTTCTTGTCCACAAAGTCATCCATATGGGAGTTGCAAGTGTGCATACTTGCTATTTTCAGCCGCTCAAGTTCTCTCAAGCATATTTTCTATTCCGTGGAGGTTATTGCAATTATTTTTGAAGGGATTCTTTCTTCATTCAGTCAAGAAGTCGTGTTCCAAATTTCGTACAAAAAGCTTCCAAATTAAGGGAGATACGAGTTGCCAAAGTTGTAGATTCTAAAAGAGATTTGGCAGCAATTTTAAGGTAATTCTTGGATTGATAGACTGCCTTCTACGTAGTTGATTGACAGCTCTAAAAAATGCTTGAATCTGTAATATTTTTCCACGTTGGTGATCGACTGCCCCTGCAACCGCCAATCTTGTGGACAATCAAAACTCCTTATTTGCAGTCAAACGCCTTCTTGCCTTATTTGAGGTACGGACATGACAGGGATGCATTCTCACGTCCAAAGCCTCATTTTAGCCTGCAATATACTATTACTAAGGGCATGCTAGTGCATTAAGTCTAGTGGTGTTCTGTCATGTTTTTCTCGTATATGCGATGTAATTAAGGGACGAAGGGGTAAGTAGGGCATTACGTTGCGTATTTATACGTGTCATTTTATGATGGGTACGCATGGGGAAAATATTATGGGATAGGAGTTAAGTGAGAAAATACGAAGGAAGGCTGTCCAGGGTGTTTTTGGACACCTGAGGACAACACTGCGGACGTGTTATGTCATCTGCAAGTGCATTGCGCAGTGTCCCTGACGCATGGGACGCATCAAGAATGAGGATTTTTGTCCTAAAGTGTCTAGAAGTTGACTTTCGGACTCCTGAGGATGACCTTGCAGACGAGAAGTGTCATCCACAAGAGCTTTGCACGTCACCCTTGGCCTGGGGACGACTCAAGACGACATATCTTGTCCTAACTTCACTAGAGTTGCGGACGAGGTCCCGGACGATGCGGACGCGAGATGCTTCTTCCGCATCGAATCTGTTCTAACCTAGACAGTTTCAGATGGCGGCGGATGGCTGCGGACGAGTTGAGGCCTTGTCTTATTTGCCTCTGTCCGATTTTGGGACACTTTCGAACGACATGTGGACGCCACGTGCAGACGCAATTTGGCGTCCGAATGCTGCTTGCGGACGGTACGGACAGAACGGGGACTCATTCTCCCGTTTGATGCCTCGTTTTAGCCTGTTATATTTTAGCCTTACGGATGAATTCTATGCGTCTGCACCCGTCTGAAATAGCCCAGAACCTACGAATAAAATAAGAAGAAAATGATGAAAAATCAAAGGAAATCGTAGGGTAGTCGACAGAAAGCGACGCCTCCCCACCCTCCTTGTAGAGTCGCCAACCTCCTCCTCCCCTATGGTGGTGATGGTGGCCCTTCTCCCCTTCCCAGGTAATAACCCCTCTTTCCCTTCCTTTTCTCTTCATTCATCCAATTTCCTGCGTGAAATCCAGAGAGGGAGAGGGAGTAGCCGAGAGGAGAGAGAGCTCCAGTGAGTTGTGTAGTTTAGTGAAAAGTGTAAGTGTTGTGTGTGAAGTGAGCTACGTGAGTAAAGTGAGGTGAGTTAGGAAGTTAGAGTTGTGAGTTGAAGTTGGGAGCAGCTGTGAGCTAGACTATTGTCCGTGAGATGAAGGAGTGTTGTCCCTGGTTTTAGTGTCTTCAAAATTGGTAAGGATTAGGAGTGTGTTGGCTAGAGGAGGCCCTGCACCACAAGTATGGGTGTGTGAGTTAGAGTATTGTTCTTAAAATGTTACTGCTAGATGTTATGCTTACTGCTAAAGTGAATTAGTTGTTGATTGGACGATAGTTCTCTTGGATGCTTTCCTGTTACATTTCCTTAATGATTTCGTGACTGATTTATGCAATGTTAGGGGTGAATTATGATATGTAATTTTAGTTAAGTGCTATGATATTTTCCTTTTGTTGGTGTGCTCTGTAATGCCTTGTTTAATAATGAGATGACAAATGAGGAAGGATGATGAATGGTTTAGGTTCTAATGTTATGAATGAAAAATGATAGATGCTGAAAATGAGCAAGGGTTATTGGATGTTTAATTGTTGTGTAGTTACAGTGTTAATTCCTTGCTTCTATTGTGCTAGTTGTGCTTCAATTTGGATTCTTTGTGAAATTAACTCAAGCATGAAATTCATATAATAAATCAATTAGCATGTCCACTTACTTAAATATGTATAATTTACTCGCTTAACCAATCAACCAACGGTGTGTTTTTCTTTACTGTTAAGAAATAGAGAAGGATGAGCTAAAAGGAGGAATGAGTAAGAATGAGATAGAGCTAAGATTTTTATTTTGTTATTGGAGGTCTAAATGTTGTTAATTCTTCCATTTTTTTTTGTCATCAATTGGTTGTTTGACTTCCCTATACTAGCATGCGTAATTGCTAATCAACGTAGTCAATTCTAAATGATTAAGAATGTTAATCAACTTGGATGGTAATTGATTTGCTGGGTAAGCATGTTAATTGACTAGGGAAATTAGCTAAAGTAATTATTGAGATTTGAGCATGCCAATGAACTAGCATGACCAACTTAACTAGATTAGGCTTAAATATGTTTAATATATGATTGTAATTAACTAACAAGCTAAATGGGTAAGTAACCAATTAGGAGAAGTGGTAGAATATTTAATTTACCAATTAACAAAAGCATGTTAAATCATCTAGAATACAAGCATGTAATTCACCTGTGTTCAATTAATACGTTAAATTATCCGGTTATTAATTAATGAAGTACCGAGCATGTAAGAATGTTAAAGAACTTGGATAATAATGGTAGGGAGCATGTTAATGAACTAGTGGAAATAACTAAAGTAATTCTTGAGCATATAAATCACCTAGGGTAATGAAGTAGAATAACCGCATAAAATAATGAATAAAGGAAGCATGTAATTGAACTATGAAATGAAATAGAAGAATTTGCATGTTAATTAACAATATTGTGTTCTATTGATTCAAGTATGCTTTCCTTGTTCAATTCTATTGTATAGTGATTTGATTGGGTGTTCAATTGATGTCACTTGCCTTGGGTACGCTATTTAATTACGATTGTTTACTTTTCATGTTAAATGCGCTTTCAATTACTATTATTTTTTATATGTGCTGTTAATTCCAGTTACTTTTATTTAATGCGCACTTCAATTATTATGAATGTTATGTTGTGAAGCATCATGCATCATGTTAGGTTGAGAATGTATGAGCATGCATCATGTTATTATAAACTAATAGGGAGTGCCACAGAGTGGTACGTACGCATGCATGAGTGAGGATAAATGACGAAAATGGGTGAAAACAGTAAGATGATTAAAGGTTCCTGTGGTACCGGTAGCTTAGCCCGACACAGGAAATGGGAAAAGAGATAATAAGATAATAAAGGTTTTTGTGGTATCGTCAGCTTAGCCCGGCACAGAAACTGGATAAGAAACCGATAACAACGAGAATTGGAGGGTGGATGGGTAGCGAGTCTAGTCTGCAACTAACCGAAACCCCTCCTCCCTGATCGGGGTACGGGAGTTTTAGTTGCGAGTAAAATGTTAAATTTGAACACTATTCCATTCCAAAGGAAATCCTCCAATTCTAGCTCGAAGTACGAGTACGAACGAATAACTTAAAGTAAAACAATAAAATGGTAAATGGCTAATAAAAGGATTGATTTGGGTGGCCCCTATTCCAAAATGCACTAAAGAGTGACATTCATGTTGCATTTCTCCTTTTTCTTACTAAGCTTTTGGGCTTACAGTTGCTTGTGGTGTGGATGTAGATACTGGTATAGAGTTAACGCATGGACTTAGGAGTAGCAAAGGAGGAACAAAGATGAACAACAATATAAAGAGTAATGGATGATGGATTTGCACATGTGAGGGAGTTCGTGGCTAGCCAGACATATAAAAAGGGTACAAGAGAAACCATTTTAATTAAGTTAAGTTTTCAAAGTTGTACTTAAATTAAGTAGTAAGTTGTATAAAAGTAGTATTTCAATTGGTCGGTGTTTCTTCTTTAAACTATTTTTAAACGCTTCTGCAACGTTTTACATTAATGGTTTTGATTTTAACGCTTCTGCATAGTTTTATTAAATGAAATTTTTATAATGAGTTTTATGAACGGTTGTTAGCGGTTTGATTTTAGGCGCGCTCTGACTGTTTTATAAAAGTTTAAATTTTCACGTATTTTAAGAAAATTACGAAAAATCGGGTTGTTACAATTTGGGTATTCCTTTCACTGTTAAAAATTTGGTCAACTACAGATTGGTTCGAACGTCTGCTCTGGAAGTGTTGTTCCCTCTGTCTATTTTTGTGGAAATGATCACTCCCATGGAAGTGGGCATTTATGCGGATTTTTGTCTTTTGCATGCCTCTGTAGAAACCATCGCTTCTGCGGACAAGTGTCATTTCCATACCACTACAGAAACCTCTCTCTTCCATTTTTGCTGTGAAAGTGAAGTCATTTCTGCAGACACATGTTACCCCCATAATATTTTGGAAACCATCACTCTTGTTTCCACTGCGAAATTCTAGTTTTTGTTGCGAATGTGTAGCTTGCCTACTATATAAAATTTTCAGGCATTCAAAGGACTCCAAGTTTCTTTAAAAAATTCTCAAACTTTAACAACACAAAGTAATTTCATATAAAATTCTCACTCTTTAAACCACAAATTTTTATACTCAAATCATAAACCAAAATTTTTAACAAACAACACAATTTATGGTCAAACACAGTACAAAGAATTGGGTTTTACCTTTTGAGAATATCATAAATTCAAGCTTTTCAATTCTAAGTTTCAACCACTCATCCAATAGATAAGGATTCAACTTGATCAAAATTTTAAATTCTAAGATGATATATTTTCACAGCATAAAGGGTACCGATTCTTTATTGAATATGTTAACTTCGAACTTCAATGTCAATAATTCATATTTTTACTGAAATCAATAATTACATGAATTTAAATATCTGGGGTATTACAACTACATTTGTGTTTGCCACAGCGAATTTAGGTGTTAGAATGGCGTCATTTGGATTGTAAGTCTTGGTTAGAATTGTTAGAGCGGAAGCGTTTGCTTCTGTGGATAGGTTCATGTACACAGTAGGTTTTGGACAAAGTGAATCGTCGTAATTGGATTTAATGATTTCGCGTTGATGCTGGTGTCCATAGGAGCCTTAGTGTATACGAGAAGGATTTTGGCAATAGATTAGTGCACATAGTAGATGAAGAGTGATGGAAGAACCTACGGATTGGAGTTTCCCTAGGAGTATTGAAATATATATATAGGGTTTACATATTTAATGAAATTAAATAAAAATTTGACGAGATGCAAAGGAAGCATATGGCAGTTGATCACGGCGGTGGATCGCGTCCTAGGCGATCAACCAACGCGATCAGCCAGAGTTGGTGAAGACAAAGATATGCGAACGATTTGCATAAAGGTTGTTGATCGTCCATCATTAAAAATGATCAACCACCATTTATTATCAACGTCTGGAGACGTAGCTCAATCGTCTGGAACACTGAATGTCTCGCTTTTTGGAGTTCCAATGTCACCCAACGCCTCCTGTCTTAAATAAGTAATGGAAGAATCATTGAAACTGTGCATAAATATGCATAGAATTATGGTTCTATGGGGAGGAAAACGAAGAAGAACCGAGAAAGAAAGAGAGAAAGTTACAGAGAGTTGTTCTGCCACTGTGAAGGATTGGAGCTGAAGAAAACAAAGAGGAGTAGCGAAGGAGGTAAGGAATAATGCTTGTCTTCTTGTCCACCAGGACCTACATCGCAGGAGTCGGATTGAATGAAAGTTTTATCGTTTGTAGTTTTCTGTTGTTCATGGTTTTGAGTTCTCTGTTGTTTATAGTTTTGAGTTCTCTGTGATGTTTTATGTTTAGTATATGCAAGCTATTAGGAAAAAAAAATTGTCTGTTAATAATTCTACTACAAGTTTTCTTTAATGTCTTCTCTGTGATGTTTTATGTTCAGTATATGCAAGCTATTAGGAAAAGAAATTGTCTGTTAATAATTCTACTGCAAGTTTTCTTTAATGTCTTCTCTGTGATGTTTTGTCTTTGTATATAGTTTCTTGCCATGTTTTGTATACTGTAATTACGTTGTTTATTCTCTAGAGGTTGTAGTTCCTAGTTTATTGCATATCTTCCTTGAAATTAAATTCTATTGTTTTCATTAATATTATCTATAGAATTAATCCTGCGATTACTATACGTCTTACATGCAATGTATGGATGTTAATTTTCTGATCAAGAGTTGTTATATTATCTATAAAAATAATAGGTATGTCAATAGTTAATGGTGAAGAAGATATGAATTTAGTAATCTTCTCTGTGGTGTATTTCCAATTAATTCCTAAAATTATTTTATGCAAATTAGTTTGATAGAATGACTTCAAAAATTAATATACTAATAATAATGGAAAATCTATAGAAAGTAACGAGATATTTTTCATAGTAAGTTCTCAGATAGTTTAAGGTCAAAATATAATATTCACTTAACAAAAAACTAGACTTTAAAGTAGGTTATTTACACTAAGTGAATGCCCTATAAAATAGACAGTTGCTTAGAATGATATTTCATGCACGTACATGGATGTATGATATTGAAAGTAAAAGCATGTTTAATATTTAGAGTATAAACCATAGTAATTGTTTGATAGTTGTTTGTTATGATATATGAACTGTTTTGTGTGACATTCATATAGACATGCTATAGGATATACATTATGCATTTCATGGGCTAATAATGAAGATAATAATGGTGTTTCTACGTGGGTTCAGAAACTTAAGAGGTTGTTCACACGCAGAAACAGCTCGTTTGAGTAAGTTCGAAAACTAAAGAAGTTGCTCTCACTCAACGAGTGGTGAGTTCGGAGACTGAAGAGTTTGTTCTCACCTAAAGTTAAAACGATAACGGTAATGAACGTAAATGTAGATGGATTTGTTTTTACTGAGTTCGGAGACTGAAGAGGTTGTTCTCATGTAAAAACAAATCCAAGTAGTGAGTTTGGAAACAGAAGAGGTTGCTCTCACCCATCTTACGAGTATATGAAACTAAAGCATGTAGAATTGTCATAAAGTTTAAGGTTGCATTACATTTTATATTCTTTACTGGGCAATAGGCTCATTATTCCTCCTGTGATGTAGGTATGAATGGTGAGTCAATTGAAGTAAATGTTGAAGGAGCGTGACGTGATGCGAGCTTATGTTACCATGCGCAAGACGACCTCGAGGGTTATGGCTCTATTAAATAAAGTTGTTTTTAAATAAATAAGATATTGTTATGGATTTGAGTATTTTATTAAGTTATTTCTGTAGGACGATTTAATATTTTATTCCGCATAATGTACTTTGATATAATTCAATAAAATATGTTTTAAATGAGATTTTAAAATGTTCAAAATTTTACAAAAAATCTATAAACAGAAATGAGATGTTACAGTAGTCTAAAAAACATGCTAAAATGTGAAAGGATGATGTTCCTTCATGTTCAGAAAGAAGTCTTAGAAATATTCTCTTCACGAAATTTTAACTGTTGATATCTAGATCTCAAATTGATCTTCGAGAAATACATCAAACCCCCAAGCTGATCAAACACGTCATCAATCCTTGGCAATGGGTGCTTATTTTTAACTATTACCTAATTCAGTTTGCAATAATCAATGCATAAATGCAACAAACTGTCTTGCTTTTTCGCAAATAAAACTAGTGCATCCCAAAGGGATATGCTATTACGAATGAACCACTTTTTCAACAAATCATTTAACTAAGTCATCAACTCATTCAATTCAACAAGAACCATGTGATATGGAACTATCAAAAGTAGACTAGTACCAAGTACCAAATGAAGACCAAACTTGATCTCACAATTTGGTGGCAACCCAAACAAATCCTCTAGAAAAACATTAGGGAAATCAGAAACTATCAACATATCGAGATCTCGTCCAACGGAAACGCGATCACCGCTAACAACAAAAATACTCCCATAGTGCTCTAATTTTCTCTGTCCACCCAAGCAGACTTGTAAACACAAGGTCTATAAGGAACATCTAAGCACTGCACTGATGTACCAAACTATGTCTACTACACTGATGTACCAAACTATGTCTACTGCACTGATGTACCAAACTATGTCTATCTTCTAACAAGAGGGGTATACTTCTTCCGTGACAGTCAATCTTAGACTTGTATTGGCTCAACCAATCCATACCAAGAATCACATCATACTAATCCATAGGTAACACTATCAGATCAACCAATAGTTCGTTCTCACCAATGACGAGAGCAATAGATTAGACTATGAGATACATCTCATATTGTTTGTTCATAGGGATACTTAACAATAGGGGATTTTCTAACTTTTCGATGACCACACTTAACAAGTTAACAAATGATGCAGAAATAAAACTGTGTAACACCATTATCAAAAAGCACATGAGCAATAGTAGAATAAACAAATATCGTACCATCAATCACCCCTTTACCAGTATAGTGAGACTCTGTTGCTCTTAGTCATGATAGACACTGATCATATTCTGACAATGACTAGTGTTACAATAGTTATCTCAAAAGAAGGTCTCAAACTGCGATGATCCAGACTGAAAATTAACCATAAAAATCATGTTTTGTATAATTAAACGTGATTAAGTGATAATGAGTCATGAGATAAATTTGAATAAGAAATCGACCAATCAATTGAAGATATTTTTCAAACTAAAATTAGATATCTTAGATTATGGAATGGTGATGAAATGGAATTAATTGGATATATGCTCATTCAAATATGAATTTTTTCACGAAAGGTGGTAAATGTGCTATAAATGGTCATAGTAACTGTTTGTGGCTAATTGGAGAGGTTATTGTGCTTATTAATTCAAAACAAATTTAGGTCATAACGTAGACACATAAGTGAAGTGTATGACTTTGGATTGAAAAGATTTAGATATATGCAAGAAAAGCTATGCATATTTGAAGTTGGATAAGTCCATTCTACATTATTTTGGAATATGTCTTTAAATGAGACTTTATAGTAGAAAATTGGAAACGTGTATAAAAGAAAAAAATACTCTTAATACTTTGAAGTATGTAACCATATAATAAAGTTTGACAACCAATAGAGTTTGACACGTGTCACTTAAGGACTAATGATTAAGTGTGTGATTAAGATGTAATTAATATATTATTAAGATTAATTAATCATGATTAATTATGATAATCATGGGGATTAACTTATAACTAAGGTAGATTGATTAGTTTAAGGTAAGAGTGGTTAAGAGTAATTAACCATGGTATTTTTGTAAATATCCATGGATTGAAGGGTAAAATAGTACATTTTGAAGGACAAAAGGGATAAAATGGTCATTTTACCCTAGGAATTCTATAGAGAGTGGAAAAAGGCTGAAAAATCAGCTTCATCTCATTCTGAGCCAGAGTGAAAGGAGAGGAAGAAGAAGAAGAAGAAAATGGGGAAAAAGAGAGAATTTACCTTCAACTCCTTCCTCAAAGTTTTTCCTCTCATCAAGAGCATCCTTTTGAGCTAAAAATCAAGGGGTGAAGGTGAAGAATAAGTGATCTTCAAGTGGTAAGAACCCTAGCCTAGGTATTTTATAAATCATGTTAAATACTGCATGATTTAGGTAAAAGGAGATGGGTTATGTAATTATAAATGATATTTAACGAAATACATATTAGAATCTATGGTTAATATGAATCTGATATGAATCAAATTGGTTAGTTAAAGGATGATTTTATGGTGGTTTAAAGATGTGAATTGAATTGGATTTAAATTAAGGGTATTGAGTTCTTAAAGTTAAAATTGAGCATGAAATATAAAATTAGACAAATACATCTAAGTAGTTTGATTTTCATGGTATGAACATGGTGTTTGATAATGGATATAGCCACAAATTGGTTGAATAAAAGCATGAATTGAGGATGATAAATCATATCATAAATTATATGGTTGGTGAAGCCTAAGTGAAATATATGATCATTATATCTATTATGAATGGTTTTAAATAGATTAAAATGTCCATTTGGTGGATTATATAATGAGATTGTAATCTTAGGATGATTTAGTATTGGTTTGGCATGAATTGGATGTGAGCAATTGTGAGAAAAAAGGGTAAGTTGAAGGATTTCAACAATATGCCTCAAGTGCAATCAATCGGGGTCAAGGTGCAATCGACCGGGCTTTAAAAATAACGTAGAATCTATCGAGCGACACTAGACGATCAAATGTAGGAGTTGAAACTATATAAAATGTGGTCGATCAGCATTAAGGAGTGGTTGACTGGAATTAAGTAGTTACAGACTCATGGGCAAGAGATCGCAAAAGTAACAGAGAGGGAAAATACCTTGAGAGCAAACGACTGGTCTTTGAGAGTGGACGTCTATAAAAATGACAGTCTTAAGTTGTTAAAAAGTAGTCATGAGTGGATGACTGGAGTCATGAGTGGACGACCAGAAACTTTATTTTGCACTTGAAAATGTGTTGGAGCAGACGACCGTGGATGATGTGGGGCCATCCAGAACTTGTTATTTCAAGATATTTCCTTTTGGTTTTAACCTAATTGTTTAACCATTACATAAACCCTTTTGAGAGAGAATTGAGACAAAGATAAAATATGTCTAGATAGATGTATGACATCATTTCATGCATTGTTTGTGTATGCTTAATAACAAGATTTGCATAATTAATGTACATGCATTATTATTATGTATTATATGCATTCAATGTATATACACTGAGGATGTCAAATCATGCATCATGAAAATATTTATACGTATAAAAAGTATTATCTAGGAGGTATTATTGGTCACAAAGAAACCCAATATACCTTTTTAAGCTATGTATTATGTGACGTATGTAAAGTGAAAAATAGAAGGAAAGTGACTGTGAATCTCTCTTGGGTTGCAAGTCCCTAGTCCTTTAGAGGTTTCTATATTCATGGATACACCTATTGGAGACAGTGGCCAGTATGGTGGGGTTTTGTGTTTGTGTTCGACTTTACATATGATGATATTTGATCATTCATGTTAATAGTTACATAAATATTAACATTCATAGATATGTTGAGGGAAAATGACAAAACAACCATCATTCTTTACTGTCTTTGACAAACCAACCTTCATCCTTTTTTCTCTAACAAATTAACCACTAAACTATAGGAAAATTACGCCGCTAACATTGCTGTCACATTTGCCATTAATGCTTTGATGACGAACAGCAGTGGTTTGTCGTGGAACCGCAGCGGTTTGTCACTTGAAATTATTGTCTAAAATATTTGATCGCAAATTTGATGACTTAAACGGGTGATTTTAGGGTCAAAAAATGTAGGTCATGGGGCAAACCCAATAATGCATTGTAGATCTCTGAGAGAACTTCGATTTGATATCTTATGGAGCCAATTCTGACACTCGTATCTAAAGTTATGGTCCTTTGAAGTTGAAAAGGTTAAAGGACTCTACGAACTGCGTTTCACCAATTTTGACACTCGTTGCCGTTGCGCTTTGACGACAAGCCGCAGTGGCTTGAGGACAAACCGTACCGGTTTATTGTCAAACCGCCATGGCTTGATAACAAACCGCTGCAATTTGTCATCAAGCCTTTGCGGCTTGTCGTCAAACCGCAGCGGTTTGTCGTGAAACCGCCGCAGTTCCTCTGCAAATAAAAATATTTTATTGTCTTCTTTGTACGAAAACTCAGACAAACTGTGATTCTCCTCGACTGTAAAAAAATTGTAAATCATCCGAAAACTACAAACTTTAACGTTCTTTTACAAAATTTTCTAAATTATAAAACCCGAAATCTTCTAAATCCATTCTCTTACAAAATCCAAAATTTTCGAAATCCATTCTCCATGAATATTAACTCTTTTCTACTGAAAATCTATTTTATAATCATGAGTTCTTTCATTTTTTTTCGTTTTTTTTCCATGAGTATTTGTTCTTTTGCACTGTGATTTTGAGAAAGTTAACATGATTTTCAGAAAATTAACGGTGATGTTTGTGGCGGCAATTTTTCAAAAGTTCAGTGGTTAAATTGTTAGAAAAAAAGGATGATGGTTGGTTTGTCACTAACAATAAAGGATGATAATTGATTTGTCATTTTCCCATAAAACATTCACGTACATATTAATAATACAGTACTTGTTAAACAATAACACCATTTAATATAAAATGGAGCATTGAACTAAGTCACGTTATCACTACATCATTGTGAAAGGAGACTCGTGGTATGCATTATATATATATATATTACATAATTTTGGGTCATGGGATGACTTTGTTAGATTGTTATGTGATTGTAGTACCGTTTGTGATAAACATTAATTGGAAATGTCAAAGAATAGTGTAGGATTATGGTATTTAGGCAATGATCATAGAATTGTGAGTCTATGTATTGTTTTGTATGCATAATAAAGAATTCTTTCATATTAAAGAATTATTTGTGATAGACATGAATAGAAATATTTAAATAGTTTGAGATAGACATTAATTAGAAATATCTAGAAATAAAAAAGTCCTTTATATGGAGGATTATGTGGTTAAGGTATAGTTATGATAGAAATATTTTGTAAATATCTAGTTAGCTTGAGGTCAAACACATATTAGAGATGTCTAGTGTTGGTAATAGATAAACCATAAAAGAATATGAGAAATAGTTTCGGATTAGACATGAATAGAAATGTCTAGATAGATTAGGATGAGACACATTAGAGAGATGTCTAGCATTGGTGATTAATAAACCATAGAAGAATGCGAGGGATGTTTTGAGAATTTGACATTAATTGGAAATGTCTAAATAGTGATAGTAATAAATAGACCAAAATAGAACATATAATATACAATAAGGGAAATCCTGTTGGAATGAAGATAAGAAACTATAGAATAAACATTCTATAGAGTTTAAAGATGCTTAAAGGAGATAACACATAAAAATGATTTATACAGAGCAAATTATCCATGAAGTGGTGGTGCTTTAAAAAGATATAGCATAGGTGAATTGTGATGAGAGTATTTAGTAAATAAATACGTATTAGAATAGATTGTGCATAAATAGTGATTACACAAGAGAACAACTGGTAAGGTTGGCTATTGTAACATCCCATTTCCGTTTATAGATTTTTTTGTAAAATTTTGAACATTTTAAAATCTCATTTAAAACATATTTTATTAAATTATATCAGAGTACGTTGCATGGAATAAAATATTTAATCGTCTTACAGAAATAACGTAATAAAATACTTAAGCCCATCATAATATCTAATGCATTTAAAAACAACTTTATTTAATAGAGCCATAACCCCTGAGGTCGTCTTGCGCATGGTAACATAAGCTCGCATCACGTCACGCTCCTTCAACATTTGTTTCAACCCGCTCACTATTCATACCTACATCACAAGAGGAATAATGAGCCATTATCCAATACGGAATATAAAAATGTAATACAACCTTAACCTCTATGACAATTCTACATGCTTTAATTTCATATACCGTTGTAAGTTGGGTGAGAGCAACCTCTTCAGTTTCTGAACTCCCCATTTGGATTTGTTTTTACTTAAGAGTAACCTCTTCAGTATCCGAACTCAGTAAAAACAGATCCACTTACATTTACATTCGTTACTATTTACCATTTTACCATTAGGTGAGAGCAACCTCTTCAGTTTCCGAACTCACCACTCGTTGAGTAAGAGCAACCTCTTCAGTTTCTTAACTTACTCAAACGAGCTGTTTCTACGTGTTAGCAACCTCTTCAGTTTTCGAACTTACATAGAAATACCATACTTATCTTTATTATTAGTCCATGAAATGCATGACATACATCCTATCAATATGACTATATGAATATCACACAAAATAGTTCATATATATATTGCAAACAATATTACAACCACAAAACTAAAGACACAACTAAATTATCCTATAACAAACACAATCCATTTATCTATATACAATTATTCTTGATTTGTAAATTATCAAAGAATAGTATAATTAAAAACTTTCAAAAAATATTAACTTCCCATAGAACGAACAAGAATAATAATGAAATCATACTTCTATGTATAAGAGAACAACATGAAAATATATCAATTTCTTGGGAGAAATATACACTATATTTACAACTCTATCACCAAACTAGCTCTTCAAGGATAATATTGAAAACAATATATTTTTGCTTCTTTGAAAGATGTGAAATAAAAACTATTCTAGAAAACCTTAAATAATAGGTTGATAATCTATAGAAAACATTAACAATATCCCTACTATTGAATCCCTATCTATCAGAGAGCGTTCTCAATACATGTTCATCAACAATACAGCAGAATAATTTAACAGGGCATGCAACACTTTCTTTATTTCAACAAATTGCCAAATATTATAAATTGGTTTGGCTTGGAAACTACCACATACTAAACTGGCAGAGGACAATTATTTACAGAAAACAAACGTAATTCAACATATTCAGTAACCAAAACTACACAGAGAATAAACCAGCAACACATTTATCAACCAAATCTTACTCCTGCGATGTAGGTCCTTACGGACAAACCACATACAAATATTCCTTACCTCGTTCTCCTCAGTTTTGATTCTTCAGACTGGTAGAATAGCCTCTAGAACTCTCTCTCTCCTTCTCGGTTCTTCCCCTTTTTCCTCCTTCTTCCGAATGATACTTATCCTTAAATATGCATATTTATGCACGGTTTTAATGGCTAAAGAGTCAGCCATTGAAGACAAGAGGTGTTGGAGATGTTGGAACGTCAAAAGTCCAGATATTCGGCACTCAAGAAGATTGAGCTTCGTCTTCAAGCGTTGATATTAAATGGAGGTTGATCGATTCATCTGAAGGGTGATCGACCACCATTTCAGTCATTGCCCGCATATCTTAAACTTTACAAACTCCGACTGATCGCGCCGATTAATCGCCCAGAATGCGATCGACCACCGCAATCGACCGCCAACTTTCTTCATTGATTTTCGTTGGATTTTCTAAATTCCTTTAAATTTTTATTTCTTATATATATTCTAATATTCAACAAAATACTAATAATTCATAATTTCACTAAATCCAATAATTACACGAATTTAAATATCTGGGATATTACAGCTATGGTTACCTAAATCATAGGACTAAGCATTTATAAATATGCACTAAACACTTCTTACATAAAGAAGTGTATCACATAGATGAGATATCAATTAGAAATATCTAAAGATAGACAAAACATAGATCTTGGATGTGTGATCATAAAAGTTGATCAAAAGTTAAATGTTGAAAGTTAATGATGTGAGGATTAATTATGTTGGGCTTAATGCATGGTTAGTTGTGATATTAGTATGCTTTATTGAATCCTTAGATTATGATTCTTATTGAGGTTAAAAAGCTCATTGTGGTTATTTACCATATTTTTCAGGAATAGGTGGTAGCAGCTCAAAGACAAAAAAGTAAAGATTTATTGGATATCAGATTTTGCACAACATAGACCCAGAGTAAAATTTTGGGTTTTTATTTTGATGTATTTGGTTTTTAATTTGGCCTATATTTGTAAAATATAGTTAGATATAATTTTGTAAACAAATATTAGTGTACAACTTTCCTGTTTGGGTTAGATTTTATATTTATGTGGCTCAATTACACAAATGTATATGTTATGGTGAACTTCCCCAATTGTGATCATTATCTAGGTAGAGAATCCAGTTCGCGACGGGATTTCTGAGAGCATCAGTGGGTCGAGCCGTGACACAAACTGATTCCAGGTCATAAGATCCAACGGGTAGTCCAATCTCAGCAACTTCCACTAGACCCCAGCCATCATCTCAAAATAAAAGTTTGCAAACCCAACCCAATACTCAGTCAAAACACCAATTTACAGTCAAACTCTTTCGCATGACCCTCAACCAGTTCTTAGCACCTTGAGGGCCAAGTCTGCTAATAAACACTGGTGGGTTCATACATCCAAGTTACATAAAGAAATTCCTACGGCGAGTCTCTCAGTCTTGACTGCCACTATCTCTTGACATGTTCTGTAGCATATCTTTCAAATCAACAATAAGATCAACAAGCTGTGACTCAGAAGTCTATATAATAGGTGCAGCAGGTTCACAACCTCTAGGAGCTCTTCTCGGAGGCAGTTTAACTTGAGAAAGTAATAATCGAGAGCACGTCCTTAGACACAACAATAGCAACTAACTTGTACACTACTACATTATCTATCTTAATGATGTCACTTTTCAAGATAATAACATAGCTCTGATACCAATATTTCCATAAAAACCCAAAGAGAACTTGAGACAGAATAAAGAACAACCCGACCCAAAAATGAATCGAGTAGCCCAACCTTTTTTTTGTAAAACTTAGTTACATTAAAGAACCATGAAAGACTGAAAAAAAAATAGTCAGGGCCAAACCAAAAGGGTTAAACCATTAGTCCAATAGTAACATGACAGATCAACAGTATTATAAGTCCACAAAAGAAAACTATGTCAATCCTTAACCTCACAACAAAGTCTCTTGAAAATAATAATAACTAAAAAGGAGAAATAAATTGTCAAGCTCACTTCTGCTCTGGTAATTAGGGATCTTCAAAACTAAATCCTAAAACGAAGGGAAGGTTGTATAAGGTGAGTCGACTAACTTATATCATGTCATCGACAACAACAATAAAGGCGATATTTGGCGATCATAACAACAACAAACAATCCTGATTAGGTTTAGGGTTTTGTACTTAGGGACATGACACATACAGCTGTTCCATTACTCTAATTAACAACAACAAATAAATACATTTTCTAACAACTGAATGTGAATAAAGAAAAAAATAAACCAAGCTGATCAATAACATTAAATATGCATGCTCAATTTTAAATATGTCTAGTGAAAATACAATGGATAATATGAAAAATAGACGAGCCATCAAATTAGTCATATCACTTTTATATGAGAATATGTCTCAAAATGAATTCAAAAAAACAATGCAATGCTGGACATAAAATAAATCTATACCTCAATTAGCCTATCAATAGCCAAGTAAAGCTCAATTAATCAATAATTCAATCAATCTAAATCTTGCTAATCTGTTGGACCTACCAAAGTATGCTTATACAAATCAATACATTTTTCTAACCATTTTAAAAATTCATTGGAACTCATAACTGGAATAGAAGCCAATTTATGGAACTCATAGAATAATCGCTAAAAATATCCAACTTTTAGAATCTGTTTGGGCGTTCTTTTCACTGTTAAAATTTTGGTTGACCATAGACTAGTCTAGATGTCTGCTCTAGAAGCGTCGTTCCCTCGGTCCATTTCTGCAAAAATGATTACTCACATGAAAATGTGCATTTTCGCAAATATGTGCCTTCTGCATGCCTCTGCAAAAACTTTCGCTTTCATGGACAAGTGTCATTCGCATACTGTTTTGAAAATCTTCACTTCCCTTTCCATTAGAGAAGTGAAATCATTTCTGCAGACACGTGTTATCCGTATATTATTTCGTAAACCTTCACTCACGTTTCCACTGTGGAATCCAATTTTTGCTGTGAAATCCTAGTTTCCACTGCAAATGCGTAGCTTGTATGCTACATAAAATTTCCAGGCGTTCAAAAGACCCCAATTTTCTTTAAAAAATTCTCTAACTTTAACAACACAGAGTACTTTTATGCATAATTCTCACTTTTTAAACCATTAATTTTCATATTCAAATCAGAAACCAACATTTTTAACAGCCAACACAATTTATGGTCAGGCACTGTACAAAGAATTAGGTTTTACCTTATGAGAATATCCGAGATACAAGCTTTTAAATTTCAACTTTCAACAACTCGATCCAATAGATAAAACATTAACATGATCAATTCCATTTATCAAAATTTTAAATTTTAAGATGATATATTGATGGACTACGAGTCCATTCCATCATTAATCAAACTTTTAATATTATTATGGAGAGATTCAAGGTCAAGCATAGATGAAAATTCAAGAGCAATTAGAGGAAAATGAAAGGACTTTCCAAAATTGTCTTCCTTCTAACCTTGGACGAATGTCTGACTATTTTGGCATTCGCAACCATGTCATTTCAAAAAAGAGTGTTTCATAAAGATTGTAGCTGACTTCCTAAGATTTCTAGAATGGATTAGAGCGCTAAATTTAGAGTTCATTTGCTATATCAAAAGCCCACGGAACAGAGAGCATAGATTAAGGAAAGTCCAAGTGTCCAATCTAGGAGACCAAGGAAATTTCTATATGGAAACCATTCAAGTGGCCAAGCACCAACAAGGATTAGCTAATTAACCTATTTTCTATTAAGTAGAAAATCGAACAACTTATACTATGAGCTGATTAGGGTTATTGTCGCATAATTAGTTTACTATTATTTTATAGTTTGTAATTAGCTATTTAAAGCCACTCTATGTAATTGTTTAAGAGAGTTGAATTTGATAATAGAAAAACTTTGGCTTATTTTCAAAATTAGAGTGATTCATTTTTCAACCTTTGATGAGTTATATCCAAAGTATCATTATGTGAGTAATATCACAAGATTGGACTCACTTGGAGTTGAGTGAGTTTTCTTATTGGCATCCGCAACCTTACTCCTTGGAGAAAGGCTGTGAGAAATGATGTCCAACCATTAAAAGGCGTCTCAATCAACAAATCATCTATATGGAAGTGTTCATCTTAATTTTTTCTATTTTAGGCGATATAAATTCTATCAAGTATATTTCCTAATCCGTAGCTGATATTTACATAATTTTGGAAATGTTCTTTTCATTATTCATCCAAGTTGGTGTGGTCAAAATTTCAGCTCAAAAGCTTCTAAAATGAAGGAGTTACAACTTCTAAAGTTAGACTTTCCAAAAGTGAATTGTGGCAAAATAAAGAAACCAAGGAACCGGTCGATCAACTCTATCCAGCTCAACCGATTCCTTCATTCGGGCGCCATTGCCCATTTTGGTTGACCTTTTCCTCAACCACATTTCAAGAGTCGACTTTGTCCTATTTTTTCGATCGACGATACTAGAATGCTCTATCAACCGCTCTATCGATCACCGTGCCTGAAAGCAGTCACCTTTGGTCGATCAACATACTTCACTTCTTCAACATATTTTATAAGTTATTTCTTTAACCTTTCCACTGGTGCATCATATATTTTCACAATATGAAAGGTACAAATTCCTTACCAAATATGTTAACTCTGAACTTCAATTTATAGTCAACTCTCTCTCACTCAACACTTTGTTCTTCTCTTGAGAAAATATTCAAAAACTGGAAAGAAATGAAAATCTTAGAAGATGTCCTTATATTATAGCCAAATGAGTAATATTTTTCTTAGAAACAGCAATAGAAAAGTAATTAAATAATATATTAAATTATTATATTTTATTTTTGAAGAAAATTACTTAATTATCTTGAAGCCTTATATATCTGGTTGGTTTTGTTCCTAAAATCCTTTAAATGCTCACACTTTTTTGACATATCCGTATTCTAATTACTTTTCAACAAATCAGAATATTATTTATTACTTTTATGACTTCTGTCACATTAGGCAATATTAAAAAAAAAAATTGAATTTCTATGGACAATAAGTATAAAAATATGAACCTCAATTGTAAAATAGGCACCTGTCCTCTTAGTCACATAAATATTTAATGCATGTGATTTTAGTAATTAAAACGACCATAATATTCAAAGTCTGCAAAAATAAAATACGGAAAATATAATACAATTGATTTGAAGAATTCCACGATAAATAACTAATTTTGTTCTTCATGTCTTCCATTTTTAGCACTTTCTCTTCTCTTACAATTGAATATTCTAATTCAGCTCTCTTTGATTATTTTTCGAGCTTCTTTGTCGTGGAAGCAACTGATTTATGAAGTGCGGGTCTCCTAAAATATGGAGGCTTTTTTTGTCCCTCTAAATTTGGAATTCTCAATTTTGTTGAGATTTGCTACGTCCCTTTTTGCACTTAAATCTTGTAATTATATAATATGATAAATAACTTCAAAATTGTGATCTTTTCTTTGAAAATTTGTTGAAATTGCGTTTTTTTGGACTCTGCCCTAAATTGCTATGGCAGTCCTACAGTAATTCTCATGTTTCATTGAATGTGCATTAAAATTCTGCATAAAATAATATTGCAATAACTTTATTTGGCAGTCATCAATGACAATCCTAAGCTCAATCTTGACTCCATCTAAACTCCATGCACATGATGGAGGTGAGGCTCCGCGTTGTCCCCACAACCCCATAATGCATGAACCTTGAAGGTATGCCGTGATAACTACGAGCCTTTCAAACTGGTTCAAAATAGAACAGAGGGTCGCCAAAAATCTAACACCTACCATGACTTCTTCCTAAACAACAAGAATCAGATTGAAAAACGAAGGACAAAACAAGACAAACGCAGTGAAATTTGGACAAATGGAAGGACGTCGGCAGCTCTGTTTTGGTGTCTTATTATGTGCATGGAAACTGGGTGATTGAGTTGACCATTCAATCTTACAAATCGTGTGAGAATTGAAATTGCCTTTCAGATGACCATTTTTTTTATTTTGTTGTCCCATTCTAAATATGTCTGCAATAATAATCCAGTCAGATTTACACATAATTCTTTTTTAATTAAATAATATTAATCAGAGACTAATATTTTATTTCTTGAATAAATATGGAAGAAAATTGAGTCAAACAGAAAAGTCGGCATTCAAGTGTTCTTAGAATTTGGTCGAAATGGTATCTACTTTCAAATTGGTCATATTATTTTCTATTTTTCTATTTTTTAATTTATTAAAATTTATCGATTCCTTCAAAACAAACAATAAAAATAAAAATATTGTTTTTGGATAATAATTATTATATAAAAATGACTACTCTGTAGAACAATGAAAGTTATTATAAATTTTTTTTAAAAATTCTTTTATTTTTATTTAGAAAGAAAAAATAAATAAATAAATGCATATTGTCTTTATTTTTTGTATATAGTTTTTGAAAATGGTTAGTAAAACTTTCCAAAAATGTAGAATATTTGTTTAGTCAGTCTTCAAAAGATGATCATGATATTATTTTTGAATATGTCTTGTTTATTGAAGAATAATGCTGAAATAATTTGTTAAATTTTACTTATTCAACTAAAATAGTTTATAAATGTTTACTCAATTAACATATTTATTTTAAGATAATTATTAAATAAAACTTTGTAATTTAAAGTAGAAGCAACTAATATTCTATATTTTAAATTTCTTCAATATAAATTTTGTATTTTGAAGCTGTTACCGATTTAATACGTTGCTGAAGATACTCTCAATTTTTAAGGATGAGGCTGGAAAGGATGACTTTCATGGTTTGAAGACTACGAATTTTTCAGAGATTCAACCATGGAAGTCCAGAGGCATTTTCTGGGTTTTGAAGATGATGAATTTTTCAGAGAGTCTAGAGAGACTAAAAAAGTAAATTAAGGTGGCCACCATTTTAATTTTGCGCAACTGAGCTTAATTAGATAAGCTCTTGCGAATCATTTGTTAGGAAAAATCACCTAAATCCATTGTGCGGAATATGACTTTTCTAATATTTAGTACCTGATTCAAATCACAAACAAAAACCGAGTGCAGATGCAATAACAGTCGAGTGATAATCAAGACAAATTAACCAAATCAACGCACATAAATTTTTAGCGTGGAAAACCCCAAAATGGGTAAAAACCATGGGACCCAATTAGGCCGCTTAAAGCTTCCACTATAAAAAATAATAATGGGTACAACCAAGTCTCAATACAGCACAATCATCATCACAAAGATGGAATCAAGAGGGTAACAAAGAAGAAAAGAATCTCACAATGGAATACTTAGATTTCTTTTGTTTATTTTTATCCAACCAGATAGACTTACAGAGCTCAAAAACAGATCTTCACCGTTCAGATTAATGCCCAAGAAGTCATCAACCCGCTGTCAAAATTTCACGCCGATCCAACGGTCCAAACTCTGGTAAATTGAACTTTTCTGAGACTACCTAGCTAAAATCTGAAAAACTGCTCTATTTGTTTTTCTCTCCCTTTCTCTTGCTATGTTGCTGTATAATTTTTAGGGTTCTCACACACCCTTTTTTTTTTCTTCTTCTTTTAACATTGGGCTTGGGCCCTTATTTGTCTAGCCCACAATTGGGCCGAACATAACAAACTCTCCCTTCGGCTCAAAAGGTGGGCTCCAACAAGCCCGCTCTTCGTCAACAAGCCTCAAGTTTTTCCTTTGGTAAAGTCTTTGTCAACATATCGGATCCGTTCTCACTAGTGTGAACTTTCGCCAAGTGCAACTGCTTCGTTTCAAGCACGTCTCGAATCCAATGATACCTCACATAAATGTGTTTTGATCTCGAATGAAATGAAGAGTTTTTAGAGAGATATATAGCACTCAAACTATCACTGAATACAACATATTTCTCCTGGCACAAACCCAATTCCTCAAGGAATCTCCTCATCCACAAAGCTTCTTTGCAACCCTCAGTAATTGCAATGTACTTAGCTTCTGTGGTGGATAGCGCAACACACTTTTGCAATTTTGAATGCCACGACACGGCTCCCCCTGCAAAGGTCATCAAGAATCCTGAAACGGACTTCCTGGAGTCAACATCGCCTGCCATGTCTAAATCGGTGTATCCAACTAGCATAGGATCACTACTACCAAAACACAAACACACTTTGGAAGTACCTTGAAGATATCTTAGTATCCACTTCACTACTT
The DNA here is from genome assembly GCA_022433065.1 of Begonia loranthoides. Taxonomy (NCBI): domain Eukaryota; kingdom Viridiplantae; phylum Streptophyta; class Magnoliopsida; order Cucurbitales; family Begoniaceae; genus Begonia; species Begonia loranthoides. The sequence goes on along the minus strand of CM039486.1, from coordinate 19,923,594 downwards.
CTCAGTCAAGACACTCGAGGATGTGTTGCGTGCTTGCATTCTTGAATTTCATGTCAAGTGGAGTAAGATGCTACCGTTGATCGAGTTCGCATACAACAATAGTTTCCAAACCACTATTGGTATGGCTCCCTATGAAGCTCTGTACGGGAGAAAGTGCAGATCTCCTTTGCATTGGGACGAAGTTGGTGAAGCTGAACTTTATGGTCCACAGATAGTTCAGGTAATGGCCGAGAAGGTGGCAATTATTAAGCAAAGGATGTTAGCAGCGCAAAGTCGCCAAAAGAGCTACGTAGATAATCGACGACGAAACCTGGAATTTAATGAAGGAGATAGAGTGTTCTTGAAGGTATCCCCTTTCAAGGGTATTGTTCGATTCGGGAAGAGAGGAAAGCTAAATCCTAGATACGTGGGTCCTTATGTGATTACGGAAAGAGTGGGGCCAGTCGCTTACAGACTTCATTTACCGGACTCCATGGTGGGTGTGCACAACGTATTCCATGTATCCATGCTTAAGAAATGTCTTGGTGAAGCGGCTATGTTGGCTAATCCTGATCATGATGTCGTAGTGCAACCTAATTTGAGCTACACTGAGAAGCCTGTCCAAATCCTTGATTCGAGAGTAAAAGAACTAAGACGCAAGCGGATTCCATTGGTCAAGGTTCTGTGGCAGAACCATAGTCACGAGGAGGCCACATGGGAGAAAGAAGATGATATGAGGGCTAGATATCCCGAACTATTTAGTGGCTAATTTTGGGGACCAAAATTTTGTAAGGGGGAGAGTATGTAACACCCCGTTTCCGATTTTCTAGCTTTGCAATGTAGGCAAGTTGGAATAAATAAAATATTTTGATTCGTGTCTAGACGAGTTGTTTTGGATGAAACTTAAGTTTGGAGAGTGGACCGTCGTACCTCGAAATTAGCCTAAAACGGGAATCTAATACTTGAATTTAGAATAAATTAATTTAAATATAAGATTTAACTAAACTAAAGAATTAAATAAATAAATAGATTATTAATAAAATAATAATAATAATAATAAAATAAAAAAATGAATATGAAGGAAAGGAATTCCTTTTGTCTGGAGATCGACGCAGAGAGGGGAAATATTGGGGGGAAATCGGAAAGAGAGAGAGAGAGGGCTCGGCGAGGGAAGAATCGACGCCGGGGAGTTGCGATGATGGCCGGCGACACGACGGAAGGCAGCGTGCGGTGTTCTGGATGGAGCTCGACGGCGGAAACGCTGTTGGAACAACGGCGAATCATCAGGTCTCACGGCCCTGTTCCGCAGCATTTAGCGGCGGTGAGCTGCTCCTCTTCCGAGTGTTCGGTGGAGGCTCCGGTGAGTCGTCGACATGGTTTGTCGACATCTAGATCTGCGTCAATGTTGTAGCCGATGAGTCGTTCGACTGGTGCGACCTACACGGCGTCGGATTGGTGATGACAGGTCAGCTTAGCATATTTTGATTTCAAACTGCGAATTTTAGGAGATTGCGAAATTTTGGGGGATTAAGATCTCGGCTGGACAGCTGCGATCAATCAACCAATACGATCCACAATTCACGGGAATCACCTCCACCATTTCGGTTCTAGCTCTGTCCCGATTGGTTTCCGCCCAAACTTCACATGGTAATTCTAACCCTCTTATACACGGTTGGAGACTGCAATTAAAAAGGGGAGGAATTATTTCCATAGGAGAAGAATACGAATTGGAAGAGGGAAGTCTGTGGGTAGTGTGCAGTGGGCATCCCTACATCGATCAAATTCTGTTCTGTTCTGTCAGTGTTGCTCGATTTGGTTTTCATCAATACAGGTAAGGAATTGGGTTGGCCACGTAGGCCCGATACCCAAGTAATGCATATATGTGTGTGCTAATTGAGTCTTCTGTGTACTGCCTTGTGGTATTTCTTCTAGATTTATTGTTAAAGTAGTGATATGTTCTAATTCCTCCTGTGTTATATTTCATTAATATTCTGTGATGATGAAGTGTAAGGAAAGAGTCACGAAAAAGAGATGGAAAAATTTGGGTAGAAACAGATTCAACATCTTTATGTTTACTCTTTGTTTATGTGCACCTTAATTCTGTGTTGTAGTAATCCACTTACTGGTATTTATTGTCGCATCCCTGTGATGATTCTCTTACTTTTAATGTGTTAATCGTGGAAGATCAGTGGGAATGGGTTGATTTGGCATCTGTCTCTGTGTTCAATATATATATATATTCTTCTTTGTCTAATCTTTAATATTGTCATTTATGCTGCATATGACATATTTCACTATCTGTCCTTCAGTACATGCTGTTTATAAAATTGATATAATGTTTTGCACATATCATTATTTGTAGACGTTAGCTCTTTATTCTGTATGTTGCTGTGTTGCACTAAAGAGGTCAAGATATATTAAATGAAATGAATATGACAGGTTAGTATGATATGCTGACTCGTTGTTTACATTATACTTCAAGTACACAATCCAACAGTTTCTATCCTTGTCACTGTAGTATATTCCAACATATTGAGATAATAAATGGGTGTTGCAATTCATATCGAAAATTGATAGATGTTTTATATATTCCACTTTTAAATCACACTGATGCTGCCAATAATTAAGAGCATGTTCCATTTCTTTATATTCATTGCTGTTGATTTAATTGAGAAATAAGTTAGTGATTTTGATTCATGTGATCTACAGTTACTGTTTTATGATATCAAAAGAATGTCTTGTCACCTTAGTTATTCATTGATATTCTATGAATATTTAGATAGCATATCTTGTTGCCTTATAAAAATATATTGTTACTGCATTAGTCAAATATAAAGCATATTTAGTTGTTGAGATTCTATTGCATGTTCTAGTTAGTGATACAACGTAGACTCCATGTTGTTAAATTTCTTCACCAATAAGTATAACTCGTTGTATTATTATTTCCTTATTACCGTATACTGCTCATTGTGAATTAAAAGTGTGAAATTATTTAATTGTATGGCTTCAATAAATATTATAATTGCACTGAATGGAATGACTTTTAGTTAATGACATGAAATTACTTAATTAATATAGTTTTGCTTATTAGCATAGTATTGATAAGTAGTATGAACTCCCCTATTAAACATGATTCATTCTGTATCTTCGCTGTTTACAATCATTGTATGCTATATGATTAGATAAATAGACTGCTAGCCATTTCATTTATCTTTGATGACTAAATATGTTTTTGAAATTCACAGTTTGTATGTTTGTCTAATGCACCTTGTTTTATCATGTATAAGATATTGTCATTTTGTTATTTACTATAATATTGCTTAGTATTCATGTTTATGTTACTAGGAGTGTCTCATACATTCATATAATAGAAACAAAGTAAGGAGTACCCTCGGGGTGGTACTCACAAGCATAGTAAGGGAGAGTAAAATGATAAAGAAAAGACCAAAGGAAAGAAAAGAAAAGAAAAGAAAAGGGAGTTAGGAGGCGGATGGGTAGCGGTCCTAGTCTGATAATTAGGAAATGCCCCTACCATATCGGGAACGGGACCTAGTTGTCCATAGGAGGTTAGGTCCGACCCACTATACCATCTCATACGGGTCTTTTAATCTCCAGCTCGATGTATGAGTAAAGAAAGAAAAAAAGGAAAGAAAGAAAGAAAGAAAACGTAAACGAAAGAATTGGTTTGGGTGGCCCCATTCCAAATGGACTAAAAAGAGAGGTACTGCATTTTGTTTTCCCCAATTCCTTACTGAGCCCAAAAAGTTCACATCCTTACTTGTGGTGTAGGTAATGAAGTAATCGTGATGGGAGTTGATGAGGAGGTCATTCCGATGGAGCCTGCGGTATATCCGGAGAAAACGCGAAGAGAGCAGTAGTAAGGTTACGGTACGCCAGTAAGGAAGAAAGACAAGTAATAAAAAGGGTTTAATGTCAAATGTAGTATGTGAACGTTTATTTAACCTTTTCTTGTTTAGTTGACTGGTATTTAAAGTTTTATTTGGATTTCATTACTATTTGAATTAAATACATTTTAAAATTCACGATTCCGCAGTTTAAAATTAAATAGGGTTAAATTATCTTTAAATTTAAACAAATTGTTTTAGAAAGTTAGTAACACTCGAATTATTGCACTCTGTATTTAAAAGTTTAAATATTTAAATGATATTTTCCTTAAAGTTGTCAATTGAGTTAGAAATTTAATGAGTTTTAAAATAAGTAGAAATTCAGGTCGTTACACATATGGAATACGACACATGTCCGCCTTTTCTTCCTTACTTGTAGGACATTGCTTTGAAGTGAGCTTGAAGTGACCTGCAAGTGGAGAACAGACTGCCTTAGCCTTACACATGTTGAACTTTTCAAGTACTTTCTTGATGTAGTCTTCCTACGACAACCACAGGTTCTCATTCTTCCTATGATGAGAAATCTTTATGCCGATAATCTTTTTTGCCATCCCAAATCTTTCATGGCAAAAGACTTGCTCAATTGTCCTTTCAACTTAACAATCTTGCTAGTATCATGGCCTATTATCAACATATTGTCAACATACAAGAGGAGAATAATGAAGTCATCTTTGGAATACCTCTTCATGAACACACAATGATCTGACGATGTTCGGCTATACCCGTGGCTCACCATGAATGAGTCAAACTTCTTATACCACTGCCTGGGAGCTTGTTTAAGGCCATACAAGCTCTTCTTTAACTTTCACACAAGATGCTCTTTTCCTTTGACTTTGAACCTTTCAGGTTGCTCCATGTAAATTTCTTCCTCCAACTCACCATGAAGAAATGTTGTTTGCACATCAAGTTGCTCAATCTCCAGGTTCAAGCGTGCTGCTAGACCAAGAGCAACTCAGATTGAGGACATCTTTACAACTGGAGAGAATATTTCTTCAAAATTGATTCCCTTCTTCTGACCGTACCCCTTCACAACCAATTGAGCCTTGTACCTTGGTTGTGAGCTACTGATTTCGGTCTTCAACCTATAGACCCATCTATTCTTGAGAGCTTTCTTTCCTTGCAGCAGTTTCACCAAGTCATAAGTGTGATTCACGTGAAGAGATTGCAACTCTTCTTCCATGGCTTTCAACCACTCTTTCTTCTCATCAACAGAAATTGCTTCTTGATAAGTTTCTGGCTCTCCAGCATCAGTGAGCATCATGTCCTCATTTGAAGACTACTTGGTAGAAGGACGACGCTCTCTGGTAGATCTTCTCAATAGAGGTTCGTTTGGCAGCTCTTGAACCTCTTCTTCGACTTGCTCAGTTAGCTCAACATCGTCAACTATGGGAGGCATATCATCGCTGATGTCATTGGAATTATCTAACCTGGTTCTTCGTGATCATGACTCTCTACAGGTGTAGGAACTGAATCCAAATCAATCATATCATCATTGTACCTCTCCATTGTTTTTGTCTTATGACTATCTTTGATGCATTGGTCTTCTACGAACACTGCATCTCGGCTTCTACTAAGCTTTTTCTGCACTGGGTCGTAGAACCTGTAGCCAAACTCATCGAGACCATAACCGACAAACACACATAGCCTTGTCTTCACATCGAGCTTCGACCGCTCATCTTTCGGAATGTGAACAAACGCTTTGAACCCAAAAACACGCAGATGAATATACGAAGGTTCCTTTCCAGACCAAACTCGATCCGAAACCTCAAAGCCCAATGGAACACACGGCGTGATAATCAAAACATGGACCACTATATTCCATGCTTCACCCCAAAAGGACCTCAGCAATTGTGACTGTGAGAGCAAACATCTTACCCTTTCCACAAGTGTCCTATTCATTCTCTCAGCTAACCCATTCAACTGAGGAGTTTTCAAAGGTGTCTTTTGATGTCGAATACCTTGCTACCTACAATACTCATCAAATGGTCCACAATACTCACCACCATTATCTGTTCGTATGCACTTAAGCTTCACACTTGTTTCTCTTTCAACACGAGCATGAAATTGTTTGAAGACGTCCAACGCTTGATCTTTTGACTTCAACATATACATCCAAACCTTCCTTGAATGATCGTCGATGAAAGCCACAAAGTAAAGGGCACCACTAAGTGTTCTTGTCTTAATCGGACCACACGCATCAGAGTATACCATATCAAGTACACCCGTTTTTCATAAGTGAGGAGCCCTCTTGAAGGAAACTCTAGTTTGCTTACTTGCCAAGCAATGAGCACACCGCTTTAGAGAACCTTTTTTCACACATGAGAGAAGGTTCTTCTTAGCTAGTAGCATCAATCCCTTCTCACTCATGTGGCTAAGCCGATTGTGCCAAAGTTCTATTGTGTCTTCATCATCTACCGCATTTGCAGTAGACTCCGTGATTTTCGCATGCATCACATATAATGAGGAACATTTTTGTCCTCTTGCCACGATCAGAAAGCCTTTGGTGAGCTTCCATTTACTGTCACAAAAGGTGTTGCAAAATCCTTCATCATCGAGCTACTAGTGGAGATCAAATTCATGCGGATGTTGGGAATGTGCTTCACACCTCTCAAAACTAAGGTATTGCCATTGTCAGTCTCCAAACGCACATCTCCCATACCAATGGCTTTGGTAACACCATCATTACCCATCTTCATGCTTCCAAAGTCACCAGAAGTGTATGACGTGAAGAAATCCCTCTGCGCTGTAGCGTGTATCGAAGCACCGCTATCAATTACCCAACTTGTATCTTGGCAAGTGAGATTTACGGCTTCCTCATCATAGACAATTAAGAACTCATCAGTGGCTGTGGCTACCTTTTCGCTTGTATCACCCTCATCGGTCTTCTTTTCATTTCCCTTAGTATTCAGATTCTCTCGAAGAAACTTTCGACAAAATCTCTTTATGTGTCCCTTCTTACCATAGTAATGACACTCAAAATTTGCATATTTTCCGCTCTTACTTTTGCATCTGCTTTTATCTTTTGGACCTCTACTTTGACTCCTCCCCCTATTTTCGGTGACTAGGATGTCTGACTGTGAAGAAGAACTCGTCGTCTTTCTTCTCATCTCCTCATTCAACACACTGTTCTTGACTACATCCATAGCCAATTTACCATCCGGGGCTGAGTTGGACAACGACATTCTGAATATCTCCCACAAGTCCAGTAAAGTACCAAGAAGTAATAATCCCTGAATCTCATCATCAAACTTGATTTTCATTCCAGCCAACTGATTTATAATCCCCTGAAATGTATTCAAGTGGTTTGTCAATGCTTTCCTATTCTGATACTTTAACCCTAATAGTTGCTTGATCAAATACAACTTGTTGTTACCTGTCTTTCGAGCATACAAATCCTCAAGCTTGTTCCACATGCTCTGTGCATTCATTTCCTCACTGACATGGTTGAGGAAATTATCATCTACCCACTACCAAATGTACCCGCACACCTGACGATGACATAATTCCCATTCAACATCTGTTTTATTGGCCAGCTTCTCAATGGCAAATACTGGCAGATAATAGTCTTTCACATAAAGGAGATCTTCCATCTTTCCCTTCCAAACATGATAATTGGAGCCATTCAAAGTAACCATCCGACTTGTATTGCTCTTCAAGATTCGAGTAGGCACAAGAATAAGAACCTTGCTCTGATACCATTTTGTTAGGAAAAACCACCTAAATCAATTATGCGGAATATGACTTTTCCAATATTTAGTACATGATTCAAATAACAAACAAAAATCGAGTGCAGATGCAATAACAGTCGAGTGATAATCAAAACAAATTAACCAAATCAACGCACCCAAATTTTTACCGTGGAAAACCCCAAATTGGGTAAAAACCATGGGACCGAATTAGACCGCTTAAAGCTTCCACTATCAAAAATAATAATGGGTACAACCAAGTCTCAATACAACACAATCGTCATCACAAAATGGAATCAAGAGAGTAACAAAGAACAAAAGAATCTCACAATGGAATACCTAGATTTCTCTTGTTCGTTTTTATCCAACTAGATAGACTTACAAAGCTAAAAAATAGATCTTCAATGTTCAGATTGATGCCCAAGAAGTCACGAACCAGCCGTCAAAATTTCACGCCGATCCAACTGTTCAAACTCTGGTAAATTGAACTTTTCTGAGACTGCCTAGCTAAAATCCGAAAAATTGTCCTATTTGTTTTTCTCTCCCTTTCTCTTGCTATCTTACGGTATAATTTTTAGAGTTCTCACACGCCCATTTTAATTTTCTTCTTTTTTAATATTGGGTTTGGGCCCTTATTTGTCCAGCCCACAATTGGGCCGAACATAACATCATCTTTGTCTAAACAACAGTCTTTTAGTGGCTAAGTTTATCCTCGAGCTTCTCCTTTGCCTCCATTTCTAAACCCATAAACAGAAACTTTTACCGTATGGATGAAATCTCTTTGGTGTCAGGAAAATAATATAGTATTGTGAAATAGTATGAATAATATTTATATGGACAATTCTCAGAAAACACTATTCTTTACAATTTTATTAGATAAAATTACATTTCCAATATGATTCTTGAGGGTTAGGTGTAAACATAGGTTTGGCGGGAATGTTTTCGGTTGACATTTGGGGCATGAAACAAAAATCCTCAGGTAATGAAAAGAGTGAATTTTTTATGGAAATTTTGTTTATGTTTTGGTAACGGTTCTGGATTGTTTGGGTATTGGAAATTAGTATAGAATGCGTTAATGCATTCTAAATTGTTGTGAGATTATCGGAGGTCAGGAAGGAATTCCCAACTGAAAGTTTTAGTTTTTGGCCAACAACGATTCGCTAGAATCGTTGAAGGTATTTTGGCCAGCTATGATTCCTCATAATTGCTAAAGGCTATATTTTTGGGATCAAAATCTTCAGGAAATAATTTCCAACCAGAACTCCTAGCCTTTGATTACCAGTGATTATTGCTGGATGTGGCCGAGAGGAGCAAATTGAGCTCTGTCCTTGGACAAAGTAATCTGCCCAAAAACCATTACAGTTTATGGGTTGCTCGGCCCGTTGACAGAGAAACCCATGGGCCACAATCCATGTGATTTGGCTTGAACCTTGTGTTTGAGTTTAGTCCATGCACTGTTTTGGGCTAGCCCCATACACTAGTGGGCTTAATTTAAATGTTTTATTTCAAATTTTTAACATGATTGTCCTTGAGTCGTTTTGGGGTCGTATTGGATTGTATTGATTGTGTTAGACCTTCTCCTTTGGTTTATCCTCGTTAAGCATGAAAATTTAAATAATAAAATTTTATATTATTTTATCATAATATTTAGAAAAATAATTATGATTAGGTTCTAAAAACTTAAGAGTTATTAGACTTGTTACTGTTGGGCTTCATGAGCCATTTTAGTTGGGCCTTGGTATTGAGTTACCCAAATTCAAGGTAGAAGTTATTTTATGTTTAACATATATTAAATCATAAAATGTCTAATATTGTTTTAAATAAGATATGTTTAATTTACCGTTCAGTTCAGTTACATTCATCGTTGCATTTATTTACTTTTATGAAATAGATAATATGACAGTTATATGTATCATGTCCTTAGGTTTTGAATCCCTAAATCTGATCAGGGTTTATTTGGATGTTGTGATTGTCTGAGTATCGCTGTTGTGAAATTTTACTGTTTATTTTATTGTTCGTTGGTACTTCTTTGACAAGTTGATCTGCTTACAATTAATAATTTGAAAGCATGCATAATTTATAAATATTGAATATAAAATTAAATTCCTACTGAGTTTGTTGACTCACCTCATATTGATTTTTTCATTTCAGAAAGTAACTAGAATAATCCCTAATTGTCTTCACAGTAGTAGAATTTGAAAGTTTTTCTTATGCTAATTATTTTGTAATTTTTTCTAAAAAGGACTTATAATATATTTAGTGAGATTTGTATATTAGTTTTATTTTTTCTTTTTAAGTTCTTTTTGAATAGTTTTAGATTATATTATTTTACTATATCGTAATGTCACTGTCGAAGATATGTTATTTGGGCCTAGATTGTAAATAAATCTTTAAATCTTTCACTGTTAAATTTTTGATTTAAGAGAAAGGTTGGACGATTCGGTTCGTTTCGGGGCGGGTCGTTTCCCGTTTGTCTCGAGTCCCTTTTGAGCCGTGACAATTACACCACTCAACAAGCGGTACAAAAAATCATTACAGATGCGATAAAAAAATATCAAGAATATTTTTCCGACACTGTTATGAAATAACTAAAAACCCCAGTTGGAAAAAAAAAATCACAGGGAGCAAGTCCAGAAAGATCTTGCTATGAAAAATAGGATTTACAATATTGTTCTAGAAAGCGAATATTCACTGAAAAAATTTGTATTCTTATATTTCACAATATGCACAAAAGCTATAAAACCACTATTTTATAATAATAAATTTCATATGTAAATTTTTCGTATTTTGTTTTGTCAGGGTGTTCAAAAGTTGAATCGTTTTGTTATGTAGCGATCACGTATGAATTTTCAGTCAAATAGTCAAAATTGAGAATTTGGGAATCCATAGAGTGGTAAAAAAATCGAAGAATTTAATTAGGTGAATGAGAATTATCTCAGGACGAAATTTGATTAACGTTTGGAAATATCCAAGAAATAAAAAAATTGAGAGAAATATATGTATATAATATATATTAAATAAATAATAATTTGTATTATAAAATTTTAAATTTAATAAAATAAAGAGAAATTAACAAAAAAACTACTGAACTATTGAATCACTGACAAAACAACTACAAAATAATTTTCGTTAATAAATAAAACACTAATCTGTCATGACCCTGAGGCGGGCCTAACAAAATTGTTGGTTAGGCAATCCAATTCTCGAAGAAAACTCGATCGCCCAAGCGCAAAACTAGGATGAAGTGGAAGTCTCAACATGAAATTAAGCTCAAAACCCAAATTATATGGGTTGAGATCTACAGACTGATCAGCAAAGAGTCAAAGATAGTATAAAATAAACAAAGAATGTACAATGCAGAAAGCAAACCAAACTATATCAAACAACAAATTTCAAATGTACCAGAGACGGAAGGATTGATAACGAACCTTCACCCATTAGAGGGGAAGTCAAAGCTCACAAAAGGAAAAAACGAGTAGGCATCCTACATAAGACTCCATACAGATACCTATTCACCGAACCTCAGAAAAATATACTCAAAAGGGTGAGTAACAAAATCAGTAGGGGAATCTATACTAAATGCAATGCGTGCAAAAATGGTTATCTCATCCTTTAGAAAACAAATGTCATGCTTCTCATTTACAGTGCATGAATTTTAAATCATCACAACTCTTTATCATTTTATTAAAATAGGCCCCAAGATCGTCGATGAGACTTTTGCCAGAACCTGTTGAATAGACAGACAATTATACCTCGAAAATTTGCCAACATCATTTTCCAATCTGAAAATGTCATCAATATGGAATGCAATACATAAAGTACAAAAATCCCTATCTCGATGATGACCACGACAACCTTACCGACTAGCGATCAGAAGTGAGAGACAAAACCTGTAACACCCTGACTTTTTAAGTTGGACCATTATCGGGGTATTACAGAAAGCGTCTTAGGAGCATGTAGTCTAAGGGTATTTTCCACTCATACATGCGCTGTAATTGAGAAGATATGGTAGTTAGCATATTACATTTCATATGGTTACGTGTTATTCTTTTTTGCATGTAATAGGGGAAAGTGTTACGGGATAGAAGTTAGGCGAGAAAATGTGAAGAAAGTGCTGACTATGCATTTTGGGACGGCTCGGGACGCCGTTTTCACGTCCTCAAAGTCTCCCCCTTCCTTTAATAAGGCTTTGGACGAGACTGCGGACGTAGCCAAGTGCTTGCGGACGCCAATGGTCACGTCTGAATACAATCTATCCAGACCTGGACACTTTAGGACATTTGCAGATGAGTACAGACAAGGGGAGGTCTTGTCCGCAACACCTCTGTCTGATTTTAGGACACAATCGGACGCAGGTGAATGCCTCATGCGGACGCCAAATCTCGTCCGAAAGTAGTCTGTGGACGGTACAGACATTAGACGGGGACACCATTCCTCGCACTGTGTCCCTTTTAGCTTGCGAGATTTGGTCTTGCGGACGAATGCAGATGAGACCAAGTTGCGCACACCCGTCCGAATCAGCCCAGATTAGCGACATAAATGATTTAAAATCAGAAAGATAACGACGCCAACCAATAGAAATCACACTCCTCGACACAAGATCCCACTTCCCACGTCCTGATTGGCAGAACTGTCACCTGCATACCCTGCCACACGTACAGTTTGTTCCCTCCCCTCCTTGAGAAAAGTCATCTTCCACTTCTTCTTCAACCTTTGCTTTTCTTACGGGAGAGGGGAGTTCAAAGAGTGACCATGAGGGTCCAGAGAGTGTGAGAGAGAGCTCTTTTCCTATGTGGTGTGTTTTTCCTTGTCAGGTGAGGATGTGTGAGTAGTGAGCTTAGAGCTGAGTCCGTGAGCTTGGAGAACCGAAGCTGGGGTTGTTGTTGCTGTCCTCAGTGGAGTTGCTGGATTTTCTGAAGAGTTGTTGTCTCTGCTTCATGTCTTCAGTAATGGAAAGACTTGGGTGTATCCTTGGCTAGGTGGAGGCCCTACACCGCAAGTGTGTGCGTGAGTGTGTCTTGGATATATAGTGTAAAATGCTAGGTTTATATGTTGCTCTGTGATATCTCATTTGTTGATGCTTGGTTGTCTCTAGATTGTTAGTTTACATGTTTTCAATGTTGTATGGATTGTGTGTTAGTTCTTTGGATTGTTATTGATAGGTGCTCAATGTATTCTCTATGCTTGAATATTCCTTATTGTTATGCATGTATGTTTCTATGCTTACTGCCGTATGTTCTGGATGCTCTCTGAGCTTTAGTTTTCTATGATATTCCTATGTGCAGGTTGTTGTAGTGTTATTCCTTGGCTGTGCCTTATTGTTAGCCTGTACGTTTAGTTGTTCTTTAGCTCATGTGATATTCCTATGCTTTATGTTGCTGCAAATGTAATTGCTTGGCTTGTGCTTGTTGATGGTTCTATTGTTGAGTTCCTTGTTATAAATAAATCCTTGAGCATGCTATTTAAATTGAATGTTTATATCTAACGTAATCAACTAACTTACTGAACATGTTAACCTTATTGTTAATCTGTCAAGCATGTTAACCTAATCAATCTAGCTAACCTAAACAAGATAATAATTATAAGCATGTAAATAAAATAGGATATAGACTTTTCAAGCATGCTATTGTTCATTAATGCATTGTTTGTTTTAATGTCAATTTGTATTGTCAAGCATGCTTATGTCCGTTATGGTTGCCATATGAACTCTCTTGTATGCGCCCTTAGTTAATTACTCGTGTGTGTTTTAGAGTAGTTGCATGACGAAAGAAACAATTAGGAACACCACCACGGGGTGGCCACACGCCTTGAGTGAGGAAAAGAATTAATCATTCCCTTATTGGGATTACAAGACTAAATAACATAATTAATTAGAAATCATGAGATTTCCCTAATCTATGCTCCATGTATGAGTCGTTCCTAAAATACATAACTATGCCTAATATACGTAATTAAAAGATTGGTTTGGGGCGGACCCATTCCAAAGAAATTAAAGAGTGGCATCTCATATGCATAAACCCATTTTCTTACTGGGCCTTTAGGCTCACGTCTTACTTGCAGTGTAGGTACACACGACGCACGGAGTCTTCGAGCAACTGAAGAAGCAGTGAATGAGGGATTTGCATGCATGAGCTAGTGGTTGGCCAAACTACGAGAAGTAAATTGTAATTAAGTTGTAACTTAATTTAATTTCTAAATTGTAATTAAATGTTTAGTTCATTTCCTTTAATTATTTACGCTTTTGCAAATGTTTTATTTCTGCAATGTTTTAAGTGTTTCTAACGCTCCGGCTTGCACTCTGATATTTCTTTCATAAAAGTTTAGAATTTTAACGCATTTTTTAAAGGGATTTACGAAGAAAAATCTGGGTAGTTACAAAACCAATGACATCTGTAGAACCTATAAAAAGCCCAATGTCAAAATCCTAACAATCATACAAGAGATAATAGATAAGTCTCAAATTAAGACTTGGAATCCAAGGACAACTAGTAGTCCCAAACTGAAAATCAAATATAGGAATACATCAAGAGTCCTAGACCAAAACATAAAACCAGACCAAAAACCAGGTATGGCAAGTGAAGCTGAATGAAGTTTGCTAAAACCAACTCTGAGAAACAAATAGTGAAGTAAACTAAAACATAACAACGATTGAACTGACACATCAACAAACAACCAAAAAGACCAACCGACCGAGAAGACACAGTGACATTCGACAGAACATGACACCTCGATCTGAACAACTTAGTAGTCGAGAAGACATAGTTGGAGCCATGCGAACCCGACCACATTGGACAAGGCACAACGGTGGTCAACCGAGACCATGCAACAGTCAACGAGGTAAAGCGAAGGTCAACCAGGACCTTGCAGCATTAACTTGACTCAATGACGGTCAACCGGGACCATTCAGTGTCAACTAAACACGTCGGCAGTCAACTGGAACCTCACAGTAGTAGATAAGACACGTCCACAACCATCCAAGACTCAAGAGTCGAGGATACTCAACTAAAGTTGATCGAGTATGGCTTTATTAGGGATTTTCTCTTGATCCATAAACTAGACCGAGCCTAAAACCATGTCAAAGGACATGAATTTCCTTCAATAAGTCATAAGGGAGAGGTGGAAGGCTCTTATATCAGAATTAAGAACCTAATCGAAGCGCAAGTGACCCAAAAACATGACAAAATACAATGTTCTGTTGACTAGGGACGTCTTACGGTCGACTTAGGACCATATATGCACAATCTACCCAATTCACAATCTACCAGATATAGAACTATGGTTAACCAACACTGCTGCAGTTGACTGGAGCTGCATCTGTGGTGTACCCAACACCTTTGGTCAATCGCATGCATATTAGCGGTCGACCACTGTAGACGCCAACGTAGCCCTTAGACCATTCACGGTCGACTAGAGTCACATAGTGGTCTACCAGGACAGTGTTTGGTCGCCGTTTTCTGATAAAAATCTCTCCGTTTTCTCCTAATTTTTGCCTTTCAAGGACATATAACCATGCATAGACTCCAATATAAACAATAAATTTCCCTTGAACTCGAGTTTCCAACCCCAAATTTGAAGCCAACAAAAATCATTTTTTTCAAATGGAAAAATGAATCTAAAAATAGAGTTACTTACGAAATGTTTTCACGAAAGGTGGAGATCGAGATAACATGAACACGAATCAGGCAGAGAAACAGCGAGGATCGCTCTCCAGCTTCTCCCCTTCGTTTCCCTGTCGGTCGATGCTCTTCTCCTACAAAGAGAAGAATTCTCTTCTTTTTTTTAAAATTAATATTAAAATTAAAATATTTTATTTAATAAATATAATATAAATTCATAAATTATAAATTTATGGTGTCCCCACCGATAGACTGTCACCAAATCTCTCGAATCCCCACACGCCTATTTACGTACCTTCAATGATACCTTGGATATTCCTACATCTCAAATGATGGTTGTCCGCTCGGGTGATCAGCCCTCGATAACGCCGTTCACTTAGTATGTATGAACATCCATTTTATCACTTTTCGTTTCCCTTTTCAAAACCATGTATGAAAACCATTTTCGTATCTTTTAAAAACTATGATGCATAATTCTCGTGAATACATATAGTTATAATCATGCACATTTGTGAAACATATCATTAAAAGAACCTAACTCTAATAAACAATCAGCAAATAATAACACAATATACGGAACATGCTCAATTTGTGATAAAACAGTAAACAACCTAAATATTCTTTGAAAGCGGTAACAATCAGCAAACAAGATCCTAATTCTTGTGATGTAGGGTCCAAAGACCAAAGCACAATAAGTATCAACTTACTTGCATCCGTAGCATTGCTGCACCTTATTCTTTTCCTTTAATACCTTCAAAATCATTTAATAAACACTCATTAATAATTACAGACTATTAAATTGATTTCCACAGTTCATGACTTGCAAAGAGTTCGGCACAACCAATTCGCATAATAGAATCCCAACTAATCACTTAACGGTTTCCATCAATTTATGCTCATCGATACCATAATCACTAAAAGAGTAACCTTGATTTAATTAGTTCTCATATTCTTATATTTATGGACAGAGCAACTCCTATAATCAAAACAACGAATCTTCCTTTGTCTAGTATAATTAACATGCCAATTAACAGATTCATAGTCAACAGTACATCAGTCAGGCTTTACATTCTATAAAACCAATAAGTTGCAACACAACAGAGATCACATTTCCTTATCTTTTACAATTATCCCATTACAATTCACAAGCAAAGAATCCTAAAAACGAGGGCCTAAAATCCTTAAAATCCATAAACAACATAGAACATCCTTTATTCATTTATTTTAAAAATCCATAACCAATCATAGCCAAAGAGCCGAGACCCAACAACATAGTATAACATCCACTAATCTTCGAAGCAATAAACCAACACAAGGAAACCCATCATTTATCTTCTACCTATAACATACCTAAAATCCATAAACCAATGATAGGCAGAAAGCATAACCAACAATGCATTACATTACCCATCTCTCAGCAGAACTCAAACAAATAACCAATTTCAAACTAACAACAACAGCAGATTTCAAAGTCCACAGATATGATTGTAACCTAACAACATAAGCAAAATAGAACTAAGACAGAACCAAGCAAGGTCATAGGCAGGTTATCGGAAGAAAGTAGGTGCAGAACAACAACCCAAAGATTTATCATCCCATTCAGAAATACCAAAGCCGAAATCAAATCGAAATCACAATTTGAAACCCATTGTCAAGACAAATAACAACCTACACTCCTCACTAAACGAAGACAACAACCAATGCATCTCAATTCTGTCAGCGAACCAAAACAGAACCAGGCAAAACAAAACAGGAATCCAAATAATCAGAATCAGGCATTTGCATTTCTCACAAAAATTTGAGAGACAGTGAAATGGAGCTCCTTGGTTCAGCCTTTCGTCTTCCAGATCGTTCTACCTCATTGGAATACCCACGGTCGAATATATTATTGTTGCTCGGAGCTCGGCCTCACTTGCTCATAGCTCGAGAATACTCGGACAGAACCCCCCCCTCGCACAGATGAACCAGTGCTCTCGGCCATCACTCTCCTCGTCACTCGATTCCTCTCCCTCAAGCTCTCCCTTTTCTCTCTCAGTTGAAGACGAACTAGGAATGAGAAAATGTGCCCTATTTCTTTTCTTCCCAAACTCTCTCCCGGAGCTTCTCTCCTTCCCCCTTTCTTTTCTTCTTTTTATTTTTAATCACTTACTTTTTCCTTCTTATTTAAATAAATTCCCTTTTTATTCAATTCTCCTCCTTTATTCTTTTATTTCTCCTACGTACATTCATCTCCTCTTTTTAAATCCCACTTTCCTCCATTTTACTTTATTTTATTTTAATCAAATCTATCATCTTTCACTCCTACTTCACTTTCTCTTTTAATATATGATACATATATTAATATATATATATATATATATATATATATATATATATTAATTAACTTATTTCCATTATCATATATGTATCATATATTATCATATATGTATCATAACATTAATTATTAATTAATCCAATCACACCCAATTAATTTTTCAATCATTCTCACTTAGTTCTGTTACAGGAAATGGAGGTATTACAGTTTATCTTGTTACTTACCCCATAGTTCAATTGTTGTTTTGTTACTTTCCCTAAAATAAATAAGGGAATGAGGGTTTCCCTCATTCCCCTATTTTGGTCACCACAAGAACAAATGAAGAGGGAGAGAGAGAGAGAGAGCATTGCGAAGTAGGAAGTCTGACAAGTTTGAGATGCGAAAATATTCCTGAGAGTTCACTCTCCAACCTTTGTGAAAAGATTTCAAGAGTAAGTCATTTTCTCCTCTCTAATTTTGACTTTGAAGTTTGGGTTGAACATTGGTTTTGGATTCGAGCTTGAAAACTTGAATCCATAAGTTATTTCTGAAATATATTGGTAGATTTAGAGATTATGTAGGAGATTTAACTATTTTGAGGTAAACAACAGAGGAAACAACGTGTTTCAGTTGCTGAAATTGCTCTGGAAGGTTGCCCTGGTTGGCAAGGTTAGACCTAATTTACAGTCAACCACACATAAGCACGATCGGCTGTGGCTGGAGAGAGATTGACTATAGCCTGAGCAGGTTGACAGCACCAGTGCCCAGGTCAACTGTTACAATGCCTGGTTGACCACTACAATGCCCTGGTTGACTGCACAATGTAATATTTTGCATTTTTGGATCATTTACCTATTAGTTTGGGTTTCTAGTCCTAGTGTAGGAACCATACCCGTTCCTTTGTTATTTATTGATAGGAATTCTTGACATTTGACATGTTTATAGGCTCTGACATGTTTGTTGATTACGAGCCGTTACCGAAGGTTATTGCTCCTTCTGGTAAAAAAAAAAGAGAGTGTTGTCAAGATAGAGATTTTATACTTTATTGCATTGCATTTCATTATATCTTGGTTTTCAAAATATTTTTTTTATAGGTTGCCACATATGAAAACCCAACGGGGACTGTTGGAAAACACATCAATTTCTATATTACATATGTATATGTAAGTTTTACACGTTTATATTTATGCATATGGTATTTCATTGATTGCTCTATTACAAGATAAATCCTTTTGATGCTTTGGATGGTCATTGTGTCAAAGTCTCACAAGGATATCTTGGTACATCTTCTACTACATGAAGATGTTTTGTTTGTATGGTGTGTGAAAATGGGTAATAGGGGGTAATGACACACTCCTTGGGTTTCGAATCCCTAAACCTGATCAAGGTGTGTTTTGTTATTTATTATTACTAGTTGTGTCATCACGGAGCCTCACTTGTTGGCAACTCGGGTGATGCTACTAGATCTTTAGATTGTCGTCACTTTTCCCTTTCTAACTCATGAGGTGCTTCTTGAAATGGTCACCGCCTTTTCTTTGCGTTTGTTCGGAAAAGTCCTTAATTGATCCTCTATTTTCACTAAGATTTGTTTTATGGTGAAAAACCCGATAGAGCTATTTGGATATTATCTATCATGTATACAGTTAAAATTTCTGACCACTCATTGATGGCCAGTGAGGTTGGCTTCTTACAACATTGAAAAGGATTTCTAATGCTTTTAAACCCATGCATGACATTGTGTTGATCATGGTTTTGATGTGAAAGGTAAAATTAGTTTTACATGTATTACATTTAGAATAAACTCCCTACTAAGTTAGTCACTCACTCCAATGACCTGATCTATCCCAATTAAAGACAATGTGGTCAAGAGTAGCTATGGAGTGGCAGACCTTTCGGATATATATCTCCTATTTTCCGTTGAGTGTTTTAATTTTGTTTCCTAGTGAGAACTAAACTATTTATTTGAGATTGTATAAGATTATTTTGATGATATTGGATAATTTGGATTTGGTTGCGCAATGTTTATTGTAGTCTTGATATTATTTCTCATAATCACTATGTGAACCTAGGCACATTTGAAATGGACTATGACTTGGATTTATGTTCAAGTCTCCCTCTGCAAACCAAGCTTGGAATTAGGCAAACAGGTTCTTTTTGAGGATTGGATCATTCGACCCAGTGTTTCTATTAGGTCTGCCTCTAGGTCGTGAAAAAGACACCTTACCTATTTTTCCCCACACTCTTTCTTTTCTCTCTCACAAAAACAATCTTCACTATTTTCTTCTCTCCTTCTTCCTTCACCTTATTTCTTCTGTCAATTTTTGATGCAATACCCTTCCCCAAACTTCCATATTTATAGGAAAGTGGGAACAAAAAGACAAAAGTCTTCTGCACATAGTAGAAGACATGGATCCATAAAGGAGAACTTTTTTCTCATCTTTATGTTTGTTTTTCTTTCTTTCACCTTCCCAATATTGAATGGGTAGGCTTGTGTGGGTACCACATCATGAAGGAAGGATCTTACAAATGTCTCCTTCCCTACACATGATGAGATAAGTCTAGTCTAGCTGAGCTTCTATAAAATTTAAGTTGTGCACTGGTTGTTTGTTGTCTTTGTTAAAGACTCTCGCTAGTGAATGATGAAGTGCTCCCTGTTTTGCTATGACTGTGTTATTAAAATTTTGAAAACTTGGTCTCTGTTTTGCTACAGTTTAAACTAATGTTATGGTTGTTGTATAAGTTATGTTCTATTGGTTGTGCATGATTTATACCATCGGTTGATTGGCGAAAGTTGAAGATTATATTAGTCTACTGTTGTATTTGGGTTATGGCTTTGAGTGAGGGATTCAAGTTTGGTTAGTGTTATTGATTAGTTACTGCCTAAGTTGAGGATTTTAGTTTTTACTAAGGAAAATGTTTTGGATTCGGTCTTGTACTGTTTTTGGACACTCTTGGAAACTGATGATTTATTTACAGAGTGATGTGCAATTTTTGAGAGATTGTGCACTGTGGTGTGGTGGTTTAGCCTACGATTAACTTGTTGATTGTTGTCTGTGATCCGATGAATGGTTTTTCATGCTTTGATTGTACAGACTGTTGTGCTAAGTTGATTGTGGTTTCAATTTTGGTTATAGTTTCACTAGTGAAACTGTTGATGATTCGTGGTTGTCTTCATTGATGAACTTTAGAATTTTAGTTTGGTCACTATTTGTGTTGGTGCAGTTCAGATAAGATTATGAGGATTTGACATGCCTCGGGGGCCGAGGCCTATTACTCGATCGCAAACAAGGTCCTTACTTTTACTTAGCCAAATTATTGATGATCTTGTTTCTTTTGTAGGTATTAACTTCGAGGATGGTTCCATTTGGGATGTTGTCCCAACAGATAGGGAGCAGCCCGTGCATGTCTTGACTTGGGACACACGTGAGTGTTGTGAGCTTCATCAGACTGGAATTTGTCTTCCCGGCATCCCAAACGTGTAACCTTTCAATTCTGCATTTTTTCATTTCGTATTTTATTTTCATGGCAAACATTGACCTATTTTGTGAGGGTAAGGCATGGTTATAAGCTTTACTCATTCATGCATTTAGATTGTTGGTTAGGTTAGATGGTGATGATTCAGTTATGGGTTGATGGGCCAAGTCCAATCCATTTCAAGCCCAAGGAAAGAGTAAGCCCAAAGAAAACATCAAGGAGTTGCCACGTGTACGCCATGCATGTTATCTCCCACCAGCTTTAATCTCGACCATTCATTCCACATTCATCCAAGGGTCTGCATGTTGCCACCCAAAGAAAACATCCAGGAGCTGCCACGTGCACGTCATGCATATTGCCACCCACCTGCCTCATCTCGGCAGTCCATCATCCCCTACTTATCATCACCTAGGCTTATAAATATCCATGGATTAGATGCATTGAAAAAAACTTTTGATCAGATTAATATATTAGTAGCTTCCTCCTCTGTAAGAGAAATCCCGACCCTGTCCTGAGTCAGCCCCGGATTTTCGAATCCGAGACGAAGTAGAGGACTTCCTTGTTAGCAAGCTCGTGGTGCTTGAACTAACTCGTAAGTTTTCCCTTTTCAAACTTCCATTGGGAGTTTGAGCGAGGGAAAACCGAACCATTGCCTATGATTGGTAGATTTTCTTCGAAAATCTAGAATCCGTGAACCTCACGTTAGATAGTTCCCAGATCCGATCAAGGGTCTACATCTCCTCCCCTATCGCTCATCGTGGGTTTCTAACACGTGCTTCATTTTCTAGGTCGTCTCGTGTGAGGATTGTACTATTTCGACCGTGCCTATTTGCACTCAGGTTGTTTGAGGAGACTTTAAAATTTTAGTATATTCACTATTGATTAGTTTGGACTCGAGGGGGTAGTTTTTGTTGCTATTGAGTGAGAAGTATTGTTCAATGTGATTGTGCTACGGTTTTTACAGAATAACTATTAGGAATCTGTTTGATATTCATATCTTTTAAGTGGTTGACTTCCCGTATGTTTAGCTTAAGGACCTAAATAATCACTTTGCTGGTAAATGAGGAATCTAAACACATGTAAATTGATGGATTTTGGAGACTTTGAAGACTTATGAGCTAGGAATGATCATTATCCATTTTTAGATTAGTTTGGAATCTGTAAATGCTTAGATTTTCGAATTTTGGAGACTGTTTTAAGTTTATTAATTGGTGAACTATTGTTCGAAGTTGGGGTCTTATGAACAAGGATAAATTAATTTTTAATTCAGGTCGAGGATTTGAAATCTGTGATGAATTAGTAATTAATTCAATGTTTCATGGCAACTTAGCAATCTGTATACATGTTGAGGATCTTGCCCATGTGATGTCTACCATATGTGCAGATTATGGGTTTAGTAAACTATTCAGAAAAATTTATGTTACAATTGTCATTAAGTAGGTGAAATCATTCCTAAAATTTATGTATACGTCATTGAATGGATAATGTGATTCGGTATATGTGGTTAGTTACTCTTGAGAACGAATTTTATTGTTGATGATAGAATGTGATCTGTTAAGACTCAATGTATGTTGATATGTGACATTTACCTTGAGGATTGGTAGCTTGCTTATTGACCGAACGGTTTGGATATTCTGGCTATAGGTTTGAGATTGTGACAGAATAGTTTGGATATTCTAGTTACAAGATTGAGATTGTGTTAGCTAATTATATAATGCTCGAGGAATCGTTATATTACTTTGACATGTTGTTTGATGGTCTATGTTTCTTGTTCTTGGACTTTGAGGATGTGTTGTATGACTTGGTAAGCTGTTTGATAGAATTCGATATTTTACTTGAGAGTCTCGAGGTTATGTTTACTATGATGCTGAGTTAGAAGATTTATGAATAAGGATGAATCATTTTGTTTTGTTGGTGTGATTGGAAACTGTCAAGGTTAGAAAACTTAAGTTTCTAATTTTTGGAAACTGTTTAGGCCTGAAGGTTGGAATTGAGTTTTTGAAATTGTTTAGGCTTGAAGGTTGGATTTTGAGTTAAGGAATTTTATTGGATATAGAATTTATAAATATTGCTGATTTCTTTACAGTTTCTAAGTTTCAATCGCAATATCATTTTATTTGTAATTAGAGAATTGAAATTAGAAATGTTTGAATAAGGATGATTTATTTTTTATCTAAAGTGGAGTTTGGGTATAACAATAGTTGTCAACCTAGCATTGGTGTCTCTCCATACAAGGCTCTGTATGGAAGGTCGTGCCGGTCACTGTTGTGTTGGGCTGAGACAGAAGAGAGGGTGTCGTGTGGGCCAGAGATGATTTAGGAGATCACATATAAGATACGAATACTTCAGGATAGAATCAGGATTGTGCAAAGTAGGCAGAAAAGCTAGGCTATCTTGAAGAGACGTGAGATTGAGTTCGATGAGGATTTGTTTTCCTTAAGGTACGCCCGAGGTAGGGTATCAACTGATTTGGGGTTAAAGGAAAGTTTGCCCCATGATATATTGACATATTTCGGATTGTTAAGATGATTGGGAGGATGAAGCCGACATGATGGGGAAGTACCCTTATCTTTTCTGATATGCGATGAGTTTAATTTTAAATTTTGGGATGAAATTTCTTTTAAGGAGCTTAAAATGTAAAACCTGAGAATTTTCAAGATAATAGATTTTACGTGTAAATTTTTTTATTATTTATTATTTATTATTTTATTTTTCTTTTTTTCGCGTTAAAAATCGGTCATAATATTGAGAGTTTGACCCAAATTGTTGCGTAGCGGTCACTATGAAATTTTGGTAAATTAGTCAAATTGATGGAATAAAAAATTTTGGACAGAAGATTTCTTGAGGAAACAAAATTGAAGAATTACATTGACCCGATAAATATCATTGGGTGATGTTCAGAATAAGGCGGGATTAGAAATAAGATATATAGAATATAATATGATATACATTATCATATTGATAAGTGAATGAAGTGGATAAAGATTTCAAATGAAGGAAGGATTTGAAAATCAAAAGAATTAAAGAGAAGGGAAAAGCAGAAGGAGCGCTGGCGAGAATTGAAGACAAAGAAAGGGAAAAAAACAAGAGTAATGAAATAAAAGGAAATAAGAAAAAGAAAGAATAATGTTTAAATGAAAAGGGTGAAATTGAAAGGAGGGGGAAAACGTTGGCTGAAATTTTGAAGAAGGAATAGGGTTTCCTTCTTCACTTGTTCTGTTTCCTTCATGAGTGAGAGGAGTCGCGCCAGCCGCCAGAGGAGAATCGCGGGAGAGGGTGAGAGTCGATTCCAACCGACGGCAAGGGCGTGCCGGCGGGAGAGAGGCGAGAGGGGGACGAACGCTTCGGCATTCTGAGCGGGAGCCGTGCGTTTGTCCTAGCACTCTTGAACTGCGAGCGGATAGGGCTTGAGCTTCCAGCCACTGCGAGCTCCGACCGAGGGCATTCCGGCCAAGCTGAGCCGTCTGGACGTCGAGTAAGTGAACCGCGAAGCTCCATTCCTCCGATTTTGAGAATTCGGTGAGCAAAAACATAACACTTGTTCTGTTATGTTGGTGATGGATTTTCATATTGATTGCTTCATTTCAGTTTTAGATTATGAGCTGGATTTCTGGATGATTTTTGGGTTGTTTGTTTTGCACGGTTACTACCTGACATGCAGTTGGAATATGCTATTTTGATGTTAGTTGTAGGACCATGATATCCTGTTTTTGGATGGAAGAAAACACAGAGGATATGCATGTTTGCTATGGTTTTTACAATATGTTGATAGTTTGTGATGATGACCATGTTCTATGAACTTAGTTTTAAGTTGCATCTGTTGGTTATGCTCTGTTCGACGTTGGTTTACTGAAAAAAAGTAAAAAGTTGGGTTAAAGTTGAAAATCTATTTGGGTTATGTCACTAATGAACCAAGGGATAAAGTTAGGAGATTATTATTTTGTTGGAGCTGTTGGGTTCTGTTTAAATCGCTCCAATGCTAGATAATGGCTGAAGATAAACTGACATTGTTATTTCTATTTGTTATTGGATGAAAAGTGCTCATTTATGGAAGGAAATCTTACCAGCATATCTTGTGATTTTAAGCTTCCTGTTCCTTGTCATGGTTTTAAATGATAAATGTTAGTTGTGGGTTTGTAATAACCTATTTGATGGATAATAGAGAAAGTGGTGATAAACTGAGAATTGATATAAACATGGTTGTTTACAATCTTATTAGTTGATAGAATGCTATTAGCTTATTTGTTGTGCATTGTTACTTGTTGTGAAAACTAGTTCACAGTTTAATGGTTGGGAACTGATAGACATTAAACTTAGTTCCAGTTTAGGATCCTTTCATTATTCATCGAGATATATTTATGAGATTTTTTTTTTCCATATTTGACATGTTGTAGGCTCGAATGAGTTTGAGGAATTTGAGCCGATACTTACGGTTGTTGCTCCTTCGTATACGAGGAAGGATCGCCCATGAGGCAGGGGTTTTATATTGAGTTGTTTTGCATTGCATCGCATCGTTTTCAAAACCGTATTTTGTGGGATACCACATATGAAATACCTGATGGAGACTGTTCAACATCACGTCAGATTTTTATATTATGTATGTACGAAGATTTTACATATTTACTTTCGTGCATTTGATTTCATGGTGTAATATATTGGATACTGTTATGGAATTGATGGATCCTCTTGGCACTCTAGACGGTCTCGGCGTCAGAGTAGCAGGAGGCCATCCTCGATACATCTCTTGCTGCGTAGAGATGTTTTGTTTGCGCGTTATGTAAAAATAGGAGACTGTGGGAAGGTGATGACTGCTTCTGTGGGTTGCAAATCCCTAAACCTGATAGGGTGTTTTTATCTGTATATATATTACGGGCGTGTTGTAGCGGAATTTGTACGACAACTCGGGTGACGAGCCTGGTCTACGGACTGTCGTCATTTTTCTTCTCTTTCCACCAGGCTCATGAAGTGTAGCATGGAAATAGTCGCCGCCTTTCTGTGCGTTTGTTCGGAGGATTCCATGAGTGTTCCTCCCTTTTCACGGATTACAGTTTCTGTTATGAAACACGATGAGGGTATTTTAACATATAGCTATTTATGTATATTGCTATGTTTTCTAAATATCTCATCGAGGGCTTTCGGTCTAGGTTTTTTAAAAGAGAAAATGATTTTCAATGTTTTTGAAAAATGTGCATATTTCTCGAAACTCATGGTTTTCAAGAAAACAGTAAAACAAGTTTTACATGCGCATTACATTTAGTATAAGTTTCATACTGAGCTAGTCACTCACCCCAATTGACTTATTTTTTCCAGGTTAGAGTTTCGGTTGAAGGCTCTACTGCTATTTAAATTATGTTTTATTTCCTTAGTTGAACTTTTATATATCGGTAAGCGTAATAATTGATGACTATAGATTTTAATTTGGATGATTGTGAAAACACTTAACTTGGTTGTTGGATTTTTTGGATTGTATGTATAGTATTTACTTGGATTCTAAAGTTATTATTTTTGCAATTATTAATTATTCTCGCAATCACTATATGGACCGTGGCTAATCACAAATGGGTCACGGCTAGGTATTTATACAAGTCTTTCGCAATGATTTAACTAGTCTTGGGCTAGGCGACTAGGTCTTCCACGAGGACTATGTCGTTTGGCCCAGCGTTTCTGTCTGGCCCCCCTCTGGGTTGTGACACTTACTTTGAGCCATATAAGCTCTTTTTTAATTGACATACCACATGTTCCTTTCTTTCAACAAAAAATTTTTCTGGTTGCTCCATGTAAATCTCTTCTAGTTTACCATGTAAGAAGTCGATCTTAAAATCAAGTTGATCTATCTCTAAATTTAAATTGGAGGCTTGTCACTACTAGGAAATGGGCTTGACAGAAACGTCGGGTCAGGTGACTCGATCCTTGGAGAGGATTTGATCACCCCGCGCAAGACTAGGTAAGCGCAAGACTAAGTAGGTAGCTGAAGCCTTGATATAAAATTAGGCAAAAAGCCTAAAAAAAAAAAAGGCTAGGGTCCACAGAGCGATCACAAGAGTTAAAAATAGCGTAAAAAATAACAAAGAGAAAGCACTGTGGAAGTAAAGAAATAATTCAACATCATGACCAATTTTACGAAAATAAACAAGAAAGAAAAATCTTTAGCGAGGACAATGGAGGGACATTGACCAATACAATTTAAACTTGAGAAAATTAATATAGGTCGAGGGATGAGTACGAACTCTGTAACGACCAAAATCTCCTTTTGGGCGCATTTATAAATATTTAAGTATGTTTTACAGTGCATGGAATATTTATCGGTCAATTTTATTGGTGAGATTTATTATTTCAAAGTTTATTGATTCAAAAAGAATGATGTAAGATGTCGCGACCGTAGGAATTGAGATAGCAATTTAAGATATTTCCTGGCCTGGTGAATTGATCATGGTGAAGAAAATACTTAGGAGTTGATTGGGTGGGAAAATGTGATGTTGAATGGTGGAGTGGATTGATGGAGGTCCACTTTGAAGGGAACGAAGTCGTTAAATGGCTCGACTTGTGGGAGGAAAAGTTGGAAGAGGCAGACGAGCTGTCAGTCGTTGGATGAGAGGATTGGGTGATGCGTCAACCGTCAGATCAGAGGAGAAGATGCTACCATGGAAGGAAAGATTCCTTCAGAAGAATGATTGATTGTTGGATAAAAAAGGTGAAGAGCGGATGAAGCCTCAGCAATTGGATGAAGTTCACGGAATGGAATTCATCCACAAAAATGATTTTACAGAGCGGATTGGATGTTGACCATCTGATGGAGGTGCACGATCGAGCACTAACCATTGGATGCGCAGATAGATGATCCAATGGCATCGAAAGATTCCTCATGGAAGGGGAACGCAGCCTCGCTATAGGTCAAACGACGTAGTTTGATTAAAAGAAAATGAGCAGGCTGGGCAGAACATCGTCATTTTTGCTAGCAAAGTTAAGGGAAACTATGCCGTTTTGGGTGTGTGCCAAAATGGAAATGAGCGGCGTGGAAGTGTACATAGTCGCAAAATGTACAAAACACGATTGTTTCGGTCCTTAATTAAATAAAGGAAAGAGGCCCTTTCCAGCAGCATTGGTGTTCGCGGAGAGCAACGCTCTCATGAGACCATTTTATGGCATCTTTTGGAACTCGAATGCCTAGCTCCCTACCCTAAACCATAGGTATAAAAGGGTGCACTAATAGTTGAGCCACACTATTTTATTTGTGAGTGTCGGCGAAGGTGTGTTGCTCGAAGCTCCAGCATGGAGATGGAGCTTGTGAGGGAGATACGAGCTATGAGAAGCATGTTTTGCCATGGCTAGATAGTTTCCTCCATTTTTATGGAGCTCGAGGTAAGTAATGTCATGTGTTTTTGCCCTCTCAGCCTACAATGCAAGGTGCTAGGTTGATTGGTTCGTTTACTTTTTTTTTTTATAGTAATTCCTGAGGACTTGTACTCTGTTGGTTGTATTTATTTTATTCTCAATGTTTTTTGATAGTTCAAGGATTGTAGTTTTGCTTACTGTCTGTTGATGACTCTTAAGGATTTTATGCTTTGTTTCCCGTGTTTAGTTTATGCTTATTGAGCTGAGGTTGTTATTATCCTATGATGCATGAAGATAGACATTAGGCTTGGTTCCAGTTTAAATGTGTTATTTTTTAAGAACTGTTAGTTACCGTTGATGAGCTGTTATGTTACTGAATGATGAAGTTTGAGGATTTATTATTGCTGCTAGATGGTTTTGTTTATGATGAAATATGCACTCGAAGATCTATTGATGCTATTGTTTAAATACTGCACACTGTATTGATGGTCGATTTATTAGGATGTGATCCGTGGCATTTTTATGTAGTTCATGCATGAGTCTGCATCTAAGAAAGATAAAAGATGATAAAGTGCACGTAAATGGGTAAGGAGGATAAGTTGTCCCACAGAGGAGGATTGGGGAGGCATTAGCTCGTTAGCTTGCTACGTTGAGGTTAAGGCTGGTTGGCACAGAGGGTTGCTAGGTTGTCTTGCCTTAAATGGCATGACAGTTAACGGAGGACTCCTACAGGAGGATGTTTGTCTCCAACATGAGAGGAGACCTCCCACATGAGAGGAGACCTCCTACATAAAAGAGGGTCGTGGTGTGTGCCCACCGTCGTGTCGGCTTATACCTGAGAAGAGAAAGATAATAAAATAAAGAAAAGAGAAAGAAAGGAAAGAAAGAAAAGAAAAGATAAAAAATCAATTTCACAACATGTCATGTTGACAGTCATATGCATTACTTGCTAAGTCTTGGATTTATAGATGAACCTTGCATTGTAGGTATGGATAATACGGTTGAAATGGCAAATGCAAGTTCACGTTGAGAGAGCTTGCTCATGATAAAGACTTGATGGCTGTTGGATATGCTTTACTGGTTTGTAGTTGGCGGTGACTACCAAGTTTTGCAATGGTTTCTTTAACGATGCTTCTGTTTGCAATTTGGTATTTTGGTTCACTATTGGATTTCATATATACGAATTTGTAAAGGACTTTTAAACTTGGTTTTTGTTGAGAATTATATTTTAATTGATAAAGTCTTCCGTTATAATGATTTTTGAAATGTATAGTTTAATCTTAAATGGTTATTTTTAAAAGAATAAGATATATAAAAAAAAATATTACAAGAATTTCCTATAAAATCAAGGTCTATAAAAAGGGGCATTACAAACTCAGTAAGAGAATCTATACTTAATACAATGCATGAGAAAATTAGTTTTACTTTTTTTGTTTTTAAATCATGGTTTAATGCATTTTGTTATTTTACATGGACTTTAAAACCTCATTTAAAAATCTTTTATTTTATTTTATGCAAAATATGGCCCACGGCCCATCGATGAGGCTTTTTGAAAAACGTGTTGTATACATAGGAAGGTATACTACGAAAATATGTCTGTATCATTTTTCATCAGAAAACCTCATCAATGAAATGAGATGGACACACAGGGATCAATCCGACACATAACATAGAAAGGCAGTCATCTGTTGATAGCAACACCTCATAGTCCAAGGAAAAGGGTGCTCAAGATCCAAAGACCAGACGATGCCACCATACACATAATCAAAGAATGAATAAGATTGTCGGCGATGGATTACTCCGCAACTAGCTGCCAGTCAGTCCAAATTGACAAGGGTTGTCACCGAGCATAGCTTCGGGTGGTCACTTCACCCATCAAATGGAAAGGTACTAGGCAAGCAAAACTTAGCAACCCACAACCTTCTAATCTGTGTGACTAAATACCCTACCAGGTTTTGGGATTCGAAACTCACGTTATCACCGCCCTATTACCCATGTCAACTTTAGGGATTTGAAACCTAAATACATGTCACCACTGCCTTATTACTCATTTCGCACGTGCACACAAACAATCTTCACATAGTAGATAATGCACGGGATAACCTTGTAATGTTTCGATACCAAGAGATTCCAAAGCATCAAGAGAATTTATCATATCAGATATACAAATAGTACAACAAAATTAAATACCATGTACGATAAAATAAACATGAAAAAACATACGTATATATAGGCAAAAACAGACGTGTTGTATAATAGTCCCAGTCATTTTTTCATGTGGTTTCCCACGAAATAGTAGTTTGAAAACCATGGTGCAATGCAATGCATAAAGTATACAAATCTCTACCTCGATGATGACTAGAAGCCATGCCAACCCATTGCACACACCGTCGGACATAGGCATAAAAACTGGGAACATCGTCGGACCCTAAAACCAAACTAGTGTTAATACCCCACAACAAAACTATGGACAAAACACAAGTCCTAAACCGAAAACCGAAATAAGACCGGAAGAATTAACACAAGACTTTTAGCTCGAGTCAAGGATCGACAAGAACCCACACATTGAACTGAGAAGTCATACTGATTGGAAACAAGATATGGTTGAGGAAGCCGAATGAAGTTTAAAAACCCAAACTCCACGAAACAAAAACAGTGCGGTCGACCAAGATGTAACACTGGTCCACCAAGCACAACAATAGCTAACCAAAAAAACCTACCAGTCGATAAGATATTGTTGTGGTCGACAGAAAACAAAACACCTAACTTAAGGACTTAGTAGTCGAGGAGACATAGATGCAGTCAACCAAACACGAGTACGATCAATTGAGGTTGCGCAGTTAGGGTCAACCAGAACCACCCAGTCATCAACAAAACTCAACAACGGTCAACCAGGACCACCCACTGTCGACAAGACACTTTGAGGATCAACCAGGACCTCACAGTAGTCGATAACACACGCTAGGAGCCATCCGAGACTCAACAGTAAATAATCTCAAAGACATACCACTTGACAAGACCCAAAACTCCAAACTCAATGACTCAACACCCAAGGAGGCTCAGTTTGAGTCAATCAAGCACAACTTCATCCAAAATCGATTCAAAATCCACAAACTCGACCAAGCCTAAAACCATGCCAAAGTTTAGAAATTTTCATCAAGAATGACAAAGAAATAGTGGAAGGGTCCTATATCGAGACTATTAACCCAACCGATGCGTAAACGACTCAAAAACATGAAAAATATGTAAAATTTAAAATTTTTTCTTTTATAAAAACAACAAAAGACTTTTCTTTTGAAAAACCTAATAATTAAAATTCTTTTCTTAAAATCCTTTTTAAAATTGTAGCGGAAATAAATAAAAGTCTTTTCTTTTACAATTAAATCACTTTATAAAATCTTTTACAAACCATTTCTCTTTCTTAAATCCTTTAGCTTAGCCAGCACCAAGATCCGACCTTGCAAATCCTTCATCAACTGCTTCTTAACCTGTTCTCCTGTTCTCGTGCGTGTACCAACATCACAATTCTTAATTAATGAGTCTAACGCTCAGTAAATAATATAAAATAAAATCTAAAATGCACATGTCATGCTACTTTTAAAGCCATATGCAGTTTCTGTTTTTGTTTTCCTTTATCTTTTACATTTTAGTTTCTTTTCTATTCTTGTTTTCCGTTTCTGTACATCGATGCACCTGATCCCGAGGCCCCCGTCATAGTAGCAATGGCATAGTCTGAAAGCTCGCTAGTCGTTGACCGGTCAATCCAATGCACTCAACCCGTCTCCTCCGATATAAGAACAATGACATAGTCTGAAAGCTCAACAACCATTGGTCAGTTTGTCCTGGCATCATCTTGGGACTCGTTATGTGATAAGGCTCGATTCTAGTCAAATCGCATGTTAGCTATTGTGTAAATCCATACATAACGACCCACAATCGGTATGAGCAGCTATGGCATAATCTGAAAGCTTAACAAGTGGCCATGTGCACCAAGTACTAAAACGACCTCACATCATACCATTTTCTTAGCCAGCCTTGGCACGACAAAGAACCAACTAACAGTTCACATCTCATACCATCTCGTTTACCTTTAATCCACTTAATTCCTTTATTATCTGTTTCACTTTCAATGATAAAATAGATATTCCCACAACCCAAATGATGGTTGTCCGCTTCAGGTGATCAGCCCTTGAGAACATCATACACTTAGTATGTGTGAACATCTATTAAACAATTTCTAATACCAATCATGAAAATCATTTTCGTATTGTTTTGAAAACTATGATGCATGAATGCTCGTGAATGCATACAGTTTAATCTCCTCTATACAGGCCTCAAAACATGCTTAATATCAAATTCTTAACTTAAAGAACTTAAAGCAATAAACACATCTTTAAAAAAACTTATTTCTAATAAACATGTTGTTGATAGAAGTCTCTGCAAATTTCAGCTCTTAATCCCCTACGCTTGTGAAGTTATACTTGTTTGAAAATTGGACAATATGATTGTTGTTGAAGCTTAGCCGAGTGCACTTGTTGAACTCTCTAGAGTCTTGGACTCTATCACTTGGTATCAGAGCTTGACTCACGTTTTTGCTATTGTATTATGCTTATTTAGTTGTTTATCATGAGCACGAGAAGTGGTGTGAACTACCAACGGGGTAGGAGAGCGGAGTCGAAAGATTCACCATCACCTGAGAAGGAGCCCACCCGATTTGAAAGAAAGTTACAAGCTTAATATGAAGAGATGAAAGAGGCTTTTCAAAGATTGCAACAAGATTGTGAAAATACCAATTATGAGCAGGTTAGGGAGCTAAGGACCCCAGGCCCTAGAAGAAGGTTGAACACGTCAAGAGAATCCCAAGACCGTATGGATAGTTTTGACGAAGAGGACCATTATGCATCCGATGCGGATTTCTCTTATAGTATGAGGAGAAGACCTTTTTATCGTAATGAAATGAGACATGTAAAGGCTACCATTCCTCCATTTAAAGGTTCTAGCAATTGTAGTGAATTCCTTGAGTGGGTGGAGAAAGTGGATTAGGTCTTTGAATGTCATGATTTTTCCGAGAAAACCAAGCTTCAAACGGTCACATTAGAACTAACGGGTTATGCTATACTATGGTGGGAAGATACAAAAGCTCAAAGAAGAAGAGATAGTTATGATGAAATTAGAAGATGGTCCACCATGAAGGAATGAATGCAAAGACGTTTTGTACCTCCCCATTACAAACAAGAGCTTTTCATTCAACTACAAAATTTGAGGCAAGGGTCATCCTCGGTAGAAGACTATTTGATCGAATTTGATAGTCTTAAGATTAAGTGTTCAAATGACGAGCCGAAGGAGCAAAGTATGGCTAGATTTATTACAGGCTTACAACGGGATATTGGGGACCTAGTAGAGCTTCAACCTTATGATTTTATGGATGATGTAGTACAACTTGTGTTAAAGATTGAACGACAAAAGAAGAGGAGAATAAAAGAGAGTACCAATCGACCATTTCAAAGATCCAACACTCCACAAAAGCCAGTTCCAAAATTTGAAGATAAGACTAATGCTATGAAGCCTAGTGACGAAAAAAAGCCATTTAATGACACTACCAAGCCTAGATCGATAGATGTGAAATGTTTCAAATGTTTGGGGTTTAGTCATATTGCTTCTCAATGTCCGAATAAAAGAGTAATGATTTTAAGAGGGGAAAATAATGAATTGGTTAGTGAAGATGAGGAAGAAGGAACCACTTCTCTTAATGAAGAACCCGAGGAAGAAACTTTTTATGCACAAGAGGGTCCGTTACTTACTGTGATGAAACGGTCCATGGCCATTCAAAATCATGATGAGGAGTTGCAAAGGGAAACCATCTTCCATACTCGTTGCCAAGTTAAAGGAAAGCTTTGTTCATTGATTATTGATGGTGGAAGTTGTACCAATGTTGTATCAGTAGACGTTATTGAGAAATTCAGGCTTGAAACCACTATCCATCCCAACTCCTACAAGCCAAATTGGTTAAACGACAAGGGTCTGATCAACGTAACCAAGCAAGTTCTGTTGACCTTTAAAATCAGAGGCTACGAAGATGAAGCACTATTTGATGTAGTTCTAATGAATGCAAGCCACTGACTACTTGGAAGACCGTGGCAATATGATAGAAAAATGATCCATGATGGTTTTACAAACTTCTATTCCCTCAAGTTCAAAGGAAAGACGATAAATTTGGCGCCTCTTAGTCTGGAACAAATCGCCAAGGATCACGAGAGCATGAACAAGGGAAGGGTCGAGACTTCCCTCATAATATCTAAAAAGGATCTTAAGAGGTCCTTGCTACAAGGTGGTCCAATCATTTTGATGTTATTCCGAGAAAGAATTGAAGAATTGGGATCCATTCCTGAATCAGTTTTGGAGGTACTTAAAAAATTTGAAGATGTTTTTCCTGAAGAGTTACCTCAAGGTTTACTACCTTTGAGAGGTATCGAACATCAGATTGATCTTGTTCCAGGAGCCATCTCACCTAATCGGCCTTCATACAGACTAAATCTAGAGGAATCAAAAGAACTACACAAATAGGTGACGGAATTACTTGAAAAGGGATATATTATGGAGTCGCTCAGCCCATGTACGGTTCCCTCGTTACTAGTTCCCAAGAAGGATGGCTCTATGTGCATGTGTGTTGATAGTAGAGCTATTAATCAAATCACCATCAAGTACTAATTTCCTATTCCCTGGCGTGAAGATATGCTTGATGAGCTCAGTGGTGCCACTATATTCTCCAAGGTTGACCTTAAAAGTGGCTATCACCAGATACGTATGCGAGAGGGCAATGAATGGAAAACAGCGTTCAAAACAAAATATGGTCTCTATGAATGGATGGTTATGCCTTTCGGATTATCCAATGCCCCAAGCACCTTCATGCGAGTGACGCACCATTTTCTTCAGGACTTCATGGGGAAGTTTATCGTCGTTTATTTCGACAATATACTTATTTACAGTTCTGATCTTTCAGCTCACCTTAATCACTTATGGTTATTATTCGAGGCCCTCTGGAAGGCTCAACTATATGGCAACCTAAAGAAATGTTCTTTTGCCCAAGGCCGAGTATATTTCTTGGGATTCATTATTACTAAAGAAGGTATGGAAGTGGATGAAGCTAAGATTGAA
Source organism: Begonia loranthoides (assembly GCA_022433065.1). Taxonomy (NCBI): domain Eukaryota; kingdom Viridiplantae; phylum Streptophyta; class Magnoliopsida; order Cucurbitales; family Begoniaceae; genus Begonia; species Begonia loranthoides. The sequence goes on along the minus strand of CM039486.1, from coordinate 19,888,154 downwards.
GCGATTTAGGATTGGCCTATTCCGAAGAATGTCTCGGAGGTGCATAGCTTTCACGGCCTGGCTTCTTTTTATCAGCGTTTTATTAAAGGATTCAGTTCTATCATGGCCCCTATCACTTACTATACAAAGAAGGGAAAAGAGTTTGTATGGACTTTATCTTGCCAATCCAGTTTTGACTCAATCAAAGAAAAGTTGTGCAACGCTCCTCTATTAGTACTTCCGGACTTTGCTAAAGTGTTCAAAGTTGAATGTGATGCCTCAGGTTTTGGTATAGGTGCAGTACTCATGCAAGAAGGCAAACCGATTGCATATTTCAGCGAGAGATTAAAGGGGGCTACCCTAAATTATTCAACTTACGACAAAGCGTTCTTTGCAGTTATTCGAGCACTTAAAGTGTGGCAACACTATCTGTTGTCAAAAGAGTTTATTATACATTCTGACCATCAAGTTTTGAAGCTCATTCGTAGTTAGGGAAAGTTAAACCGTCGTCATGGCAAATGGATGGAATTCTTAGAGCGCTATCCATATATCATCAAGTATAAGAAAGGGGAAACCAATCAAGTCGCCGATGCCCTTTCTAGACGGTTTGTATTAATGATGGAACTTAATGCACGACTCTTTGGATTCAATTGGATAAAGGAATTATATGCTAGTAATTCAGACTTTGGAATTATTTATCAGAATTGTATGAATGGGTCTAAATTGCCTTTCTATTTAGAGAGCGGATTTCTTTTCAAGGGAGGTAAAGTTTGCATCCCTATTTGTAGCCTTTGGGAGACTCTTGTTTTGGAGGCTCATTACGGAGGATTAGCTAGCCATTTCGGTTGTAAGAAGACGTTGGAGGCTGTCCAAGAGCATTTCCATGGACCTCATTTGTGCTGAGATGTTCAAAAGATTATAGAACGTTGCATTGTGTGCAAGAAAGCTAAAAGTCGTGTCCTTCCACAAGGCTTGTACATGCCTCTCCCCATAGCCTCGCATCCTTGGGTAGAAATTAGCGTCAACTTCGTTTTAGGCATTCCCCAGACACCGAGATGCAAAGATTCTGTCATGATGGTGGTAGTTCGGTTCTCTAAAAAGGTCAATTTCATAGCTTCCAATAAAAAAAATGATGCACACCATGTGGTCGAATTATTATTTAAGGAGGTCATTCATTTACATGGTGTGGCCCGTTCTATAGTTTTGGATCGTTATACAGAGTTCTTAAGTGGTTTTTGGAAGACCTTATGGCGGAAATTGGGTACTAAGTTGCTTTTCAGTACTTTTTTCCACCCTCAGACGGATGGGCAAACAGAGGTGGTAAATTGAACTCTAGGAGCATTACTCTACTATCCTTAGCAAGAGGCTGACCGATTGGGACTTGCACTTGCCTTATGTCGAGTTTGTGTATAATCGGAGTGTGCATGGATCCACACAACACACACCATTTTAAATCATATATGGATTTAATCCCCTTACACCAGTGGATCTCCTCCCCCTTCCGATAACAGATTATGTTAGTGAAGATGGGGCTGCTAAAGCTGCAAGAGTTAAGTCTCTACACGAGGAAGTACGACAGTGCATTGAGAAAAATAATATGGAATATGCCAGACTTGCTAATCAGGGACGAAAAGAAGTTATATTCGAAGTGGGTGACCTTGTATGGTTACATTTACGGAAAGAAAGATTCCCATTACAAAGAAAGTGTAAGCTATTACCAAGAGCCGAAGGACCTTTGAAAGTTCTAGAACGCATCAACAATAATGCCTACCGTATTGAACTGACTGAAGACTATGGGGTTTCATCTACTTTCAACATGCAAGATTTATCGCCATAGCTTGGGGAGAATGAAAATTCCGCGAAGGATAGTATGGAACAAACAATGGATTTGAGGTCAAACCCTCAACCACCCGGGAGGATGATGTGCCCCGTGGACCGATCTCACACTCGCGAGCTAAGAAGCTCATCTCTTTTCTAACTCGCTATTATTTTGCAGGTCACAGCAAAATATGTAATTTTTCGGAGGAGATATCACACAATGACAAAGGAGTTCCATTTCACGTTCTCAGGTGGAACCATGCAACGTCAAGCGATTGACTCATTAATTTCCCTCCTTGGAGGAGCCACAATAACTCAAAGATTTAAAGGTTATTCGTGGATTTGTTACGTCAATTTTTATGATTAAGATACTGGATTATGTTTGGGATTCTTATTTTTGCATTTTTTAGATTGTTGTTGGTTTGTTTTAGGAGGTGCTCAGTTTGCATGTAAACCGAGTCCTCATGTCTAATTTTTGTACTTCCAAGGGTGATTTTGTGTTTTGTTCTTTTGTAAGACCCTTAGGAATATTTAGTCCCTCCTAATGAAAGATGGAGGGCACTTTTGAAGAACCCTAAAAAAACTTAGCTCCCAAGCCTTGGCGTGAAGAACTCGTGGAGATCTCCCCTCCCCTCGGCTGACTTCATCCTTTCCATTCGGCTCACTTATTCTTGCTGGATCTTTGGTTAGTCGATTTGTGCTACCTTTTCCAAGTCCTCCTCCTCGTGTGGTGGTCCTTTGTGGCGTGGAGGTAGAAGAACCAACTTCCCCATTGGAGAGAGCCTCCCTTGTTGTTGGCCGAACTAGTCGTCCCCTCTAGTGTTGGTGTGCAGACTCCTTTGGATTTTTACTTGTATTCTTGGAGTTATTGATCTTTACTTGTGATATTCTAGATTTGGTGTGTTTTGGTTGTGATTTGAAAGTGGTAAAGATTGTTTTTGGAAGAAGCTATTTTTGGTCGAGAATCTATTTGGGTGCTACGTAGATTTGGTTATGTTTTGTGGCTACAATTTGATCTGCTTCTATTCATTGGATAACGCTCAATTTTGTTAGAGATACTTTTGATATTGTCGTGTGATACTCCTCCAAATTTGAGATTGAATGGATGTAGGCTCGTTGAGAAATCGTTGATTAATTCCAGGTCGCCAGAACCTGTCCCAAAAACCCTAATCCAAGGGTCATATTTGTCCAATCATAATTCCGTGATCTGATCGAGTTTATAACTGAATTTTGGATATGTTTATCTTTGGAATGTTGATAGAAATCTCTGCAAATTTCAGCTCTTAATCCCCTACGCTTGTGAAGTTATACTTGTTTTAAAATTGGACAACAGAATTGTTGTTGAAGCTTAGCCGAGTGCACTTGTTGAACTCCCTAGAGTCTTAGACTCTATTAAAAATGCAACCTCTCCTTTTGTCTGTACTTATAGCACACGACCACCGTCCCTTCAGCACCCAGCTGAAGGTGGAAAGCCAACGGATGCAACCCTTCGAGTGTCCATGAAGTGACAATGGCCGATCCTTAAGTTTCCAGGCAATGACTTCATATTTCCAGTGACTTTCCATATCACCTGTCGATCGAATCCCTTTGGACGATCGACCGCCAAACACAAGAATGCAACCACTAGTTTTGACACTAGTTGATGATACCAGTCGATCGATTCCTTTGGACGATTGACTGCCAATCTCAAATTTTCACTTCAGAGAATTACCGGTCAATCGATCATTTGGACGATCGACCGTCATACTCTTCACGATCAACCGCCCTTTTTTTCCTTCTTCTCCAATTATATATATATTTCCATAGTAAAACATACTATTCCAAGTCATCCATATTAAACTCAAGTTTTATCCTCTTTTACTTCAAGTATATAATCCACAATTGCTCCTTCACATTATTCTTTACTAAACCCAATATGTTCTTAATTATCATCAACCCTATTATTCTTAGCCTTATTAACAACCTTATTATATCCAAATATATTTTCCCTTAATAATACTTGAAACAAAAGCTTTCATCAATCACTTCCAATTTCACTGATTATAATTCACTAATCCAATTCTATTATCATCCTATCTAATTTCAAATATTACCGAACAATTCTCCAATAACCATACCCTTTCCCCCTAAGCTATATAATCCGGAGTATGATAGTTCACTTTATCCAACCATGTTTCACTTGACTAATATCTTAATTGTCCATTCCAACTCCTAATACCCCATGATTATTACTTAAGCTTTGTGCTTAGCTCTACAAAAATTTGGGATATTACATGGGGCCCCTGTAACACCCGAGACCTGACTTAATGAATTTCTTCCACTAAAAACACACCTGAACCCGGACAGGGAGGGACACTAATTGGACCTGGATTTATATCTTCAACCAAAACAGTCTCCACGTATGAGCAATACTCTAAATCAAGATCACAACCAACAACACTCTCTAGCTTCAAGCTATCCAAGCACAAAGCCCAACAAAAGAGGAATCAAAATTTAAGACACTCAGAAACCCTCTATTAAAGGTATGAAACAAGATTTTGCAGCAGAACCAAGGCAAGTTAGGTAACCAAGCATCCAACGAGAACTAAATCTTGCAGACTCATGGGCAACCATTATGCCTTGATACCCCAGAATACTATTGGAAACTAAGTATTTGATGCACCAACACAGACAGTGTAATGCTGCCACAGTCAAGAACTGTCTGATATTGTCCACCGAACAACTAGTACTTAAACACATAATGCAATTGGACCAAAACATCCAACATGAACCTGACACACGTCATGTTCCACATGAACAATAATGAACTTCACAAGGAAACGAACCCTAACAAGGACCTAATAGCCGACAAGGCTCAGAAACTCATGAATTCTTGCACAGCTTTAAACAACTGTTGCTATCCAGCACACACAAATCTAGATGGGCTTAACCAAGATACTGGCTGAGACACTGCAAGTCCAACACCTAACCCTAACATTCATGAAGACAAACGACCATTTGTCAAACCAAAGGGTAAGATCAAAAACATGAGATGCCCAACTCCAGAATAGATAAACACATCCAAGAGATGCTTCAGCAAAACAACGATTGCCAATATACAAAAAATGATTTAAAATTTAGGAGGATGAGTGACAAAGCTTTACGAACCACCAGGAATCCACTCTTCTAAGGAAAGCACAATGGCTCAACATGAAGAAGTGATAGGCTTTCAAAGAAAACNTGAGTTAGGGTAATCTGGGTTGAAGAAACGTGATGAGACAGTAGTGGAACGGCTGTGAAGGAAGGCTTGTGAATTCAGTGGTTTATGAGGTTCAGTAATTGGAGAGTTATTCTCTGGGTTTAAATTATTGGACACTTCAGGTACGAAGGTTTTCTCCTGAATATGTTATTGATTTATAGAGAGTGATAAATTATTGGATTATTGGAATAAGAATATTGTTTGGAAAATAAATGATGAATGGGTATTCGAGTATTATTTGGAAAATAATACTTCGGTTAGGAATTAAATAAGTTTGTTAACAATAGACGAAATGATAAGTTATTAGATTAAGGTTTATTATTGTTGTTGGACTAAGTGATTATTATTTGGTGATATGGGCTTTATTAATTGATAGATTATTATTAGTTTAGGTTGTTAGTAATATCATGTGAAGTTTATTGGCATGGATAAGGTTAGAATAAATATTGAATTAAGGGTGGTAATTATTGGATAAAATGATAGTTTAGTTATAATGGCAAACTATTTATTTTGGGTGTATGAACATGTTAGTTGAAGTTAGGGAAGTTAGAGGATCTTGTTATTGGAAATTAATTATTAATAGTTTTATGTGCTAATAATTATAGGCTTTTGTGAAGAATCTTAAAGCATTAACTTATTAAAGCTAAGGACCTCAGGTACGTGCTATTGTATGTACTTTGTTCGAAAGGACCTACATCTCGAGAAATTAGGGTTTTATTTGATGTTTGTATTTTAAATGCATAAATTATGATATTGTATGGAAACATATGTTCTTTGAATTGTATGATTATATATTTAAGTTCAGTTCTTTAGATAGGATAGATCACGTTTTAAGGATACGATTAAGGAACATATTAGATAGGATTGTATGTGCACGATAATGTTAAGACTAAGAATCCTAAAGTACATGAAAATGGAATATACGCAAATAATTGTGGACCTGTTTGATACGCTTGGCACAGAAATCAAGATAAGTAAATAACTGTGGACCGGTTAAATACGCCTTACACAAATATCAAGTAAATAATTGTGGACCGGTTACATACGCCTGGCACAGATATCAAGTAAACGACTGTGCACCTAGTTGATACGCCCAACACGAAAGCCAACTGTGGTCCGGTTGGATACGCCCGACACAGATGTTTATATGGCCCGGTTTGATACATTTGGCATATAAACAGTAAAAAGATGTTTATATAGTCAAGTTTGATACACCCGGCATATAAGCGAATCAAATGACGATATAAGACTTGAACAATAAAAGAGAAACGAAATAGAAAACCTTAGGCAATATTATAGAAATTGTAAGTGAATTCTATGTTTTACATTTATATCACGTACTGAGCATTAGGCTCATAGTTAAGTCTCGTTGATGTAGGTAAGGAGCAGATGAATGGATAAAGCTGTTGATGGATGTAGCTGAAGGAGTGTTGTTGTGTATACGTTTGTGTTTTTGGCGACATTGACCTGTGATTATGACTCACAAAATGGATTAAATGTTTTATAAGACTTTTAAGTATTTTATGACTTCAAATAAATGTTTTAAGTTATTGTGTTTATTTAAATATTTAGTTAAGCAATGGTTTTGTGGTATTTAATTGAAAAAAACTTCCGCTGTATGTTTTATATGATTTAGACTTCCGCTGTATATATATGACTCTGGTTTTATTACGCAATGATTTTACAATGGTTTTAAAAGAAAAAGAAAAATTTTATGCGAAAAAATGTTACGGTATGTTACTAATGGTATCAGAGCAAAACTAGGTATAAAATCGTTTATGTAGACTACCAACAGTGCAAACTCAACACGGGAATGCTTCATCAACTGTAAGTATTAAGTATAGTGCTTTATTCAGAATAGTGTTTTGTTTATAGAAGTAGCTTTAGACAATTATGATAGTGAGGAAAGGAATAGGGATAGGACTGGAAATAACTTACTAGGATACTATTAAGGCAACTCAGGGACAACTCAGGATGTAAGAGGAATGACTTGGACAAGACTTAAAGGATATTTTCCCTGATAAGTATTTGAATAAAATTGCTTAAACTTCGAATTTAGGTAAATTAGTGAAGTTTGAGGGATTCATTTAAGGACTAAAGGCTGGAATATATCATGGAATTAAGAGATATGGTACTAAAGATGTGTCGTACTCTAGGATGGTAGCAAAAGCTTTGGAAATCAAGGAAGCTGAGATGCAAGTAATGAAGCAGAGAGAAATGGATCTGAAGCTGAAGAAGGATAATCAGACTAAATCATCTATTGATGGGCAGATAATTGATCAAGGAGAGAAGCGGGTGATTGACAATGAACATAAATCTGTGAGTGTTAAGCGTGTGCGGAACGGAATAGATACAGTTTTGGTTAGAAATTTTGAAGGTGGATTGTGCCCTAAGTGTAATAAGAAGCATTATGGTGAATGTAGAGCAGGTACTGGACTGTGCTTTAAGTGTGGAATAGAAGGACATCGGGTTAAGAACTGCCTGTTGTTGGTCAAGGAGAAAGAGTTAGTTGCACCACGGGTATTTTCAATATTTGGAGATCAAGATGATGAGTCGTCTACGTCTAGGCCAAGTACTTTACGATTCAGTAAAATTTAGAATGTTGTTATGTGTGCTTGTTTAGTAATTATATTCACATATGTGTTAGGTCTAGATAACATTAATAGGAAAGAATATGGGTAGCATACGTCTTACATAGGAATTGATACCTTTAGACTAGACAAATTTTGAGGACAAAATTTATATAAGGGGGGAGGAATGTAATATCCCATATCTTCTTTGAGTTGAAAGCATAGCTTAAGTGTCAATTTAGGGATATTAGGAGCTAAGTTGGACAAATAATAATATTGGTCAAGAGAAATGCATTTGGAATAAGTGAATTATGATACCCCATTAGGTTCATAATTAGATTATGAGAAGGATTGAAGTCAATTGGAGATACTTAAAATTATATTGAGCGATTCAATTGGATTAATCATCAATGGAGGTAGTATATATATATATATATATATGTACATAGGTTAATGAAGTAATATATATATATTAAATTGTTTGGAAGTATATTTAATGGGTATTGATTAAAAATGGGTATTGGATTTACGGTTGATGGGTTTTTAAAGTGTGGTTGATCATGGAAAAGTGTGGTTGATCATTGGAAAAGTGATGTTGATCATGGTTAAAGTGTGGTTGATCATGTCAAATCAACTTCAATTTGAAGAAAGAAGAAATAATGATATATTATACATGAATAACGTGAAACCTTTTTCTGAAGAAGAGGATTTGCGGTCGTTGATGGCGGACGATCAGCAAAGGGAGATCATTCGGCGAGATCAACTGCATATTTGAAGCAAAGTTTGGCGGACACTGGCTGGAGGGATGATCAATCATCCTTCATGAAATGTTGATCAGCCACCAATTTATGAAGCGTAATCTGGATAGTTTTTAAATGTCTGGTGATGAAATGAACCGCTCGCCGTTCTCTGGAACGTCTAGGGAACAATGGAGACATGGCTAAATGCATGAGAAACTGAGAAGTTTGGCGTTTTAGATGTTGGGACATATAAGGCTGCCTGTTAATGGCGTTGAATGCATCTAAAGTTTGAGGGTTTGGCAATTTAAGATGGGTGTCTGTTGATGGTATTCAATGCCTGGGAATGAATGATGGATTGTCTAAACGTCTGGATGTTAATGGCTACGTCTTGTGGCCTTCAATCTTCATGCAGTTAATGGACAGTCTTCATTAGCTGCCTATCTATAGAGGGTAGTGGTCGAGAGGTTGGAAAGAAGATGTATGTGGCGTTACTCTGTCAAATTTGAGAGAAAGCAAGAGTAAGGAGTTTTGCTTCAAATATTTATAAGAATATAAGAAAGAAGAGGGTTGTTCCATGAGAAACCGTGAGTGTTCTGTAGTTTTTATGAAGTGGAGAAACTGCTTGGTTGTCTGGTAAATGAGTCTGTGAGGTGTTTTGCGAAGCAGTGAAGGTATTCTTGGTAGAGTGAGTGAACTGTGAGTTAGGGTAATATGAGTTGAAGAAACGTGATGAGACAGTAGTGGAATGGCTATGAAGGAAGGTTGGTGAATTCAGTGGTCTATGAGGTTCAGTAATTGGAAAGTTATTCTATGGGTTTAAATTATCGGATACTTCAGGTATGAAGGTTTTCTCCTGAATATGTTATTGATTTATAGAGTGATAAATTATTGGATTATTGGAATAAGAATATTGTTTGGAAAATAATGATAAATGGGTATTCAAGTATTATTTGGAAAATAATACGTCTGTTAGGAATTAAATAAGTTTGTTAACAATAGACGAAATGATAAGTTATTAGATTAAGGTTTATTATTGTTGTTGGACTAAGTGATTATTATTTGGTGATATGGGCTTTATTAATTGATAGATTATTATTAGTTAGGTTGTTAGTAATATCATGTGAAGTTTATTGGTATGGATAAGGTTGGAATAAATATTGAATTAAGGGTGGTAATTATTGGATAAAGTGATAGTTTGGATATAATGGGAAACTATTTATTTTGGGTGTATGAAAATGTGAGTTGAAGTTAGGGAAGTTAGAGGATCTTGTTATTGGAAAGTAATTATTAATAGTTTTATGTGTTAATAATTATAGGCTTTTGTGAAGAATCTTAAAGCATTAATTTATTAAAGCTAAGGACCTCAGGTACGAGCTATTGCATGTGCTTTGTTCGAAAGGACCTACATCTCTGGAAATTAGGGTTTTATTTGATGTTTGTTTATTAAATGCATAAATTATGATATTGTATGGAAACATATGTTATTTGAATTGTATGATTATATATTTAAGTTCAGTTCTTTAGATAGGACAGATCATGTTTCAAGAATGCGATTAAGGAACACATTAGATAGGATTGTATGTGCACGATAACGTTAAGACTAAGAATCCTAAAGTACGTGAAAATGGAATATATGCAAATAACTGTGGACTGGTTCAATACGCTCGGCACAGAAGTCAAGATAAGTAAATAACTGTGGATAAGTTAAATATGCCCGATACATATATCAAGTAAATAATTGTGGACCGGTTACATACGCCTGGCACAGATATCAAGTAAACGACTGTGAATCAGTTTGATATGCCCAGCACGAAAGTCAACTGTGGTTCGTTTGGATACGCCAAGCACAAATGTTTATATGGTTCGGTTTGATACGCCTGGCTTATAAACAGTAAACGGATGTTTATATGGTCCTATGCTCGACATACAAGCGAATAAAATAACGATATAAGACTTGAACAATAAAAAAGAAACGAAATAGAAAACCTTAGGAAATATTATAGAAATTGTAAGTGAATTCTATGTTTTACATTTATATCACGTACTGAGTGTTAGGCTCATAGTTAAGTCTCGTTGATGTAGGTAAGGAGCAGATGAACGGATAAAGCTGTTGATGGACATAGCTGATGGAGTGTTGTTGTGTAGATGTTTGTGTCATTGGTGACATTGACCTATGGTTATGACTCACAAAATGGATTAAATATTTTAAAAGACTTTTAAGTATTTTATGACTTCAAATAAATGTTTTAAGTTATTGTGTTTATTTAAATGTTTAGTTAAACAATGAGTTTGTGGTATTTAATTGAAAAAGACTTCCGTTGTATGTTTTATATGATTTAGACTTTCGCTGTATATTTATGACTTGGTTTTATTACGCAGAGATTTTCCAATGGTTTTAAAAGAAAAAAAAACATTTTTACAGAAAAAGGTTACGAGATGTTACACTGACTAACAAGTTCCAAACAAGACAAGACAAGATAATTCCTAGACTCTAGAAAAGGACATGGATTTGGACCACATCCCATGACGAAAGATTTAAATTCTGAACCACACAGGTCCTCACACAAGGAGGGCAGAAAGATCCCAGATGTAAGATTTGAATTCCAAACTGTAACAACCTGATTTTTCTTACGTTTAAAAATCACGTGAAATTTAAAATTTTTTCTTCTATAAAAACAACAGAAGACTTTTCTTTCATAAAATCCTTTGTAAAACATAACAAAAGAATAACTAAATAAAACACTTTACGAATTAAAAATATTTATTAAATCATTTAAATAAACTTCTTTTCTTTTACCATTCAAATACTTTACAAAATCTTTTTCCTTTTTAAATCCCTTTAGCCTGGGTAACCACAAGATCCGTGCGTGCAAATCCTTCATCAATTGCCCCTTGACCTATTCACCTGTTCTCGTGCGTGTACCTATATCACAAGACATAAACTAATGAGCGTAATGCTCAGTAAGTAATATAAAATAAAATATAAAATGCACATGTCATGCTTTTTTAAAACCCATGTGCAATTTCTATTTTCTTTTTCCTTTATCTTTTACATTTTAGTCTTTTTCTCATTTTCTGTTTCTGTTATCGTTTTCTGACTCGACACCTCTAGTATAGCAGCTCCGACTGCAACTGAAAGCTCTGCTAGCTATTGTACGCTACAATGCACAACATTTGGCTCGAGCTACAAACTGCGCCTACTAGCGGCTATGCACTCCAATGCTTAAACCACCTCACAAACCATTGGTCGATCCATCCCGGCTCCAATCGAGGACTCACTATGTGATAAAGGCTCAACTGAGATCAAATCGCCTGTTAGCTACTGTGTGCACCGTTACATAGCGACCCAACCTCAAGGATAAGCAGCTTTGGCTACGACCGAAAGCTATACTAGCTGTTGCACGCTACGACGCACAACATTAAGCTCAGGCTACAACCTCCACTTACTAGTGGTTGTGTGCTACAATGCTTAAACAGCCTGACTAACCCGTTGGCCGACCAGTCCTGGCATTGACCAAGGGCCAACTAACAAGCTCACATCTCATATCATCTTTTTTATGTTTGTTCTATTTAATTCATTTACATTTTGTTTCTAATTCCTTTTTAAAACCATGCATGAAAATTATTTTTGTATCATTTTGAAAACCATGATGCATGATGCTCGTGAATGCATACATTCTATCATATCAGTACTACAATCTCTAAACATGCTCAATATCATTAATTTTAACATAAAGAATCTGTATCTATTAAACATATCATTAAAAGAACCTAATTCTAATAAACACTCAGCATGCAGCAATACAATTCACAAAAACATGCTCAATATCTGGCTATTCTAATAAAGCAGTAAACAACCCTAATATTCCACTAAAGTAGTAAACTATCAGCATACAATTCCTAACTCTTGCGATGTATGGCCCCAAAGATCTAAACACATGTGTATCACTTACCTCGTATTCGTAGCGGGTTTAACACTTTCTTCCACTTCTTTTAACACCTTCACAATACCTTTCAAAATTCATATTGCTTAACATTAATAATCATAGCCCATACTTTGATACCATGCACACCCATTATAACTTTATTCCATATTTTCCTTCAACTTCACACTTCCATTAAGCACTAACCACTTAACCTTATTCTCACAATTTTCTATACCATTAACAATCACAAGGATAATGTTCTCAGTATCAATCGAATATAAATAACCATTTCAATTTCATTAGTAGAAGCCAATTAACAGATTAAACCCACATATTCATAACTCTAGGCAATAATTAAAAGAGGGCATTTATTCATCAAATAGACAAAACAGAGAGCCCTAACCATCACCAGAGCATACCATCAGAGGCATTCATAAACTGAACAGAGAACATCTGAACCCAATAGAGCATATTTCATCATAGAGAGCACTATTAACATCCATCACCTTTTCATATTCTACATTTAACCTTATAATCTTCATAAGAGAAATGAAGAATTACCTCACAGTGAAGAACACCAGAGGACAACATCTCACTCGGCCATTTCTTCTCTTCCCTACTTCCTTTCTTCTTCCTCTTCTAATATAACATATCCATGTTAACACACATAATCCATAATGCATAAAAGAACATCCCATTACCTGAGAACACCCGAGAGGAGGGAACCGAAGGCAGCTCCTTTTCTATTGCTCGACCCTTACTGCTTCTCACCAGAGAGTTCCTTCCTCTTTGTCTTTCTTTCTCTCTCAACTCTCTCTCACTCTCTGTTTCTCTCATTCTCACAGCGCACCCCCAGCTCTAGAGAGCTTTCTCCCTTTCAGCATTTTGTCTTTCTATTTCTTTTTTAGAGCATTCTATCTCTCCTCCTCTTCATCTCTCTCTTTTATCTCTCCTCCAACAAACCTCACTCATCTCCATAAACCTAACCGCTCATATGCTCTACCGCCGCAAAAGTAGAGCACATGGTGGAACCACATTTAACCATTCTCGAGATTATACATTTTCTTATAATCTGGAAATTGAAATATAGTAGGACCAATCAAGGGTCTGGTTGCAACACAGAGTAGCCCGCAACAACGTAAAAACACATTTTTTGCGAAACACCGTGGTACCGAGTCGACCGGAGTAATGCGACTTCGCTTCTACTCAAAACGTTAACGTTTCATCCCGCCCTTTTTATTTTCAATTTCTTTTATTCAATTAATTCTTTTATTTAATTAATCCCCTTTTTAATCTATTCTCAATTAATCCTTAACCAAATTTCTCACTTCATCCGTTGCAATAATTCCATCAAACAAATCATCCATAATCATCATAATAATCCTATCACACCCAATTAATTTTCAATTTATCCTTACTAAATTCCATTAAGAGAAATCGGGGTATTACATAAACTACACAGGCCCACACAAGAGGAAGAACCCAAATGTAAGATGTAATGCCCTGATTTTTCTTACGTTTAAAATCGCGTGAAATTTAAAACTTTTTCTTTCATAAATATAGCTAAAGACTTTTTGTTTCATATAGTCCTTTTTTCAAATCGTAGCGGAAGATTTTTGAACAAAACATTTAAAATTACAATAAATAAACCTTTGCAATTTAAAACATTTACTAAAATATTTACAAAACCTTTTAATTGTTTCCTTACAAAACCCCTTTTCCTTTAAATTTCCTTAGCCTAGCCAGCCACAAGATCCGCTCGTGCAAATCCGTCATCAACTGTTCTTGACCTGTTCTCTTGTTCCTCGTACATACCTATATCACAGGTAAAACAATGAGCTTAACGCTTAGCAAGAAATAGGATGAAATGCAATGTTCATGCTCATGCGTGCTCATGCAATGCGTTTCAGAAAAGAACCTATCTTTTCTATTATACTAAGTGAAAGGGTACATCCTATGGTCATGTGACTTAACCGTCACTCCGATGAGGAGATACATCCATTAGGAGTGTCACCACATACCGTCACCAATCTCTTTTGTTTTCAAGTATTGGGGATTTCTAGTTCAAGAGAAGAGGATATATCCTATGGTCTATGTGGCTTAACCGTCACTCATTCCCTACATGGGAGGGGATACATCCATTAGGGATGTCACCACCAATGGATCGTCACCGAATCCCCCAAACCCCCCACACACTTATTAACATTTATTATGCATGTCATGCAGTATGTCAGCAATTTCATAAGCCCTAAGCATGATGCATGCATGTTATGCCATAGACAATTCAAAACAATACACGAAATTTTATTGAAGCAGTGATATGGCACTCCATTCAACAGGGGCAATTTATATGTTAATTTAGCAAGCGGCAATTTATATACTATTAAATGGAGAACAATGTAGTTAATTTATTAAGGAATAGTTCATATCATAACAATGAGCAATGCACGTTTAAACTTCATAGGTGAAAATTCTTATTTTAATTATAAAGAGACTTTAATAAACTAAGAGTTTTATACATGCTTTATACATCTTTATGAACCAGCGCATTGAATAATTCACACTGCCTTATCCAATTTTTCATCCAACCAAAATGGACATTAACTAACAGAATAATATTAACTTTTAAACCCACAAAAATAATCAGTACAAATAGCACAGCTCATTTTATACCTTACAGGCAATAGTCTTCCAATTTCTTTCATCCAATTGTGGTTTTTATCAGCAGCAACTTAATAATAATTATTAGCAAGAAAATCAAAGCACTAATCCATACTTTGCAATAACAACCAAGTAGAAGATTTCAACCAAAAACCCGTGATGTGGGGCTTCCTCTGGCCACTACACCCATTTCTTACCTTCAACAGAAATGTCACTTCACAGCAAGCCCTTCCCACGAATCACAATACCCACACCAAGCAGCAGCACACCCAGTAAAATGGAAACTCCTTTTCTTCTTTATGCACACGCACTCACTTTTCTCTCTTCCCACACACTTCCTCACAATCGTAGCTCTCTGTAAAAATGCAGAGTTCATAATGCCACTCCATCCAAGGCCATTGATTTCTAGATGGAGGAAGACATCACGTGGATACCAGGGTTGATGGACAATCACCCATACCATGGGAGGGTGGTCCAATGTTTGGCCACCATGTGGAGAACATTTTATCATATCGGGAGAGGAGGAAAATATATTGAGAGGAAATAAAAGAATATTTGCGACAGATGTAGATTTTTCATTAAAAATAGACTTTTTAGTCGAAGAATTCATCCGAACCATCGACCGCACAATGACCGATTATCTAAAATTTGCCTCTATTTTGTGTTTGGTCAAACCTTGCGACCGTGTCTTCGATTGTTGACTCGACCTAAAAACTAAAATGCAATTAGTAATGCATTTCAGTCAAACCTTGCGACCGCATCCTCAACCGCTTGTCGACTAAAAACCCAAAATGCAATCTGGAATTCATTTTTGGTCGAGTTATCCAACCTTAACCCCGACCTTGACTCAACCGAAAATGTAAGGAGCAATATGTAACGCATTTCGGTCGAGATATTCAACCTAGACTTTGACTGTAGCTCGAACAAAAATGTAAGGAGCAATATGTAATGCATTTACGTCGAGATATTCGACTCGACTTTGATTTCAGCTCGATTCAAAATGTAAGGATCAATCTATGATGCATTTTAGTCGAGATATTCGACCTCTACTTCGACCACAGCTCGACTGAGAATGCAAGGATCAATATGTGATGCATTTTGGTCGAGATATTCGACCTCAACCCCCTACCGCGACTCGACCAAAAATGTCAAATACACATTCCATAACAATTTTCACTTTAAAAGAATTTCAAAATATTTCTACCCTCATTTACATTGCATCAAATGTGAAATCGACATTTACGAAACCTATTTTTGTTTCATAAAAATATTTGTTCATTCTGTAAAATCATTTACATATATGGAAAAATTATTCGGGATTTACATAAGATCTGAATCCGGAACCACACAGGTCAACAAAACAGGAAGAACCTAATCAAGTTCACAGACTCATAATCCAAAGAAATTTTACTTAATAACCCATAGAATACAACCACAGCTCATGTGGATTTGCAAAAGAAAGGATCATCCTCCAACAAACAACCTTAAGATGCCTTCCCAATAGCATCTTGACTCATTTGAAATTTGACTAGGTGTTGGAATGATTCTTTACATAATGAACGAACGCCTAAAACATTACACTGTTGTTTCCTCAAGTGAAGAAAAGTGAAACTGTAATTACTTGAAATTTTGCATAATTATGAATGACATGTAAGTGATGTGTAAAATTAGAAATTAAAGAATTATGTATAATTAAGATTTAGAGATAAATTGGATATATTAACATAGTTGAATATGTAAATGTGTATAAAATTGAATGAGATTTTAAAGTGATAAATGAGACATCTTTAGGAAGAGAATGGCATTAGAATTAATTAAATTGGACTCACATAGCAAAGTTATATTATTTTGAAGTCAGACTAAGTATGTGTGACATTATTGTACGATTTCAGTTAAATATTTAATTCGAATAAATTAAGTGAGAATTTGAAGATGTTATTGAATGATGAAAGTTTTCTAAGACATGTATCTATGATTTCATGTAATAAAATGTAGTCACTAATAGGGTCGTACAACATGTCAAGCTGAAGCAAGTAGCATAAATTGTAAATTTATGGAAGTTAAGGGCAAATTGATCTTTTCACTTCAAAAATGGTGGTCAAAATGGTAAATGACCTTAGAATAATGATCTAGATTGATTCTTTCTCATTAGAAGGAAGATAAAATCGTGAAGAGGGGGGGGGGGGGGGGTGGTCTAGAGAGAGAGAGAAAAGAGGGAGAAAAAGGGTTTTGAAAAAACATATAAAAATTGAGAAAAATAGTGAGATTTTTAGCTTGAATCACAAAAGAAAGTTATAGAAAATGAGCAGAGGATTCTTGTAATATCCCAAATTTTTCGAAGAGCTAAGCACGAGGCTTAAGTGATAATTTTGGGATGATAGGAGCTGAATTAGACAATTTAGGATGTTGGTCAAGAGAAACATATTGGAAGAAATGAATTGTATTATATTATCCCTGAAAAATTGAAGGTGTTAGTAAAGAGAAATATATTTAGATAAAGTGAACCATGATACTCTAGATTAAGTAGCTTAAGAAAAGATTAATGTTATTGGAGAATGGGTTGATGATATTTAGAATTAGACAGGATGACAATAGAATTAGATTAGCGATGTATAGTCAGTGAATTTGGTAAGAGAAAATGTACTTGGATATAATAAAGTTGAAGGTATAAGATCTATAATATTTTGGAGTATATTGAATTTAGTAAAGAATAAGGTGGAATAGGAGTTATGGATTATACCTTGATTATGGGGAGATAAATTTATGTTTAGTTAAATAGTTCAAGTGTTGGTCAAGGAAAAAGGTATTTGAAAAATAGTGAATTACAGTACTCGAGTTGTTGAGGAAAATAGGGCCATTAACAATTAAGAGTATATTGAATCTAATATTGGTTTTGGATATGTGGTTTTTTTATGTGATACCACAATCAATTGGAGAGTTAGAAGGTGATAGTTAGAGTTAAGAGAAGTAATATTAGAAGTAGTTAATAATAAGGTTCTTAACATATATTGGAATCAGAATTGGAATTGGAATTGGGCAAAAGTGAAGGAAAAATGGTGGAACATATTCCATAAGTTGGTTTACATGATATAGATGTTCAAATATATATGTATGGATTTAGTACATATTGGTTTGGAGAACATGAAGTTGCATGGAAGATGTTACTATCACAATTAAGATCCATGGTTGCAATGTATATATTTATATATTTATAACACGTTAAGGAATAAGGTGTATATATGTATATTCTGTTGAAATTTTCTGTTGTCGATCGTGGCAGTTGGATGGCGAAGCCGTGATCGTCCAGCCTGGTAGTCTAGCGTTTGAAGCTGAAGACATGTTAATGATTAGCGGTCGATCGTCCAAAGGAAACGATTGACCGGTGCAATCGACCACCATTTATGATGGCCATCTGAAAAGATTTACTGATGCTAAAGATAAAATGGTTTGTCATCTGAAGTGTCTGAACGATTGGATATCCTTCCTTTTGGCCTTCCATCTTCACTTGGTCGCTGAAGGGGCACTGGTGAGTGGCCTATATATTGAAGTGAAGAAGAACGAGAATGAAATGGAGGGTAAGTTGTGGGGAAACTCTAGAGATTTTGTGTGCAACCACCTGGTTTTAGTAATTCCTTAAAAATGCGTGAAAATTTAAACTTTTGAAATCTCTTTTAAAACAAATCAGAGTGCAACGCTAAACCAGACCGCTACTAACCATTAGTAAAATTCGTTATGAAAAGCAATTAATAAAATGTGGAAGCATTATAAAATCATTTATTAAAAACATTGCGAAAGCGTAAAACTAAACATTTAAATACTGCGTTTAATGAAATAAACTAAACAATTAAATACACTTTCATTACAACTATGCTCTCTTCTGCTCTCTTTAGCCTAGCCAGCCACAAGTCTCGTGCATGCAAATCCTTCATCCCCTGCTTTTTGATTTGTGCATTAACTTCTCATACAAGTACCTACACCTACACCTACACCACAAATAAACCGTAAGCCTAAGGCTTAGTAAGGAAAAGGGTTCATGCAATATGCTATGCCTCTCTTTAGTCCTTTTGGAATGGGGCCACCCAAACCAATCATTTCATTACGTTCTTTCTTGCATTCGTTCTTTACTCGTACATCAAGCGGGAGATTGGAGGACCCATATGGGGTGGTATAGTTGACCAGGCTAACCTCCTGAGTGCATACTAGGTCCCGTTCCCGTCGAGATAGGGGCTATGCCTAGCTGCCAGACTAGACCCGACTACCCACCAGCCCCCAACTCCCCATTCATTCCATTATGGACTAGCCTCCTGGGTGCATACTAGTTTCCAGACTAGACCCGATTACCCATTCATTTTATCATTCATTTTTAACATTTTCATCACTCAGGCATGTGACTACCACCCCACGGCGGCACTCTCTATTGATTTCTATTAGCATGATGCATGATCATACCTTCTCATCTTATAATGATCCATAGTGCATTATAACATAACATTAATAGAAATTGAAGTGCGCATTGAAATGAAAGTGACTGTAATTGAAACTGTGCATATAAGAACGTAAAGCATATAATAGAAGGTAATAACTGCGCACACAAGGACACGTAATTATAAACAATGTTATAAGTAGCACCAAGAAGACAATTACAAGGACAGATAAAAACATAACATGTTAATACTAAATCTAGTTTGATTATTCTGATTAGTTATCCTAGGTGAGTTACATGCTCGAAATAGATTACAACTATTAAGCTGGTTAGTTATTCTAAGTAATTTACATACTCAAGGCTTGATTACATGCTTTTACTATAATTAATTATTCTAATTAGTTAGCATGCTCAAGGAAGATACGATTAACATTCTAGTTAGTTATTCTGATTGATTTACATGCTCAGGAAAGATGTGATTAACATTCTAGTTAGTTATCCTAGTAATTTAACATGCTCTTACAATAGTTGCAATTAGAATTCTAATTGATTAACATTTAAACATGTTGGACCTAGCTAAGATAACAGACTAGCTAATTAGCAAGCATAGCTAATTAGTGATAATTAACATGATCGATTTAATTTCATGCTTAAATTAATTAATGTATTTATGTATAATTAGCATGCTTAAGTCTAATTAGATTGTTTACAGGCTTAGATTAACTAATTAGTAAACATGCTCAATTGATTAACAATTAACTAAATTGATTAGCAAATAAACATGCTAGTTATTTACAAATTAAACATACTCAATAGTCAATTACATGCTTTTATCCTAGTTACTTAACGTGCTCAAGAATTAGTCATTAGTTACAACTAGCTAATTATTTAACATGCTTATATTATGCTAATCAATTACATGCTCAACTATAATTAATTACGTTAATTGACATATTAAAGGTTATGAACAACTAAACATGTTACTAATTATTCAAGTTAGCTAATTTAATTAAATATGCTAATTAGTTAATCATACTAGTTACATGATATGCTACAATTATTCTAGTTACATGCTCATACTTAATTATCATGAAATAGTTAACTATGATAAATTGATTAATTGATTAACGAACATACTCAAGGGTTAGCTACTAATTAACCATTTAACTAAACATGTTCGAACTAAATATTCGCGTTAACCAATCATTACCCCTTTAACATTCATCATTTCTTCATCAAACTAGGCATTGGTATTACGTAACATACAGCAAAATAGAGCTAAGCAACAAAAGTGAAATGTCACAAAGCAATAAAAACAACACAGGGCATTAGGAGCAAAGGAACAGATATCATTCAAGGGATTATCACCTAAAAACTAACTAACAACAATAATCAGTCACCATTTCAGGGAACTAACGTAAACTCACGCACACCCACTTGTGGTGCAGGGCCTCCAAATGGCCAAGACACCCCTATTTCCTTACTTAAGCTGAAGAACACAAGCAGGGACAGCTGCCACTCCCCAGCAAGCAACAGCTCATGGTTCTAGTAGCCACTCCAGAGCAAGTAGCAGCTCACACTCATAGACAGCAGCGAGCAGCTCCACTCTTCACTTAGGTTCACACGCTAAACACACCCACTAGCTAACCCCACACATAGAGACAATTTCCACTCACAGAAACTCTCACTCGCTGGAAGGAAGTCTCTCACGCAGAAAGGGAGAGCTCACGCAGGAAGAGGAAATGCTAGACCCCAAAGGCAGGCAAGGAAGAGATGGCTTTATTACCTGGATGGAGGAGACATAACATACGTAGGAGGGGAGTGAATGATGAGCCATCCAGCAGGAGAGGTTGGCAGCCTACGGGTCGAGGGTGGGGGAGATTTTTGTGTATGGAGGCATTACGATTCGCGTAGTTATGGACTACACGACAAACGTTCTAATTTAAATCCCTAAATTTTCACTGAGCTGCGATCTTTTGGATGAGTGCGGACGCATTGGTCTCGTCCGCAATCGTCCACAAGGCTAAAATTTCGCAGGCTAAATTGTGACTTCGTACAAGAACTAGCGTCCTCATCCCCTTTCGTACCATCTGCAGACGAGGTTTAGACACAAAGTGGCATCCACAGGCATCTGAAGGTGTCAATAAATTAGATGGAAGCAAAATGGATGAGGCTACTCCACGTCCGCAGTCATCCGGACTCGTCCAGAAGTCCTAGAGTTTGACAAATTTGATGCGGATGAAGCAACTCACGTCTACATCGTCCAGGACCTCGTCCGAAACTCCACTGCACAGTGAAGTTAGGACACAGAATCACATCCTGAGTCATCCCAACCCATTCTTTGTGTGTGCAATGTATTTACAGACGATACAACTCGTTCGCAGTGTCGTCTGCAAGCATCCGAAAACACCCTGGATAGCTTTTCCTCACATTTTCTCACTTAATTCCTATCCCGTAACAATTTCTCCATCAATACCCATAAAAAATGACACGCATAAATACATGATCTAATGTCCCAATTACCCCGTCTCTTAATTACATTGCGTACACAGGGAAAAACGTAACGAAAATACCCTTAGACTTAACGCTCTAGAACGTCCTTGGTAATACATCGATAATTGTCCACTTAAAAAGTTGGGGTGTTACATTGTGTGAGAGTGAAATGATTCTCTGAGGGTGCTGCCTTGTTGTGAAGCTCTGGAAATTTAGAAAAGAGTGAGATGCAGACAGTGTGTGATCGGCTGTGAAGGTTGTGGTTGGGTCTGTGAGTAAGAAACTGTGAAAACATGGTTGATGCTTGCTGTGAGTTGTGAAAGAAAGTTTATAGAGGAGAAGAATCGAGGAAGTTGAAAGGTGAGAGACCGTGAAGATAACAATGTATTGCTGTATATTGTGAAGGCAATCTGTGGGTGAATTGTATTGGACGATAAGAATAGTGAGGAGTCTGAATTTATGAGTCTTTTGGTAAGCATAACTCTTTCATATTCTATGGCTTTTATGAGGAGTTGATGAGATAAACATATTGAATGGTTTGGATCTCTATTGCATGAACTGTGAACATGGGTACGATATAATTGAGTTTGGTTCTGCCTGTTGCTTATTGCTTGATAATTGTTATTGTTAATGAAGTCTGGAAGTAAGTATTATTCTTCTATTTTGGCTATTACACTGCGAGCATGAGTTATATGTTTATCTTCAGTTTGGTTTCTGCTTGGGAGGTATATATAATTGGTTTTGTCTGATGGTAAGTCTTCTGCTGATTGATAAACTATTTGTGGATGGTAGTTAGTTTCTAAATTACTTTATGTTGTTGATAAATGTGGAAACAAATGGATTAATGGTTCTACCGAAGAGTAATGAATGTGAGGAATATTATTGGGTTTTATATGGCTAATGGAAATGTTATAATTAAAGCGATGTTATGATAAGTAGTGGTTTGGAGATATGAATCCTTGAGGCATTGTTATTATCTAGATAGATGATAAGTTGAGGAAATAATTTAAGGAATATTGTCCAATATATTAGTTGTAGAATTATTATCAATTTAATATGTGTCAATTATGAATAGGTTTCAAGAAGGACAATTTAAGTGCTAACTTTGTAAAGCTAAGGAATCCAAGTAAGTGGTCCAGCATGTGTTTTGTCCAAAAGGGCCTTAGGGGGTGTTTGTTTGATGCTTGATTACTAGATGTATAGGTTATGTTATAATTGAAAATGTACTATTGAATGATTGCTTGTATAAATTGTATTTTATTAGATTTAAGTTAAGTTCTTTAGTTAGGAAATTGTGCATATTTTGAGGTTACGATAACTGACATGATAGATAGAATTTTATGTTTGCACCATTGTTCCTATGATATGCGAAAATGCAAATGTAACCGAATTAAACGTAATAAACAAGCTGGTTGGGTGAGTTTGGAAACTGAAGAGGTTGCTCTCATCCAACGGGTGGCTGAGTTTAAAAACTGAAGAGGTTGCATTCACCCCAAATTGTAATGAAAACAAGCTTATTTGGGTGAGTTCGGAAACTGAAGAGGTTGCTCTCATCCAACGGATGGGTGAGTTCAGAAACTAAAGATGTTGCTTTCACCCCAAATGTAAATAAATGTAAACAAATCCATGGGATGAGTTCGGAGACTGAAGAGGTTGTTCTCAACCAAACGTTAATAAACTTAAAGATGGTAATAAAAAGCTATTTAAAAAAAAACTCAACAGTAAAGGAAAACTCAACGGTAAAAGACAGATAAACAAAATAGAAAATTCTATGTGTTTGAATAGCATTGCATGAGCACAATTTACTTTTATACTGCTTACTGAGCATTAAGCTCATAGTCAGGTCCTGTGATGTAGGTATGCATAGGATCGAGGATAGATGCAGTTGATAAGGCATTTGTACATTGTGAGCTTGACAACTAGTTAGGCTAAAAGATTAAAGAAGAAATGTAATGATTGGTAATAACATTTTTTAGGAAAGTGAACCTTTATTATAGTATTTCATTTTATGAAGAATGTTTTCAAATTGTGTTTAATTCTTTTGGTATTATAAATACAAGTCTTCCACTATTGTAAGTGTTTTAAAAACTTTACAGTATGACATATTTTAAGTAATAAATGGTTTAACAAAAAGAAGTTTATTTATGCACTTCTTATTTAAACTAGTTTTCAAATGAAAAGTCTTCCGCTATGATTTTAAAAGAAAAAAGTCTTCAAAATTATTAGTTTTAAATTGTAAGAATAACCGGGATATTACAATTCTAAAGCACTTAAAAGTGAAGGGAGAGGTGACACTTTGAAGTTGAATTCAAAGTTGGAATCGATTGGAAATTAAGGTAAATGATTCTAATCTTTAAAAAGTTATAACTTTGTATAAATTGCATGATATAGGATTAGAATTGTGAAATCTTTATACTGGATATTTTGGGACAATTATATCATGTTTTGGTTTGGTTAAAGTTGAGTATGGAATGAGGGAAATGAAGAATGTCGAAGGACTTCAACAATCTACCTCATTTACGGCCAACCGAGGTAATGGTGTTGTAGACCAGACGTTGTCATTTAACAGGACAGATGACCAAAATGGACAAAAGTAATGCAGGGTTTGAATTGATAAATTTTGTGGTCAACCAGACATTTTGCCTTGTTTTATCCTAAAATTGCTCTATAGTGGTCAACCGCAACTGAGAGAGCGGACGACCATCCACCTAAAATTTAGAAATATTTTCTTAGGTTTTTAACCAATTGTTTAACCAATTCCAGTATCTTTTTGGGTGATTATAGAGACATAGATAGAACATGTCAAAATAGATGTATGACATTAAATCATGCATCATTTGTGTATGTTTAATAACAAGATTTGCATGGTTAATATTACATGCATTATTAGTATGTACTGTATGCATTCAATATATACATAGTGAGAGGATGTCAAATCATGCATCATTAACAAATTTATATGTACAAAATATTATTTGGGTAGTAATATTGGTCACAGAGGAACCCAATATGCTGCTCTAGGGTATGTATTGTGTGACGTATGTAAATTGAGAAAATAGAAGAGTGACTGAGAGTTCCCCTTGGGTTGAGAGTCTCTAGCCCTCAAGAGGTTTATTTGTTCATGGACAAGCCTATTGGACACGGTGGCTATTATGGTGGGGTTTCATGGTTGTGTGCGACTTTACATACGATGGTATATGATCTGCAAATTGACATTCAGGAATACGCTAAAACGGTACTTGTTAAACAACTTCATTGTATAAATTAAATGGACATTGCATTTGCATTATGGAGAGTAGAATAGAAATGATGGGATATTCATACTGCATATCATTTTGGTAAAATGGTCTAGATATCGACCTAGGTGGAGGGTGCTGGTACTATCCTTATGAATTGTGTAGGATTGTAATTCTTGAGTATTAGATTTACTTACTAAACATTATAGCTCATTCCATTGGGGTTTCTTCTTTTCAAATTTAAAGAGTAACCAGAAAGAAAAGGCCAAGGCAAATCAATTGTCCGAGACTAGGCACTCAGGGTAGGAATAGAACTCTAACTTTTGAATCCTATGTATATGAGTTTTAGTTTTCGATATGTATAGTTTGGTGTGAGGGTTACATATAGTGGCCCAAATGTTGTAATAAAAAAAGATTATATGGTTTTGAATAATCCATGTTAAAATAAAAATGTGGTTGTTATTAAATAAATGACATAGATGGTTTTAATATACACATTAGATAAAGAAAAAAATTTTACATAGACTGAAATATGACAAATTACGTTGTGATTACTTGTATTATTATCCTTTGTAAAGATACATGGATGATGTAATCAAACATTACCATATTTTAATCTGAGTAATTATGTACACATGTCATTATCCGGGTGGAGAATCCTTATCACAACCCCGTATTCGAGGGGGCTTGAGGTTGGGGTCGTGATTGGAACCTTGTACTCAAATACCATAAATTTTTGTCACAACTCAAAGATGAACCTGATAGAAACGCCAGGTCAAGTGACCCAATCCTCGACGAGGATCCAATCACCAAGCCAAGGGCTAGGTTGGTAGTATAAATCTTGATACAAAATTAAGCCCAAAGCCTGAAACGAATGAGCTAGGGTTAATAGAGTGATCACAAAGAGTAAAATATAGTGTAAAACAATAACAAAGAGAAAATATTGTGTAGGAAAGGAAACCATTCAACACCACAACCAATTTAACATAAATAAACAAGAAAGAAAAATCTTCACTGAGCACAATAGGGAGACATTGACCATTAAGGTCTAAACCTGAGAAAAATAATATAGGTCAAGAGATGGGTGACCAACTTAGTAAAGGAATCTATACTAAATGCAATGCATGAGAAAACTGATTTTACTTTTTTATTGGAAAATCATAGTTTAATGCATCTTGTTATTGTACATGGACTTTAAAACCACATTTTAAAACCTATTTGTCATTTTATACAAAAACAAGGCCCACGACTCATCTATGTGCCTTTTTGGAAAATGCATTGTATACAAAGGCACCTATATCATGAAAATAGTCTGCATCGTTTTTCATCTAAAAACCTTATCAATGAAAAATGATGGTCACACAATGACCCATCCAAAACTCAGCACAAAAAAGAGATCATTCGACGATAGCAACACCTCATGAGTCCATGAAAAGGTTGCTCGCGATATGAAGACCACATGGCAACACCATACATATAATCAAAGAACAGATAAGATTTTCAGCAATGGATTAATCTCCAACTAGCTACCAGTCATATCCAAATTGACAAGGATTGCCAGCTAGCATAGTTTCTAGCCATCATGCCACCCATCAAAAGGAAAGGTACTATCCAAGCAAAACTCAACGAGTAACAATTTTCCCATCCATATGACTAAATTCCAAGTTTAGAGATTTGAAATCCAATGAGCACATCATCACCACCGTATTACCCATTTGAACTTTAGGCATTCAAAACTCAAGAACATGTCACCAATACTCTATTATCCATTTCTCACGTGCTCAAAAGCAATCTTCACATAGTAGAAGATGCACAAGGTAGCCTTGTGATGCTTTGATACCAAGAACATCCAAAACATCAAGAGAATTCTTCATCTCAGATATATTGAAAGTACATCAAAATTAAATACCATGTACGATAAAATAAATGTGAGAAAACATATGTACATATAGGTAAAAATAGATGTGCTGTCAAATAGTACCCGTCGAATTTTCATATGTGGTGACCCACAAAATAGTAGTTTGAAAACCATAATGCAATGCGATGCGTAAAGTATAAAAACCTCTACCTTAATGACAACCAGAAGCCTAGCTAACCTGCCATACGCGCCGTCGGACACAGGCACTAGAACTTAGAGCACCCTCAGAACCTAAAACCAAACTAGTGTTAAAACTCCACAACAAAACAGGACAAAACACAAGTCTCAAGCCAAAAATCGAAACATGACCAGAAGAATTAACACAAGACTTCTTAGCTCGAGTCGAGGAGTGACAAAAACCCACACATTGAATTGAGTAGTCATACTAAATGGAAACAAGATATGGTTGAGGAAGCCGAATGAAGTTTACCAACCAAAGTCCATGAAACAAATAGTGTGGTCGACCAAGACATAACAGTGATCGACTAGGCACAATAACAGTGTAACGACCTAGATTTTCTTCGTAAATCCCTTTTAAAAACGCGTTAAAATTTTTGAAAGAAATATCAAAGTGCGAGCCAGGCCGTTAGAAAACACTAAAAAACGTTGCAGTCATAAAAACATTTGCGGAAGCGTTAAAATCATACATTTAAAATACTACGGAAGCGTAAAGAATTAAAAAGGAAATAAAATAGGCATTAAATTACAAATTAAGAAAAGAAGACGTAATTAATTTAATTACAACTCAATATATCTTAATCTACTTGTAGCCTGGCCAACCGCAAGCCTGCTCGCGTGCAAAATCTCTCATCAACTGTGTCGAATCTGCACGCTATCTTCTCCTGTGGATACCTACACCACGAGTAAACTATAAGCCTAAAAAGGCTTAGTAAGGAAAGGATTAACAACAAAATAGAATTTAAATACTAAAACAAACAATGGACAGAATGTAAATCATACAAATAGAATAGTTAGGAATACAACACTCAAACATTAAACCGAAACTTTCACCCAATCATGCATTGACCATCTATTTCCTTGAACATTAGCATTCAAATTAAAATAACACGAACAAAGCAATTTTATGGGACACTATCACCAAGCTACCCAAAGTTTCATACTATCAACCATTGAGATATCCACCTGNGGTTAAGCTGGACAACCTAGTGTCAACAAGACACATCAATCGGGACCACCCATCCATCAACAAAACTCAACAATGGTCAACTGGGACCACCCAGTGTCAACAAAACACAACGACGGTCAGTCGGGACCTCGCACCAATTGATAAGACACACCATCACTCATTCAAGACTCAACTGCAAATAATCATGAAAACCTAACAGTTGAAGATACACCAAACTTCCAACTCGAATGACTCCATAATTGAGGATGCTCAACTAGAGTCAATTGAGTATGGGTTCATCGAGAACTGACTCGAAATCCACAAACTCGACCGAGCCTAATCAACGTAAAACTTTGCAAGCTCTCAACGTTAAACTTTGCAAGCTCTAAAACAACCACAATTCCCTACAAAATAATAAAGGATTTGAGCTTCCAACCTTGAATCCAAAACCAACATAAAACAGAAAAATTCAAATGAAAAAACAAAGCTAGAAACGAACTTAGCCATGAAACTCCTTCACAAAGGATGGAGATTAAAACGTCACAAACACGAATCAAGTGGAGAAACGACGAGGATCGATTGTCAGTTCACCCTCCCAACCCCCTTTCCTTTCCCTTTCTTTTCTTCCCTCTTTTACACAGACTGTCGACCTTTACAAAAAGAAAGGAAATATCCTTTTATAAAAATAAAATAAAAATTATTTATTTATTTAATAAATATAATATAAATTAATATATTATAAATATTATATAAAATCCTTAAACCTTAATCCAACAACACTAAACAAAATTGGGAACTCAAACGACGAAAATGAGGACTTACTGAATACAATCTCGCAACTTTGGGTTGCAGGGGAATATGGAATGCACCTATTGACCATCGATTAGACCCCTTCATATTTGGCCGAAGGCCTTCAACATGTGGCAAAACACCTGGTCAACACAAGATATTTTGACTCATTCAAAGCGAAACATTTACTTAGAAAAATGTAAAACCTAAAAATTTTGCAGGTTTTACAAGGCTAATTTAAATACCACTCATATAGATGACATTTTCACAACAAGTGAAAATATTTTCTCAAAGTCAATGTCTTTCTTCTAACCAAAGCCTTTCACATCCAGTCGTGTCTTATACCTTGGTTGTGAACTTTTGTCTTCTACTTTGAACCTATATACCCATTTTTTCTTGAGTTCCTTTCGCTAATTTGGAAGTTGAAACAATTTATATGTGTGATTCTCATGCAATTATCTTGTCTCATCTTCCATCGCACCCAACCAATTCTTTTTATGTGGATACTCCATAGCTTCCTTATAGCACCCGCATTCATAGCCATCAGTGATCATCACATACTCGTTTACAAAGTATTTTCTTAATGGTTGACGATCTCAAGTTAATCTTCTTAACTGTAACGACCCAAATTTTTCTTACTTCAAAAATCACTTAAAATAAAAACTTTTCTTTTTCTTTATAAAACAGTGGAAAATCTTTTGTTTATATCTTCTTTAAAGTATGATCAGAGTTCCTTCCTAAAAAGTAAGACCGTTAAAAATCACTTTTCTTAAACTCATTATAAGCAGCGGAAAACTACAATTTTATAATACTTCTTCACAAAACGTCGCGGAAGCATAAATAATTCATTTAACAAACTGTTATGTGTTAATTACAAAACACATTTCTCTTTTACTTTCTTTAGCCTAGCTAGCCACAGGTCCCGCCTGTGCAAATCCTTCATCAATTGCTCCTTCTCCTATTCTCGTGCGTGTACCTACACTACAAGCAAACTATGAGCCTTAAGGCCTAGCAAGAAATGAGATATGAATTATGATGTATGCCTCTAACTCATTATGTCATAATAGAATTCACCCAAACTGTTCTTTTCTTTTCATTACATACATTATTCATACATCGAGTTGGGACATTGGAGGAATCCGTGACAGAGAGAATAGTCTCTTTGTTGGCTTCTAAGCACCTATGGTAGACAGGCTCTCGCAACCCGACAAGGGAATGACATAGTTCTCTCACAACCCATTAAGGGAAGGGCATAATTTCTTCGAGTCTACCTGGTTAGATCCGAACTACCTCTCCATCCTCCAACTACCCTTTACATTCATTCATTTTCTTTATCCATTTTCCTCAAGTAAATGCATATGAATATCCACCCAAGCGTGGCCTTCCTACTTGTTTCTATTATCGTGATGCATGTCAATGAGAAGCAGTAATCATAACAATATAAAAGTATGAGACATGAAGCAGTAATCACAACAATATAAAAGCATGAGAGATGGAAAATCTACTAACATATTATACATGGCGATACACTCTAAAATATGCTTGGCAATTTAAAAGAAACAACAACAATATAACCATGTTTGGTAACTTAAAGGAAGCAATAACAATATAAACATGATTGGAAATATAAAGGAAACAATATCAATATAGCCATGTTTGGTAATTTAAAGGAAACAATAATAATATTGGCATGCTTGGTAATTTAAAAGAACTAATAATGATGTGCTAACATCCTAATCATGCTTAGAGATCAAATTAATAACGTGAGATCAGCATAGACATAATAAATAATGCAGTATAGTAAAAATGATAACAAACAATCAATGGACACTGCTTGTGGTGTAGGGCCTCCTCTAGCCACGAAACTACTCATTTCTTACCTCGAAGCTTTAATGCGTATTAGCACTTAATCGTTATCCTTCTTCTCTTTTTCAATACCTTCATAATTCAATAACATTTACTCATTAATGATCACAACCCATTCATTTCATTGTCTTTTCGTATTCGAAATTGTATAATAATTCTAGAAACCCGTTAATGCCTAAAACAAAACATAACCCATCCCAATATCCATGTTTAACTAATTAACAAGTCATCTTCTAGCAACATAAACCAAATCCAACATATTAACTTTCTATTAATAAAACGTAGAGGGCATTATTCTCCATTCATTTTGTAACGACCCGAATTTTCGTAAATCGTTACAATGCGTGAAAATTTGAAATTTCTTTTTGAATTAAATCAGAGTGCGTAAATCTGAATCGCTACCAACTCTTTCTTACAACTCATAGTGAAAAACAACTTATTAAATGCGGAAGCGTTATAAAATAACCCTTTGTAAACCATAGCGAAAGCGTAAGAAATCTTTCAAAAGAAATACTAAGTCATTCAAACATTACATCTATCAAATAAATCTTGACTACATTGATTCATAACCGTTTACTTTCTTTTGTCTTTGCCTTGCTAGCCCAAATCTCGTGTATGTGAAATCATCCATCCTTGCTTCATTATGCGTTTCTCATCATCTTCTTATTCTGTTTACTATCTGTTCGTCATTGTACCTACACCACAAGTAAGGACGTGAGCTTACACCCAGTAAGGAGATGGGGGAAAACAATTTATGCATTTCTCTCTTTAGTTCTTCTTGAAATGGGGGCCACCCAAACCAAGTTCTTTCATTACGTTCGTTTTCTTCGTTCGTTCTTAACTCGTACATCGAGCTGGAGATTGAGGGTTTTCCTTTAAGATGACATAGCTGTATGGATTCTAACCTCCTGTGTGCATACTAGTCCCTTTCCCGATTTGGTAAGAGTGTATCCTAGCAGCTAGGCTAGATTCGGACTACCCATCTACCTCAACTCCCTATTTTCGGCATATACTCGCCTTTAGGGTTCTTTCTTTTTCCTCACTCATGCATGTGGGTACCATCCCGAAGATTACCCCCTACTTGGTTTCTATTATCATGAAACATATACATTATAACATACATTAATAGAAACTGAAATACACATTGAAGTAAACATACTATAATTAAAATTACGCAATTGAAAGCATTAGATATAAAGAACAATTATGCTATTAAATTGTAACAACGAGCGAATACAATAAGGCAATAAAATATATTGACCGTTCTATTGAATTCAATAATAAACATGCTATGTGAATCTATATAAACTAAAACTAGAAGATTCTTATCCAGAACCAAGAAATAAAATTTACGAGTCAAGTTTGTTATTTATTAATTAATTTGCAGTCCTTATTTAAAGAAAATAGTGGAAATCTAAATCAACTTACAATGTTCATGCATCTTAACTCATTAAACATTTTTCATTCGTTTGTTTATTTAACTAAACCTTTTTCCTTCGTTTGTTTAGTTAACTAAACCTTTTTCCTTTGTTTGTTCAGTTAACCATTCACTTCATTGTACACATCTCATTCATGCTCATCACACATTCTTGTTTTCAGTTCATCATTCTCTATCATTCCACAACTACGTCAAGACTCATTCGTCAATTAATAGCATCTACATTACTATTCAACATGCTCTTTTGATGGACAACATACAGCAAATGAACTAATTTCAGGAAGATTACAATTATTAGGCTAATAGATTTTTAACCGATTTCATGATTAGCCCATTTACGTGCTTAGTCGGTTCACATGCTCAAGTGTTGATATTGTTAATTATCATGATAGTTATACATGCTTAACTAAGTGGACATGCTAATTGATTGATTACATGAAATCCCTTGCTGCACTTAATTTCACAATCATTCTCTAATGACAACAAGCAACGACAGAAGTTATCTGCATGCATAAGAAATTAAGACTATAGCTACATAGCAAGTAAATATTTAAATACTCTTTTACCTCACTTTCATTCCTTTGTTCACTTAGGCATTTTCATCAAATAATGTAACTCTTTCAACTACTTTCATACCTTACATAATAACTTATCATTTGCTCGTTCCACTTTCGTACCATTATTCCTTCGTTTACTTAGGCTTTTTCATCACATAATATAACATAAAACAACAAAGCTGAGCACCAAAAGAAAGATATCACATATTCACAACAATTTCTACATAACAACTATCAACATCCATTTTAAGAACACTAACTCTAACTCACACACTCTTTACTTGGGTGTAGGGCCTCCTCTGGCCAAGACAACCTATTCCTTACCTCGAAGCTTTAACGTGCATTAGCGTTTAGCCATTATTCTTCTTCTCTTCTTCTTTGTACCTTCACAATTTAATAACTTTTAATTATTAATCAAATCAATTAATCATTCGTCGTCTTTTTCTATCTTTAATTCTTATACGTCGCTTACTAGAGTTTCCTAAACAAAACCATTTTCTTAATTATAACTAGGCTTAATCAATCAATAACGTCTAGAAACTAAGCTTAACATATAGCGAAAATCAACAAGATTCTATTCATAAATTATTGAGCCATAAACCAAAGCCCAATAACAATATCTAAATCGAGTCATAAACTATTTTACCCAATTCCCATTATATCTTTATTCCAATTAGTGAACCGAAACCAAAACCAACATGCATGAATTAATCCAACATTAATTTACACTTCCTATTTCTCCAATTAATTCATGCTTTTACTAAATTAAACAAACATATTCTTCATTAACATAGTCAGGCTTTCGAAATACCAACAGAGCATTATCAAATAAACTCTATATCAAACCACTATAACCAGCATCCAAAAAATCCACACTCATAAAGAAATAGGTCCAAACAATAACCAACAGCTTATCATATCTAATAAGATCATCCAACATGATAACCATCAGCATATTAGAGAACATTTACTCATCTTTCTTCCTTTCTAATAGAATGTAACTTTTCCAATTAACACAAAACCTTTCACAAGTTCAAGAAGTAGCACAATAATAAGGGTTTTAAACACTTAGTTTAACCATTCTCAACCCAAAATCACAGGCTTCACAAGGAAATAACGACAGTAGCTGAACAATTATCAATAGAGCAATTAACTTCCAAAATGAAGATCCAACATATTCATCCAACCATCAAAGAGTATTGACCCAAATCTAATAGTTTAACGCTTTCATCAATCCAATTCATTAGTAAATTACTAAAATCCATATGCTTATCATCCAACAACACAGGTTATGTCCAAAACAAAAATCACACGTCACAGACAACAACCAAAATAACAGAGTCTCACCATCCCCTCTCGGCCATCACCAAAAAATAGGGCATCCATAACAGCTCCAACCTTCGGCTTCCTCAGTTCACCATTCCGCTCTCAGTCATTCCCATTAGTCCATTTATGCCTCTTCCTCTCGATAGCCTCTTCAATCCCCCACTGTCGGCAGGGGACAGCAGGCTGGAAATGAGTTACCTCCTTAATTGATTCTACCGCACAATTACTCTCTCACCATTACTCTCTCGACAAAATCCATAACTCCTCACCTGCAGTCAGCTGTGCCATAAATCGTGTATAGTATCGGCAACACAGAACAAACTGAGTTCATCACTTCTACGAACCAACTTGACCGACTAACACCCAGCAACAGGGCGGTTGACAGAAGCCCTACCGCACAACCAAAATCCAACAATTAACAGGGAAATCAACCATGGCTAACCTTGGTTCAGAAAATCGCAGCCCCCAATTTCGCGATTGAAATCGGCCAAACGACACCCGAGCCCTAGTCGTCTCGCGCCGTTCGTCGCCGCTGGACAATGCTCACAGCGAACCCGCACGCCCACCGCGCACCAGAGCTTGCCGTCGGAGCCCATCGTTCGCCTCATCGCCATTGCCTCGGGAGCTCCGATTGCACCTCTCTCCCTCTTCTATTCTCTGTCGATGGCCCTAATACAAATCCCCCTCTTCCTTCTAATTTTTATTTTATTTTATTTTATCTTTTTTTTCTTTCTAATTCTTTATTTAATTAACTATGTTATTTAAATAGTCCACTCTTTAATTTAATTAATAGACCCAATTTCCAATTCTCCATTTATTGCCAATATTTCTTGATTATTGATCCAATTTAATCAATTAGTTAACAATACCCAATTAATTCCCAATTATCTTTACTTAATTCCGTAGTGGAAAATTTGGGGTATACATTTACTTAACAGGATATTCTCAATCCAAACATCACACCAACCATATACATGCACATCCTACGCAATAACCACATGGAGTATAATTCAACAACAAAGTACAACCCCACAAACAACAACACAGTTCCACTTTATAACTAGAGGAAGAAATCATTTAACAACAACCAACAACAGAGAGTGATCCATAACCTTACGTATAATTAATAATATACTAACAAGGCTCAACACAAGGAAACAGAGTCTATCACTTCATCCTACATTTTTTTTTAACATAATACTTCACATACAATCTATAAAAACTAGGAAGCACCAAATGATCCAAACAATTCCCTTCAAAACAACAGGCCAATTATAGAGTCCAAAAATCCACAAAGAAGTTTGAATACCTGAATTTAAAGAAGCCCAAACGCAACTTCTTCTTTTCATTTTCTTTCTCTTCCTCTTTTTCTCTTTTAGAATGCCACGGTCTTCTCTTCTCGCTCACCCTTCACTCTTTTCTTCAGCTTCTCAACTCTCTAGTGAGAGTTTTCTTTCCCTTTCATCTCACATTTTCCTCTTCACCCGAGAGCACTTCACTCAGCCATCCCTTCCTCTGCATTTCTAATTCATCAGAGAGGCACAACTCCCCATCCCTCTGCCACCCACACCATGCCAAGCCATACTCTAACACAACACCATTCCTCACGCATGTCCACGCTGTCGTCTTCTGCAAAGCAAGAACCAATAAGGGCCAGTTCGATTCAACGTCAAACATTCTACCCCAGTCGATCTCCAACATGAACTGTCTCCCCTGTCCCTCATCGCCTCGGCCATTTCTTCGCCAACACAAAGATGGCGACCCACAAATCAGCAGAGCCCAAGAGGAAGAATTACGTAACTGAATTAACATCAGGACTTACCTCGGCCAAAATCTTCGCAGCATCGCTGGGAACTCTCATCCTGAGCCCTAGACGCCCTGTAACCCAGTGCCCGCAACCGTTCATTGCCAGCTGCTCACCGGACTGCGCCAACCGCGTCGTACTCCTCTTCACGTCGCGTGAGAGGATCACCTGAGACCTGCCGAGCCCTCCCTCTCGCTTCCTTCTCTGATCATAAATGGCTCGCGGCCATTCTTTTTGTCTTCAGCCAAACCAGTTCACAGCGTTGTGAACCGGTTTACTTCTCCCCTCTTTTCTCTTAATTTCTTATTTTCTATTTTACCCCTTTATAATTCTAATCCCATTTTAATCTTTCACTAATTACTCTCTTAATTTCTAATTCTAATTAATCTTCCATTTCTTTTTTCTTTTAACTAAAAACTGAGCACTCATTAATTTTTGGACTGAGCTGGACCAAACCGGTTTAGTCCACATTTCTTCCCTTTGATTTATCCCACTTTTTGGTTGAGAAATTTTGACCGACATTCGATCGTATATTGAACTAAATGTCCAAAAACTGGAAAGATTCACGTCATCCGCATCTGTAACCGCAACGTCCGCAACTAAACCACCTATCGATCGAAAACCCACAATGCAGACAAAGGTGCATTTTTAGATCCACACCGTCGACCCAACCTCGACCCAAAATGCAAGGAGTGCTGTGCCCCAAGTTCCCTTCGCCTGAGCCGTGCCCTGGGCACCTTTATTTCTAACTTTTTATTTGTTTTGTAGGTATTTCTTTTCTATCCAATTTGGAGGAAAGTTTTATTCAATGTCACAAAGAGGATTTCGTGTATTTGGACTAGTGGATATCACGCAATCATAGAAGAAAATTAGGAGCTGTCCAATTCCGCTTAGAATCTGAGTAGCAGACGTTCAAGAACTATTTCGACAATCGAGACGGCGTCGTTTCAACTTTTGTCCTTCATATCAAATGCAGCCAACAAACAAAGCTTTCCAAAGACATATTGGGCGTTTTATTTGGATTTTTTTTACTATATCTAATGTTCCTTTTACAGAGACTGATTTGGATTGAATAGAAATTTGGTTCTTTTGAAGAACAAACCCTTGGCCTCCTCCTCCCTAGCGTCATTCCTCCCATCATCTGTGCAAGGTGTTCTCGAAGCCATTTAGCCTTGCAACTACGGAATATTATCTCTTCCAATCCCTTGTCTTTGAGGTAAGGATTGTGGTGTGGAGAAAAAAGTTGGCTTCAACCCGTGGAGAGTGTTGTCCATTCGGCCAACCACAAGTCGCCCCACTCCTTAGGTAGATTCGCAGACTCCTCGGTGCTACTCTGTTTTCTTGAAGGTTTTCCTTGTTCTTTTGAGTTCTTTGCTACTAGAATGTACTGGTGATTGGTTGCCTATCTTTTGCTAAAGTGATCGTTTGTGGTTTATTGATTGGAGGGCTTTCTTATTGGATTATCTTTTGCTGCGGAAATTTGTTTTCTCATTGGACAGTATTTATACCAGATTGAGGGGTTTGTTTGAGGCCCTTGTGTCGTTTATATTAATTCGAGCCCTTCTAGAGATTTATTCAGTATTGAGTCAAGTAGCTGCTTTCCAAATTTGGGCTTCATTAGATATATGCAACTCGAGATATTCATGATTGAATCTCAGATGGTAAATCTGCCCAGTTTAAACCCTAGTTTTTGAGTTCCTCTATTTCAAGCATAACTATTGATCCAGAGTGGATTTGCTTATGGTTTTTTGACATGATTTATGTGACTATGTTGAGCACCTATCTTCCAAATATTAGATCAAGTTCACGTGGGAATTGGGAGTTAAATATGTTTTAATATTGCTCGTTCGATTAAATACAGTTTTCTGGGCAGATTTCTCTATTGTGCTTTTAGTGATCTTTGGATTCTATCATTTGGTACCAGAGCCGTGTTACGCTCTTGCTGCTATTATTGTGATTTAAGAGGTTATTATGAGTACTAGAAGTGGGGCTCATTACCACAACCCCAGAGAGATGAGAAATAATTCAGGTGCACCACCACCCGAGGAAAATCAAGAGCCAACCGAGCCTTCTATGAAGGAGATGTTTGAAATGATCCTCAAACTACAGCACCAAATCAGAACTTCAGATAATTATCATATACGGGGTCCTAGAACTCCAAGACCTAGAAGAAGGATTAATACTTCGAATGATTCTAGAGATCGGGTTGCTAGTTTATTTGAGGAAGATTGGGAGGAACCCGAGGAGTCGGTTTCATCGAGTCCTAAAAGGAGATCAAATGGCAATCATGAAATGAGGCATGCTAAGGTCTCTCTCCCAAATTTTAAAGGCTCTACTAATGGGGGAGATTTTCTAAAAGGGGTTGAAAAGGCGGATCGTATTTTTGAACGTTGTGATTATTCGGAAAGAACAAAGATTCGAATGGTGGCCTTGGAATTTTTGGGCTATGCTAGTATTTGGTGGGAGGATCTCAAAACACAAAGGTGGAAGGAAGGAGAAGTTGAGGTCCAAAGTTGGGAAGCATTGAAAGCACTCATGAGAAAGAGATTTGTCCCTCCACACTACAAGCAAGAGTTATTTCTACAATTGCAAAATTTGAAACAAGGCTCACAATCGGTTGACAAGTATTTGGCCGAGTTTGAAGTTTTAAAGATCCGTTCCAATGTGAAAGAACCAATGGAGCAAACCGTTGCTCGTTTCATAAAAGGGCTACAAATGGAGATTGGTGACATTGTGAAATTGCAATCATATAACTCTTGATGATGTTATCCAATTGGCTTTGAAGATAGAAAGACAAGGGAAGAGGAAACTTAAGGAAGGCATGACTCGGCCTTGCCAAAGAGCCAATATCTACCAAAAGCCAATTCCAAAGATTGAAGGCAAGCCTAAGACCGTGAAGTACAGTGATGAACAGAAGCCATTCAATGACAATAGCAAACCGAGATCGAGAGATGTGAAATGTTTCAAATGCTTGGGATTTGGCCACAATGCCTTGCAATGCTCGAATTCAAAGGAGATTATTCTAAGAAGAGAAACTAATGAAGTGGTTAGCAAATATGAGGAAGAGGGTGTCTACAAAATTAAGAACCTTGTTAGCAATAATATTCCCCCAATACTTATTCTTGAAGAAAATGAAGTTTATGTCAAAACAGAAATTTCCAGGACTTGTTATGAAGATGATAATATTGAAATAAGGGCATCAGATCTTGAGGAAGAGAAATCTAATGAAGAGGCTATTTCTCAACGTGAAAGTTCAGCTTTCCAAGTGAATTCCGAGATAGGAGAAATAACAACTGAGGTATGTGATGTTCCATTCGAGTTGTCAAAAAAAGAACCTTCACTGTTGATTAGACTTCGAAGGGAGCTTAAAGAATGGGATGCAACCATCTCTAATTCCAAGAGGTACATGTTATTAAACACACTCATTGATTATTCTTCTAAAATTAGCTAGATTAAAAATTTTGGTGATTTTGACTTTGTTATACTGTTGCGGATTGGAAATTTCATTTATGTTGTTGTTAGTGAGCCCTCTTCACATATTGAAATGTCAAATGAGGTTGTTGACCTTTGCATGCTTAGTGGTACAACTATAGAGACACTAGTGACTAAAGAGCACCATGGTATTGAGCTTGATTTTCCAGTCGTTAAGAAAAGAGATTATCATAATTGGGATAAATGTCTGAATTTTGTGATTAATGATGCTTGCTTGAGTTGTGAAAGAGTTATTGTTGATTTGATGATGGAAGACATGTTGATGGGCAATCTTGATGTTTTGTTTGAGAACTATTGTGACCCTATTTTTCTACCCCCGCATGATTGTGTTCTTGCAAGTTATACATCCACTCCCATTGAGCACGCCCACCAAGAAAGGTACCTACCATTAGTTTCCTTAATTACATGGTTCCTTAAAATTGGGTTGATGGGAAATTCCATTGTTGTTGGTGCTGATTTTGAGTTTTGGAAAGAGGGTTTTAATGTTGTAGTTGAGGGAAGAAATTCTAAGATTGAAGATTATTTTGATTCAAAGTTACGACCACTACAAGATCTGAATATTGTCTTGTGCGAACTCACAATTCTTCTCCTATCTTTGGCAAGACGGTTTGCTAGTTCCTTTATGAAGAAATTGCCTCAAGGTGGAATCCAAATTTTTCCACTTGATCCGGGTGGAAGGCATGCAAAGAAGATAATGATGAATACTCCCTAGATTTGATGGCAAATCCTTTTAAACCCCGGGAGTATGATGTGCCCCAAGTTCCCATCGCCTGAGCCGTGCCCTGGGCACCTTTATTTCTAACTTTTTATTTGTTTTATAGGTATTTCTTTTCTATCCAATTTGGAGGAAAGTTTTATTCAATGTCACAAAGAGGATTTCGTGTATTTGGACTAGTGGATATCATGCAATCATAGAAGAAAATTAGGAGCTGTCCAATTCCCCCTAGAATCTGAGCAGCAGATGTTCAAGGGCTATTTCGACAATCAAGACGGCGTTGTTTCAACTTTCGTCCTTCATATCAAATGAAGCCAACAAACAGAGCTTTCCAAGGACATATTGGACGTTTTATTTGGGGTTTGGTTTACTATATCTAATGTTCCTTTTACAGAGACTTATTTTCAAAATCAGTTTTATTGTTTTGTTATTGTTAAAGGGCTGTTTAGGTCATTTTCTAATTAGGGTTATTTTAGTGTTTTTTCTTTATTGTAAAACTCTTAGTGTTTTATAAGCCCTCCTTGCTGAATGAAAACATGATTTGGATTGAATAGAAATTTGGTTCTTTTGAAGGACAAACCCTCGGCCTCCTCCTCCCTAGCGCCATTCCTCCTATTATCCGTGCAAGGTGTTCTCGAAGCCACTTAGCCTTGCAACTACAGAATATTGTCTCTATCCCTTATCTTTGAGGTAAGGATTGTGGTGTGGAGAAAAAAGTTGGCTTCAACCCGTGGAGAGTGTTGTCCATTCGGCCAACCACAAGTCGCCCCACTCCTTAGGTGGATTTGCGGACTCCTCGGCGGTGCTCTGTTTTCTTAAAGGTTTTCCTTGTTCTTTTGAGTTCTTTGCTACTGGAATGTACTAGTGATTGGTTGCCTATCTTTTGCTGAAGTGATCGTTTGTGGTTTATTGATTGGAGGGCTTTCTTATTGGATTATCTTTTGCTGAGAAAATCTGTTTTCTCATTGGACAGTTATTTATACCAGATTGAGGGTCTGTTTGAGGCCCTTGCGTCGTTTATATTAATTCGAGCCCTTCTAAAGATTTATTCAGTATTGAGTCAAGTAGCTGCCTTCCAAATTTGGGCTTCATTAGATACATGTAACTTGAGATATTCATGATTGAATCTCATATGGTAAATCTGCCCATTTTAAACCCTAGTTTTTGAGTTCCTCTATTTCGAGCATAACTATTGATCCAGAGTGCATTTTCTTATGGTTTTTTGACACGATTTATGTGACTGTGTTGAGCACCTATCTTCCAATTATCATATCAAGTTCACGTGGGAATTGGGAGTTAAATCTATTTTAATATTGCTCATTCGATTAAATACAGTTTTCTGGGCAGATTTCTCTATTGTGCTTTTGGTGATCTTTGGATTCTATCAAGGAGTCACCCAAAATGGAATTTGATCAAGGCACTCATCCTAGCCTTGAAAGCGGGTTGACTAAAAATCCGAATTGTACAATTTTCATTAAAATTTTGCACCGTAATCACACCCAACAATTTCCTATACGTTTACATTATATTAATCCAACAAAATATAATATATTTATTTTCTCAAAATTCATTACATTATATAAACAGGAAAAATATTATCGGGGAATTACATTATCTCTAGTTCTGCAACTGATTCAAAAGAAGCCACTATTTCTCCTAGATCATCCATTGTTGTAAGTTGAGAGAATAATATATTGAGAGTATTGATGTGATATGCCATAAATGTCGACTTTGACATCCGAAAATTATATAATTTTCTTTTCAAGAAAATTTTATTATGCAATGACTTTGTGAACACCCCAAAATCTATATTTATTTTTATCAAATACACAAGCACTTTCAATATAACTTTTTGGACTTTCTAAAATAACTTTGAGTAGCAGAAGACTTTTCTCTTTTAAATGCCATATTAAGAGGGTTTACAACAACAATTAAATCAATCATCATAAAGTTCATAAACAGTTTTACAAAAAAAGTCCATAATTTATTACAACACTTCTTTATTTACATATCGTGATCTCTCTTATAAATCAAAGTCGCTGTACAACTCAGGGCATTCCCCACAAGCCATGTGCTACCAACTGCATTGTTCTCCGTTATCTATCTGCCATCCAACTTTTATTTACCTACAACACAACATTCATCTATGAGCCTTATGATCAATAAGAAATGTATAACTTGACTTAAACTAAGCATTATTATAAAATTCATGCAATCATGCAATATGCAGTTCAAAACATGTCATTTTGTTTCTTTTCTTTTTGTCATCTGTTCTTTTTCTATTCGTCTTTGAGCCCTGCCCATCTAAGGCTATTTACATACATTAATTATGTTAATCCTTTCTTATTGAACCCTTTGTTTGTAAAACATTTTCATTTCTTTTTAGAAAACATGATGCATGAAAACATATCATCAATAAATATATTAAAACAAAGCAATATAACCTTAAGAGTCACTTTAATCTATCTGAGAACATCAGAACATCTTATTCATAAACATATTTCTCAATAGTCCCCTAACAACAAAACATCAACATGATAAACAGAGCATCTCATCCATAATTACTTCCTCAATAATACAGTATCACAATAACCCAAACAGTTCTGTACCTTACCATAATAGTAATATATATCATCAATTATCCCAACAGTCTAGTATCCAATTCTTGATAAATTATCCAACAGTTCAACATTATATCATCTCTTCCTCCAGAATCATGAAATCTCTAACAGAACCTCACATTCATAAATACTATAGGAATCAATATATGGCAAATATACTTAATAATAAACCACAGTCATCAATACACAACAACTTATCAATTCATAGTTATACTTATTCTCCTAACATCTTGTGTTGTAGGCCAATAGACCATACACATGCAACCATTGCTTATCTCGAAATCACAGTGACTACAATAGCCAAAAATAGTTTCCCCCTAGTTGAATCCTTTGAAGAGCATCCCACGAAATCACCAGTCAAAAACCTTCACGAAGCACTCCAATCCGAGACTTCCAAGGAACACTTCACTCAATCACCAATCCATGAATTTCAAACTCATAGTTTGCTTCTTCCTCTGCTATAGAGACGATCCCCCTATTTATAGGAATTTTCAGGTGGTGAATAACACAATGACTCAACCTCTCCTTCAATCGTAATCGACCACTACAACCTATACTTGAGAACTGCCACCTTCAACCAATTACCATTGGCCAGAATCAACTACTTTAGCAAAATCCTACTCTTAATCATCATTTACTGTAATCTGTCTTAATCCCTAATAATTGCGAAGGCCGATTCTTAATAAACCTTCACAAATGATTTTAATCATTCATGAACGCCTAAGTGTCCACTTGTGGACATATTCGCTCCTGCAAGAGCATCAATCCAGTGAATATTCGCTCAAACAGTCAATAATTTAACACCACGTTACCCGCAGTTACTCTTGTATTGTTCATTGTGAACGCATTTCCATCTGCAGACACTAACACTTCCGCTAGTCTACTATTCAACATGCTCCATTTAACCAAAACAATGTTGTTCCCTTATCAAAATCACAACATTTACTTCCTATTGCAGACACCTTCAATCTACAGACACCTACGCTCCCGCGGGTCCATTGTTTAGAGCGCATTACTTATCCAAAATAACAACGTTTACTTCTTTTTGTTGACACTTTACTAACCAAAATGGCTACGTTTCCACTTAATAAAACGATGGCAACATCCGCTACCTCAAATTCGTTATATATCCTTAAACGACGACATTTGTCCATAAATGTGGCCACTTCCTCCTACAAGGAATCTTTCTCATCTGCCGAAGTATCCTTCTTCTAATCTAAAGATCCTTATTTAATCTTATAACTTGATCTGATGGTCCTTCTTTTATCGGCACAACATCTCTCTCCCATAAGCATCTTTCTACAGAGCATCTTTTCGCATAACATTTTCCCGATTCAACAACTTCTCTTTCATACGTTATTTTACCCAATTGATCTACTTCGTTCATCCTAATATTCTCCTTTTGCGAGTACATTTTCTTTCGAGAATACTTAATTAAACAACAATGTTTTCTTCACTTAATTCCCTCAATACAACATTATTATTGTTCATTGCAAACACTCACACTTAAGCAATGTCATTCCCATGACCATTTGTCCTTCTTCTCAGAACCATGGTATTTATAACTTTTTCTTCTATTTTTCTAATTTCCTCCAAATAATTATTATAAAAATGGCACTTATTTTCTTTAAAATATTTCTTATTTCATGGGATGTTACACTTTGTCTCATATAATTTCGTTACTTGACAAATTTTCATCTGCTAGAGCAAAATGCAAATTAGTGATAATATCCTCATATGCTTTGATCTATTTTTTGTCTTCAACAGTAGCTAGTTTGTAACCAAAGGACAAAACGCAATCATCTTTTCACAATAATGCATTCATTTTTCATTTCCACAATGAAAAATTATTTCAGTTAAATTTTTCTATTTCAACTTTTCTAGCCATAATAACAAGTCTCTAATAACACTTGTTGGGAAAATGATAATGTTGAGTTAAAATAGTATAAATAATACTGATTAGGATAATTCACAGAAAATATTGTTATTGACAATCTTCTTAGGCAAAATTACCTTTCCAAATAAGTTCTTAGGAAAGACTAGAGGAGTCACAAACGATCTCACTTAAAATTTAGTTTTCTCAGACATAACTTACTTATATAGTATAATTACACCATTCAATAAGTAGTATAA
Organism: Begonia loranthoides; assembly: GCA_022433065.1. NCBI lineage: Eukaryota > Viridiplantae > Streptophyta > Magnoliopsida > Cucurbitales > Begoniaceae > Begonia > Begonia loranthoides. The sequence goes on along the minus strand of CM039486.1, from coordinate 19,843,285 downwards.
AAAACAATAGCAGATACGATAAAAAAATATCAAGAACATTTTTTCTACATTGTTTAATATAACAACCAAGAAATACGAGAAATAGTAGTAAAAATAGAAATTGAAAATTTTTACGTAGAAACCCAAATTGGAAAAAATCACGAGGACCAAGTCCAGAAAGATCTTGTTATGAAAAATAAGATTTACAATATTATTTTAGAAACCGAATATTCTAGAAAATATTTGCTAAAAGAAAATCACAATTTTTAGATTTAACAATATGTACAAAAACACTTAACATTTTTTTCCTCATACTTTTTCTTTTCCCTCCCACAAAAATAATCTTCACCATTTTCTTCTCTCCCTCTCTCTCTTCCTTCACCTTATTTCTTCTCTCAATTTTTAGATACAATGTCCTTCTCTCTATTTATAGGGAAGTGGGTGCAAAAGAAAACAAAAGTTTTGGAGCTGCAAAGGAGGATTTTCTCCTCTCATTTGCGTTTGTTTTTCTTTTTTTCACTTACCTGACATTGAATAGATAGTTTTGTGTGAATCCCTCGTCATAAAAGAGGGATCTTACATTTTGTACCACTACAATGGTTTCACCATCTTCAACTCCGTTGGCAATATTGCATACCAGATCGATAATTATGAGACAAAGTGCAGTAAAGTTCATCTCATGGATCTTCACCGCCAAACTCTGTTTTTGATTATTCTCAAATTAATTCATCCTTTATCTCCAGTAAAGAACTTTGGATGGGTTTTTGTCTTCTTCCTTTGTGGTCTTGTCATTAAAAATGAATAGACGTTTAAATTAATAGACAAAATTTAAAATATAAGATGTTGATTAAAATTTAAAGTACAAGATATTGATTATATTGATTACATGTAGTCTATAGTAAATGATTTTATTTCATAATTACCCTTATTTTTAAGATAATTTTACATTAAAAATTTAATATTAAAAGAAATTAATTGAAAAAACACTAGTAATTTCATTGCCAGTAATAAATCCCAAAAAACATTTTTTGTCTAATATCAATTGCTTGTTTTAGGGTAGGGGTTGGCAAAATCCAACTAAACCAAACCATGGAATTCGGTTCGGTGCTTCTACTCGTGTAAACCAAGACTAGTTTTTTAGATGCAAAAAACAATCAAATCAAACCAAACCATAGAGTCATTATTTATATTAAATCTGAACCCAAATCAATCAAAACCTAGCCCAAATTCAAATTTACCTTGTGATTGGACCCAATTCCAAAAGAATTTGATCAACGCTAAACTTTGGACTCATATATTTTAATACAAAAAACAATAATTCGTTTTTACTGTATTGCAATCGAGCTGAAACTCAATGCTCGATTTGATTGGGTTCATCTTAGCCCCAATTTAACTCTCGTTGTCACCCAACTACTACAATCAATTTATTGGTTCAATGTAGTTGACATCAAGTAAACACTAGACCAAATCAAACAAATGTACCCTAGACAGTACAAATTCCGCCGATGCACACATGATCGAAAATATACTAGCAAGATCTTACATGCATAACATTACATGTACTTAGAATAAAAAAGATAGGTGAATAGACAAGTCAGGTAAAATCTCTTAGTCGCACATACATCGCATATCCTGTTGTCGAAGTTTTTTTCTTGATCATTAGAAGTTTTTGTCATTTTGCTATGACAAGACCCCTTCCTAAACAAAATAAGAAATTAGCAGAATCTACTAGAATGGGTAAAGGGCAAATCCATCGTAGTTTGAGATCAATGACAATGTAATTACTATGGTATTTTTTTTAACAACTTAACCACTCACGTATATTAAAATGAAAAATCTAACATCACACAGATGTTTACCGTTAAAAAGCTAGGAGACAACGTCCGAACGCTGGAACAATCCGTTCTGACATTCTAAAGAATTCAGAACGCCCAACACGGGGCGTTCTGATTTTTTGAAGAATTTAGAACGCCCCATGGCGTTCTGATTTGTTCATAACGTCGTTCGGTGTTTTGAATTCTTTAGAATGCCGCGTTGGGCGTTTTGAATTCTTCAGAAAATCAGAACTTTGGGCATTCTGAATTCTTCAAAAAATCATAACGCCCAGCGTTGGGCGTTCTGAATTCTTCAGAATGCCGGAACAGGTCGTTCCGGCGTTCGGACGTTGTCTCCTAGCTTTTTAACGGTAAACGTTTGTGTGATGTTGGATTTGTCATTTTAATATAAGTGAGTGGTTAAGTTGTTAAAAAAAAATACAATAGTGGTTGATTTGTCATTGACCTCAAACCACAATGGTTGATTTTTCATTTACCCTAAATAGAATATTATAGGAATAGAAAAATAAACCATATAAGAGAGAGACTCTAGACTAATTCCAAAAATGTTAATTATAACTTCTTTTTTGATTATTTAGTTTTCTCAAAATCTAGATAGCAATCCATATAAGAGCCGTGATCCTAATGGCAAAGAAGTTAAGGCTTTACGAAGAAAATATTGATAAATTTCTGAAGATAATAAAGTGTCTTAGTTGAAGAAAAGGGAATAGCAACCAAAGAGATTTTTCAGTGGGCTATTTTTTAGAGTAAAATTTACTCTTATGTAAAAACCCAATATTTTATTAATGATAAATTTCATATGTCAAATTTTTGAAATATTGATTGGTTTTATCGCGTCGTGGCCACATTAAAATTTTTTGTCAAGTAATCAAAATCAGTAAATATTGATATTATGAAGTGGTACATTGAGTAAAAATAAAGTTTGGTAAATAAAATTAGCCCACGAATCATTGTTGACTAGCTATTAAAACGAATCAAAATTTAGAAAGAATTTATCTAATATATAAAAAATATTTTATTATTAAATAAATTAATTTAGTAAATAAAAATAGAAAAGAGAGAGACCCTCACTTTCTTGGATGGATTTCGGCAGGAAAGAGAAAACACAAGAGAGAGGAGAGATCGAACCAGCAAGTTGAGAAGTTTGAACGACATATTTGAGTTCACAATGTTCAGACCATTAATATTTGTGAAGACAGTTGGCGAGTAAGTCTGTTTCTCTTTTCTTATTTGAAATTTAAACTTGGTTTAATGTTGGTTTCAAATTTGAGCTTAGAAACTCAAATCTGATGGATATTTTCTGGTTTATATTAATAGTATTGAAGTTTATTTATGATTATTTGCCGATGCAAGATGAAAAAGGGAGAAAACACCATGTTTTTCGTAGAAAAACAATGCTTGAATGTCATCCCGGTTGACCACTGTGCAAGCTCGGTCGTCCGTTGATGACTTCTCGCGTGTTGGTAACGCACTGGTCAATTTACGGTCAACCAAAAGTTGTGTTGGTCATCTGCAAAGGTCGACCACAACTGCGAGTGCAATTGACCGCAATTGTTAGGTCGACCGCAGATGCAGGTGTGGTCGATAGCAGCAGTGAATTTAGACAGCAACACTATCTTTGGTCGACCTCAAATTAAACAGATTGTTCAAGAACGGTCCCTGATCAACCACAAGAGGTCTTTGGTCGACCACACAATGTAATTTGTTGAGTTTTTAGAGTTATTTACGTTTCGGTTGGGTTCCTAGTTCCAGTATAGGATCCTTTCACTTGCCCCTTATGGTTTATTTATGGAAATTCTTTATTTTTGATATGATCCTAAGATTTGATGAGTTCGTAGACTTCAAACCCATTCCTAACGAGGCAGTTGCTCCGGCTTGAAAGAAAGAATGCGAAAAAGGTAAGGTTTTTATACTTTTTGCATGACATTGCATGAAATAGTTTTCAAAGCGTATTTTGTGGGTTGCCACACATGAAAAACACGAAAGTGACTGTTTGACAGCACGTCAGATTTTATACTATATATATATACGTGAGTTTTACATATTTACATTACATGCATGGTTTAATATGACGATATAGTTTTGAAATTGGAGGTAGAATCTTTTTGATACTTTGGACAGTTTCGGTGTCAAAGTATTACGAGGATATCCCTATACATCTTCTACTTCGTAAAGATGTTTTGTTTGCATGCTATGTGGAAAAATGGGAATAAGGCAATGTTGACGCTCTCCTTGAGTTCAGAACTCATAAACTTGATTAGGGTATGATGTATTGGGTTGTGTTGTCGCTGACTAATTTGCCAGCAACCCTTATGAGATACCTTCCTCTAGGCTCATGAGGCATGGCCGTTATAGGTCGCCTTTCTGTGATTTGTTTCAAAGAAATTTTTGTGCGACCCTCCTTTTTCATGGACTCTCATTTTGATTGAAGAAAAATGATAGATGCTTATTTTATTATAGTTGGCTATGTATCCAACTGAATTTCGATGAATTACCTCATTGGTGGCTCATGAGGCCTATTTTGAAAAAAAAAAATTATGTTTTGAAATGATTTTAAAAGTTCATGCATGACATAGTAGTGTTTGATCATGGTTTTGCCAAAGAAACGAGAAACTAATTTTATATTCATCGCATTTAGTATAAATTTTCTAATGGATTAGTCATTCACCCCCAACGATCTCTCCCTCCAGATAAAGGCAAAGCAAGTCAGAGTTAGCTGTTAGGTGAAGAGGATTTTGGGATTTCTTTTTTTGTTTTAGCGTGTAGTTGTATTTTCTGGTGAGGACATTTGAGATTTGAGTTAGTGTTATAATGTTTGGATTGGTGCTTGGATATTGAATTGTATGCATAGTATTTAATTTGATTTAAGCTATTATTTTCTCATGATCACCATGTGAACTTTGTAAGACCCTGACTTTTCATATCGGAAATTTAATAAAGATAAATTGGAAAGTGATTGGAAGTATTCAGACTAGTTTGATATTTATCGGGGCATTACCAAGAACGTTTTCGTTAGATCATAATTTATGAAAATTTAATGGATAATAATTAGTATTAATTAAGGGGAGTATGATATTGGATAATTAAATGGAATTAGAATCTAAAAGGGAGAAATATGGATTGAACCGGTTCACTGTAAACCAATCCAGTTTGAAGATTTAATTGATGGAAATTAAGGAATTATAAAATAAAATAAGATAATTAAAGGTAAATTGAGGAATTATAAATAAAGGAAGGAAGTGATTTAAAATAAAGAAATCGGTTGATGGGAGTTGGAGGATTGAACCAAACAGTTGGTTCGGTTCGGTCTTGGCTGAAGAGAAATCAAAAGGGGAAGAGAAATTACATGTGGCCTTCGGCCATTTTGTGCAAAGAAGAAGAGAGGGAGAGAATGAAGGAGACAAGGGAGAAGACGGTGAGCTCAGGGCCGCTATGGTCATACGCGTTGTCTGGCGTGCATGCGAGCTGCGGGTTAGGGCTTACGGGGCTACGCGGGTTGCGAGCTAGGGCTCGGTATCGCTGGGTAGCGGAACGGGATGAATCGGAGCTCCTGCTGACAAGGAATTCTGGCATCAAGTAGAGGTAAGACAGTGGCTTTCCGTTCTTCTCCTTGGCGTTCTGTCATTTGGGCGTTTAGGTGGAGGAATGGCTAAGGTGATGAAGAGCAGGGGCGACGGTTCTGGTTGGTGATCGGTTGAGGCGGTTTGTTCGATGTTGGACCAAACCGGTCTTTGTTGTTCCTTATCCAGGAGAAATGACAATGTGGACGTGTGTGAGGGATGGTGAAGGCAGGGCATGGTTGGTAACGTGCGTGGGTGTCTGAGGCATGGTGAAGGGTGTGCTCTCTAATGAATTGAAATGCGGAGGAAGGTGGAGAGGCTAGCAGACGGGAGAGCTGAACTGAGAGAGAGAATTGGGGCAGAGAGGGGGAGTGCTCTCTAGAGGAGTGGAAAGAGAAGGGAGCTCTCTCTCTCTCTGGTGATGACCGAGTGTGTCTCCTTAGGTGTTTTCTGGTAAGTGAATTGCTTCACGTTATTCTGAATTCTATGGATGTTTAGGCTCTGTTAATGGATGAGCTATGTTGGATAAATACTCTATATTGTTAAATGATTGTTCTCTGTTTTGATAATCTTTGGTTTAATTCTGCAACTATGAGTACGTTGGAGGTATGTTCTGGGAGATCATTGTTTTGTTGCTTGGGTTAATATTCTGTGATAGTTGATGTATGAATTTATGCACTCTGTTGGTTGTGTGAGCTACAGGCCGTGAGTTTATTTTGAATGTCTATGTTCTGTTTATGATAAGTGATTAGTCAGAGAATGATTTTGAGAGAAAAAGGAGGAAAATTATGTGTTGTTGGATAGTGTTTTCTACTAGTTTGTAAATGATGAAAAAAATGGAATAAATGTTTGAATTGTGCTCTGACAGTTGGATTGCTAGAGTCAAGTGGAATGTTGAGTGATGGACTATATTAACTGCTCTGTTATGGATTTTAGTTGGAAGTTATTATTGTTGGAATCAATCTCTGATGTTCTGCAAATTCGCTACAACTATAGAAAAATAATGAATGGTAATGTTTCATTTTAGGCGTTAATGGGTTCCTAAAATTTCTATGAAATTAAGAATAGGAAAAGAATAAAATAAATAAGACGTGATTATTAATAAGTAAATGTTATTGACTTGTGAAGATATCGAAAAAGAGAAGAAGGATAAAGATTAAGTACGAATACACGATAAAGCTTCAAGATAAGAAATTGAGTAGAGTCGCTGGCCAGTGGAGGCCTTACACCATTAGCAGTGTCTTCCTTTAATTGTTTGTTTGCGTTCGCACGTTATTAAGCTAATCTTTAAGCATGTTTAGGATGTTAGCATATCGTTATTGTTCCTATTGAATTGCCAAGTATGTCTAGATTGTTATTGCTTTCTCTAAATTTGTAACGACCCGATTTTTTGTAAATATTTTAAAATACGTGAAAATTTGAAACTTTTATAAAACCATTGAAATCGCTTTTAAAATAGATCAGAGTGCGACGCTAAACCGGCCCACTACTAACCTTTCGTTAAACTCGTATTAAAAATCCAATAAATAAAATGCAGAAGAGTTATAAAATCATTTGTTTAAAGATTTGCAGAAGCGTAAATAATTTATTAAAAGAAACTAAACATTTAATTACAATTACAACAATGCTCTCTTCTACTCTCTTTAACCTAGCCAGCCACGAGTCTCGCGCTTGGAAATCCTCCATCTCTGCTTTATTATCTGTTCATCATTTTTCACATTGACTCCTAATTCTGTGCATTTGTTTTCACGTACAAGTACCTACACCTACATCACAAGTAACTATAAGCCCAAAGACTTCGTAAGGAAAAGGGTTTGATATGCCTCTCTTTAGTCCTTTTTGTAATGGGGGCCACCCAAACTAATTTTTTCATTACGTCATTCGTTCGTTCTTTACTTTACATTAATTCATTCGTTCGTTACTCGTACATCAAGCAAGAGATTGGAGGGTTCACAAAGGATGGAATAGTTGACCGTATCTAACTTTTTACTTGCGATTAGGTCCCTGTTCCCGACCAGGTAAGAGGCTTCACCTAACCGCAGACTAGATACGCTACCCTTCCGCCCCCCAACTCCACATTTTCTTCATTTTCTTAACATTTTACCTCACATAATGCATGTGTGAGTACCACCACCAAGATGACACTCTCTATTGATTTCTATTAGCATGATACATGACGATACATTCTCATCCTAACATGATGCATGATGCATAATGCAATATAACGTAATATTAGCAATAATTGAATTGCGCATTGAAATGAAAGTAACTGTAATTGAAATTGCGCATATAAAAGAATAACAATAATTGAAAGCACACATGCAGAGAGCAATTATAATTAAAAGTGCATAACAGAGGTCAAATATAAACTCGAATTTAAACAATGAATGAGTGGTAAAGAGACAGTAGAGAAACATGCGATGAATTTCGATTAGTAAACATGCTCTTTAAGAAAAACTAAAATAAGCTAAACATGCTCTTTAAGCAAAATTAAACTAAGCTAAACATACTCAATAAATAATTATAATTATTATCCTAGATGATTGAAACATGCTTTTGTTCTAGTTAGTTAATTAAACATGCTCATAGGATTTAACATATGCATAATACTATCAATTCACAAAACAACATAACCTAGTTATTAATTAAGCATGGCATGACTAGATTAATTACTATGCTATTATTATTCTAATTAATTACATGCTAAATTTAGTTAATTAAACATGCTTGAGAAATTAGACATGCTAGTAAATTAAACACGTAAATAAATTAATCATGCTCATTAAACATACTCTAATTAACATGCTAATATTAGTTATTTAACAACTAGTATGCTTAAGGGTCAAGGATAATTAACATGCTTAAGAGATTATTCATGCTAGTGAATTGAACACGTTAATTAATTAAACATGCTACGATTATTAAACTAGTTAATTATACGTGCTCACATCCACTCTATTTAAGTTAATTAACGTGCTCAACTAGTTGATTACTCTAGTTAGTTAACATGCTCCTGATTGATTTAAACATGCTGATTAAACACGCTAGTTAGCTAATTGAATAGGCTAGTTAATTAATTAAACATGTTCACTGATTAATCACATTTAGTCAATTAACCTAGTTAGTTAACATGCTAGTTGGTTAATTAAGCATACTCAAATTAAACGTGCTTAAACAAGTGCATAATTATGATTCTAGTAATTACTCTAGTTAACTAACATGCTTAAGTAATAATTAAGATTAGGATTCTAATTGATTAACAAGTTAACGTGCTAGTTAATTTGACATGCTAGTCTAGTTGTTTAAACATAGGGTTTAGTTTAACACGTAGATATCAAACAAAGAATAATATATGAGAATAATATATGCGAACAATATATACATTGACTGAAGAAAATGACAGTTTAATTAACACAGAGAGTTTGAACTAGGTAGCAGGTAAATACTAAATAACCAAACCAGTTAAGTGAAACTCTTAACTCATTTGTGCTTCGCATCATTCACATGTTCATCATTCTACACGCTTTACATTCGAACATTAAACCATTACAGCAGTCAGGTAAAACATTTGCAATAAGGAGAACCACTAATAGCAAAGAAATCTACACTATCAACAAAGGAATAATAAACAACAAGGAAATTTACGGACTATCAACAAAGGAAATAGAAACAACTAAGGAAATTACAGGGAACTCAGCATAAAACTCACGCACACTACTTGTGGGTAGGGCCTCCAAATGGCCACGACATACCCATTTCCTTACCTCAATTCTTTATCATGTTTAGCACCTAACCGTTATCCTACTTCGTCTTTCCGATACCTTCACAATTAAACATTACAATTTATAATGAATCATGTTCTAACTTGTATAGAAATTCTAAGAATTACTTTGACGTCTGAAAAAGCATAACCTATCTCAACATAACTACTTGCAGATTAGGCATTCCTTTTTTCTTTAGCCATTTGCCAACACTAAAATGGAGAATATCTCTAAAGCTAACGGAGCATGAAACTTCACCATGTTTATCATCATTAACCCTTAACAGAGCCATTAATTCGTTTACCAAACACAATAAGCTAACATCAACATGCTTAACATTGCCTACGATCAACAATTTATCCAATAATAGCAGGTTAAGTTCAAAGTTTCATGCTTCACATAGGCGAATAAAGACAGTGACTAAAACCAAACAATTTGTCTATGATATTCATTAAAAAGAGTTTATCAAATCTCATTCCAACAACAGTCAAATCTTACTCTAACAACAACATAGTAGTTCATACACAATTCCTATCAATCATTTAACAATTTGATATATCAGCTTATAATTTATACGTCCAACAATTTAGTCACAAAATAAATCCTTATTATGCTTCGGATTAGAAACTAACAGTGAAGGCTGAGTTACCTAGCAGAGGAGCTGAGATATCTTAGAGCACTTCCTCTAGAGAGCTCTTCAGCTCGGTCTCCATCCTTCAGCACTCCGGAGAGTTTCCAACTCTTCCTCCCCATTTTCTCCCTCAGTTCAGCTCACCCCTCCCCTTCTACCTTTCAACCTCACCGAGAGCACCCATCATGCCTCAAGCTATACCTCGCCATGCCCAGACCTGGAGACCCATTCCTTGCATGTCCGAGTTGTCGGTTTCTACAAATCAGAACTAGGAGGAGAAAAATAGATCACAAGCTGGACCATGGCCTTTGGTCGGTCCAACACAAACCACCATCCAACCGTTTCTTCGCACGAACTGTCGCCCGAAGCCAAAAATCGTCGCCGGTAGCAACATCGATCCCGAGCCCTAGCCCGTGAATCGCGTTGTCGTTCCTCATCACTCGCAGCTGCTCTTCAAGACCCGTCGTCGCCGTCACCTCGCTCATTCTTCTTCTTCGCCTGTTGATCCTCGTCCCCCGATCGTCTCCCTCTCTCGCTCCTCTGTTCTCTCTTTTCCCTCCCCCTCATTTCGTCAAATGGCCGAAGGCCAAATGAAATGAGAAATGTTGAACTGGTTCTCCAACTGAACCGATTTAATTATTCAACAATAAATCCCCACTTATGCATATTAATCCCAATTGATCTCATTCTTAATTAAATGCATATGTTTACGTCTCAATGTAATTATGATCCTACATTTTGATTAATTTCTTCAATTAATATAATAAATCCCCAATTATTTAAATCTTTCAATTAATCCAATAATTAAAATTATTTAATCTATCCCTAATAATTTTCTCACATTTTAATCCCAAACAATTCAATTATTTCCTTTACTCTAATTTTTAACAAAACCGAGCCATGTCGTAATCTTTCGGACCGATCAGAACCAAACCGGTCCGATCCATTATTCTCCAATAAATTCCTTAAGTTAGAGTCAACGAATATGTCATTAGTACTACCCCGATAATTATCCAATTTAAAAAGTCGGAGTGTTACAAAATTACTAAGCATATCTATATCCTTATCGCTTTCTTTAAATTGCCAAACATGTCTATGATATTATTGTTTTCTTTAAATCGTAAAGCATGTCTATATTGTTATTGCTTCCTTTAAATTAACGAGCATGCCTATATAGTATGTTAGTAGACTTCTATATCTCATACTTCTATATTGTTGTGATTACTACTTTATGTCTCATACTTTTATACTATTACGATTACTGCTTTTCATTGACATACATCATGATAATGTTTCTCATTGACATGCATCATGATAATATAAGCAAGTAGGAAGTGATACCTCTGGGGTGGTATTCATATGCATTACGTGAAGGAAATGAATGAATGAAAGGAAAAGAAAATGGGGAGTTGGGGGACGATTGGGTAGTTTGGATCTAATCAGGTAGTCTAGACTAAGTCTCCTCCCTTGTTGGGAACGGTATCAGTTACCCTAGGTGGTTAGAAGCCGACCAAGACTATACCTCCAACACAGGTTCCTCCAATCTCCCGCTCGACGTACGAGTTATGAATGAAAGAATGAAACGTAAAGAAAAGATTGGTTTGGGACGGAACCCATTCCAAAATGAACTAAAGATAGACATACATCATACTGCATATCTTATTCTTATTGAGCCCCGGATTTGGAACGCCCCAAATTATATTTTCCCCAATTTTGAAAACCCTAAAATTTTTCCCTAAATTCATTTACAAAATTATGCTTAATTTGATCGTTATAAACCCTAAATTACAATACTTAGTTAATAAAATCGTTATTTATGGCGAAAGCATTTAATAAAACAACTAGATTTATTAGCAGAATAATTTAAAGTTATTTATTAGGATTAACCCTATTAATCCTATCTCATTAAATAAAACATTTAATCAAGACTTTATTAAATCAAACATAGTTTATTGAAAACCCCATTACAAACCCTAGAATTTTCAAAATTTAGTTGAACCACGTTGATATTGGCGGAAGCATTTAATTAGATCAATGTATTTAATAGACAAATAGTTTAAGTCTATTTATTAAGATTCATCCTATTAATTCTATCTCATTAAATAACTTTATATAAAACATTAAATCAATCCTTAAGAAATAAAACATAGTTTATTTAAAATTTCATACTAAAGGAAACTTATTTGAATACTTTATCAACTAAACAAAATCTTCATAAAATACTAAAAATCATAAATTTTAATCTCCTAACCCATCAATGAAATTTCCAACATTTCCCTTTGTATGCTCTTCTATTTCGGGAAAATTCTCGATCAGTTCAAATTCATCATCTATTAGAAATTCACCTACATCACAAGACTAAAACGTGAGATAAACTCAGTAAGTGGAAACACATGCATAAATGCTTAATTTCATGCATAACCAAGTTTTTAAGTTTGAAAGTTACATACTGGTTGGAATTCATTTTCCAGCCCTACCAAGTTTCAAGCTTTCATTAGCTATCACAAGGTTTCATGCGTTCAGGCTTTCATTAGCCATCTCAAAAATATCTAACAAGTTTCAGGCTCTCATTGACCATCGCAAGGTTTCATGTGTTCAGGCTTTCATTAGCCATCTCAGAGTTTTCCGTCAATTCCATCAATTTCATACGCATACAAGATGACCTATAATTTTTATCTTCATTATATCATATGTCAATATCTAATCGTGCATAACATAACAAAATATAAAACTTTAATAAAATAAATAAATATAAAGAAAATAAGTACTATATGTCTTGTGACGTAGGGCCTATGGCCAAAACGTTGTAAGTGTTTCACTTACCTGGATTCCAAGAGTGTAAGGGTGTTGGGGAAATTTTTAGTCTTTGAATGAACGTTGAAAACCTTTTAAAATAATTTATCTATTAATTTCTCGCAAATAACGATGTTAATCCTTGAAAGAAACTTGGACATAAAATCGTTACCGTCGAAACCTAAATTGAATCGAAGACGAATTTGGGTCGGGTCTATGAAATGGGTTGGTTCGGTGTGCTGGATTGGACAGATTCAGTTCACTTAAAATTGAACCGATTTAACTCCTCAAATAATCGGACCTTCTTCATCTTCTTCTTCTTCAACCTTCAGCACTCCACCGACAGAGTTTCCTTCTTTGTCTCGCGAGGAGAACTCGTTGGTCGTCGTTCGGATGTCGTCAGCTGCTACAGTAAGATGTTGGTCGCCGCAGAGAGGAGCTCGGCTGGAGAGAAGTTTCTTCGGGAGGGATTACTTCGCAGCAGAGTTAAGCTTTCTAGAGAGCTTTCGATTTGGTGTGGGTTCTAAGCTCGGTGAGACCCTCTATTTATAGGGTAGTCTCACCATATTTTCCATAGAAGGAACGTTTCGAATCTGCCCTTCTAAGGGTCTAGATTCGGCGTTGGATAAGGAAGCATTTCTAGCTTCCTGGAAACGCTCCATTTCAGGGTAGCAGATTAGGAAATTAGCTCAATTAGGTTTTCCGATTAGCTAGATTAGGGGAAATTATCATTAGAATTTATTTGATTTTGAAAATTTTTCCTAATTAATTGTTAATCCTGTGTATTACAATTGGAAGCAAAATTATTAGGGTTTTGATTTTGGAAAATGTTGTAAATTTGGGGAATTTGAATTCTAGTACGTTACAGGTTCATAGTTTGCTAATGATGTAGGTACACACACAAGAAAATGATGAACAAATCAAGGAGTAGTTGATGAAAGATTTGCACGGACATGACTTGTAGCTGGCTAGGCTAAGTAAAAGAAAAAAGAGTTTTATAAATGTAAAGTAATAAATTATTTATTGTGTCTTTAAAATGAACGATTTATGCTTCCGCTATAGATTGTTTGTAAGCTTCCGCTATTAATTAAGAAAATTGGATTTTACAAATGAAGTCTTTTGCTGTTAATAAAAATTTAAGTAACGAGTTTTAAGTTAGATGTTTTAACGATCGAGTTTTTCTAAAAGAACTTTGATTTCAATGGAAGAGTTTTAATAAGAATTCAGTTAATGTATAAAAGTTTTAAATTTAACACATTTTTAAAGTAAAGAAAAATCCAGGTCGTCTCAAACTTGATCCCATTTCGTGTAAGCTATGACTTTGATTATTGTTCAAGTCTTCCACTGCGAATCAACCCTTAGGCTTGGTGATCGGATATTCTTTAAAGATCAAGTCGTTCAACCTAGCATTTCTTTTAAACTCACCTCCAAGTCGTGACAATTTCCCTTTGGCTACTAGAGATCTAGATTAAGATCTAGACTTACAAAGATTTTATTGCACTCAAAGAAGAGAGGAGCTAAGAAAGAAGTAAACGTCTAACTCAAAAGTTTCACTACTAAGATTACTTTAACAACCCACACAACAAAGCTGAATTGATCAAAGCTCAAAGATAAACACGGCTTTCTCCTAAACGAAGTTTTTATCTGATATGGAGACTAATCTTTTCGAGCCTTAGATTGGACAGGCTTTGCTGGTTTAATCATTTGGCCAAGCAAAATTAGCACGAGTGGAAGTATAGTCCCGATACAGTAAACGCTTCCATACGAAGCAAGCGTCTCGTGCAGGCTTAATACCTGCTCACAAACAGACAGAGCAATCAACAAACTTCTGTAAACAACAAAATTTATCTTTCAAAAACTTTCATGTGTGTGAGAGAGAGAGAGAGAGACTTGCCATGAAACCAACACAAGAGTAGTTCAAAACGAGAAGTGAATAAGCAAAGTTCAAAATCGCAAATACGTATTTCAGGTGCGCAAGCTGAGGAGAAAGAGATTGCTGCCATCTATAAATGACTGATCCAACATGGAAGAACAATACAATTTTGTTAATAAACCAAAAACACAACTAAAAGAAAAGCATTCCTTGTTATAATCAATACCTCTTGAACCAGCAATCATCAAGGCCGATTGAACAAAAAAAATTATATATCCAGGATATAAACCCTGCCTTTAACATGAATAAGATCAAAATGGAAAAGTCATGGTGTATCGAAGTAAATGCAAAAAAGGAGCAAAACTCACATGCCAAACAGCACTGACAGTCTGCGTTGCAAGCAGCTGAAAAAAACCGGGCTTTCTCCCGTTTTGGATGAGCCTCTCATAAACATCTACAAAACCATTATATAAACTCCATTTTAGAATCATAATTATCTGCCTTTTTCCAAAATTTACAGTAGATTGAACTCACAATGGCGAAGCCAGGTGCTGACTTGAATGTTCCACACGAGAGGCAACTCTACCGAACTCTTTACCAGCTCCACACCAAGAATGTCTACATTTTTTGCACGATCCCATTGTGGTTTTGTTCGAGAAGATTCTGTCCAGCCACTAAACCCAAGACCAGAAATAATTATAGCAGCCTCAGAAATAGACCAGATGAAATAGTATTTCCATCGTGCTGTGAAGCCGGACATGTATTGGTAACCCAAGCGCTTGAAAAAACTCCATTCTTGGTAAACAGGATCGATAAATCTAGACAGTGGAAAATACGGTACAAGAAACATATACATGCCCATGCAGAAAGCAGCTTGAATAAGAGCTCGAATTGTCGCACCATACGGAGAAGGTGGGGGGACCTTCTCTGAATGGCTCCAAATCTAAAACAGAATACACAAGAGTTCACAAAGAAGAGCCTGTATAGGAGAAACACAATAAGTATTCGTGAAAGAACTAGAATTATACCCCCTTCCCTTCGGTCCAGTCAAGATAATCCTTCATTTCGTAAACTGGACCAGCAAAATGGCTTCCACATGAAAGGCAATAGCCAATGTATTCAATCAGTGAGGGCAATTTAATGAGTCGATTTTTCTTTTGAGCCTCTCTTAAGTTTTCCTCTTTCAACAACCCATCATTGTAATTTATTGCGCATGAAATGACCTTCAATGTCAACACCATTAAGGCTCCTAGTATAAGTAAAGAAATCTTCATTAAAACACCAGTAGAGTTCTCCAGTAACTCTCTCCATTACAATGTCATACAAGTTGGTATTAGATTAAGATGTATTCAACCATTTTAATTACCTATCCACATTCAAACATTTTCCATCTCTATCTCTCTCTCTCTATGACTCATCTCTCTCTCTCTCTCTCTCTCTCTCTCTCTCTCTCATATAAGTGTGATCCAGTTGATATCAAAGTTTTTCTTGTCAGAAATCAGTAACCTTAGACTTTAAACTACCCAAAAATTCCATGAAGACAAACAATTCACCTAATCCTAAAGATGGTTTGATCATACCATTAATATGAACTAATTAACTAGGCCCGTCAAAGTAGAAAAATCATTTGTGTGATCTGTTGAAGTTTAGTAACCTAAATTTTTTTTGATCGAGCTGATTGACTAACATTACGATCTCATTTAGAGTTTTTTTTTACTCTTTAAATACATATAAGTTTGAGTCATAAAGTTCGTAATTGTATTTCAATTTTCATAATAGAATATTCTTCTATGTCTGAGATTTTTTCTCGAAAAGGGTTTTTTCCGTGTTAGATCCTGGTGTCCCAATTTCGTAATTTTCTTTTTCAGTTCGTGTTAACATGATCTTTCTGAGCGAAAAAGTAATTTCAAAATATTTGAGCTCGAAAGAGAAGTGCTAAATCAGGAATGTGTAAAAAATATTGAAATTGTCTTACCAGTGGCATCAATACCACCTTCCTTCCAGGCATCCCCACTCATGTAATACACATGGCTGCATATATTCAAAGAGTCAACTGTTCCCAAAGTAAGAGCAAAGAAAATACAAATAACAGCAAAAGATTTCATTAGTGGGCTTCTCTACAGTCATGGACTGAGAACAATAGCATTGATTGATACAATTGTTTCATACACTCAAAATTATAGGTACAACAAACAAGTGACACATCACGGTAGACTGATCTATGGTGATAAACATTGTTTTTTTTTTTTTCACTGAAAATCAATGACATGCAATGCAAAGCAAAGCAATGAAAAAAGCGTTTGCATGCGGTAAAATACCAATGCAGAGAAATTTTGTAGGAGAAAGAGCAATATAGTTCAAGTTCAGTTGCACGAGCATGCCACTACTACTAAACAGAAGCAACCACAGCATGAACTAAGAAACATTTTCCATAAATTTAAAAATCAAATCATCAATTTTCCGCCAAAACACTTACCAGCCGATGAGATAGCCGAAACAAAGAAAGAAGGTTATAATTCCACAGTGAGCGCGATAAAGCATCATTGCAGCATAACCCAATGACATAGGGACCAAGAAATGGAGGTTCGAAGATGACCCGAACGAGAGGTACGAAAGCAGAGCCCCGAACCCCGCCGAGTAGAAGTGCTTTGCCGCTCGACCCGGTACGAATCGCCACAAGAAACTCACCGGAATAGTTGCGACGAAACAAAGGAGAAACCGAAGAACCGGCACCGAGACCCCAATAGCCGCCGCCATTGATTCCATCTTCACCGCCATAGCTAGGGGCAGCTCCGCTTTGGTTCTAGTTACTCAAAGGGTCGCTGTTTTGGGGAAGTTTATTTTGAGAGCTGCCCGGGTTAATGATTTTAAAGAGAAGAGGAGACATTGATATAAACTTCGGAGCTCTGGGTCTCCGTTCGAACGTTGAAGCAATTTACCACATTGCCCTCCAGTGCATGTAAGGCCATCGTCCCAACTGGTGGTAAACTGTTTTTCTCGAGGCCCTGCTTTCACGTGTAATTAGAGGCCATGGGAAATATTTCATTTTATACTTTAATCTAAATAATATGATATTTTATTTATTTATTATAAATTATATGTTAACTAAATAAAAAATAATAATGATATATGACATCAGTGACAAATCAAATCTTAAACTAATTTTATTAATAAGTAAAACTTTAAACTTTGTAAAAAATAGAGGCAAATTTTACAATCACGTTTTCTGATAAAAAATATTTTTTGGTTGTCCCTCAGCATTAGAGAACGTCCGAGGCTTATCCGATGACGTTCCTTGGCGTTGAAAGACGTTCAAAGTTGATTCTTATACATCATATGGTGTAGGATAATGTCCAAAGTTAATCCTTAGACGTCCAACTACCCTCCTAGGCATTAGTGGACGCCCAAGGCTGATCCTTAAAGTTGAAAGGAAATTCACTCTTAACTTGCCGACGTCCAAACTTATACAAACATGTGCAAATTATATATTTGAAAGGGCAAATGTCCTTTCTATTAATATTCACAAATTAATAGACATCCTTCCTAGGGAGTGGATGTAATGACCCGACTTTTCGAAATCCTTTGAAAATGTGCGAAATTTAAAACTTTTACCAAACTATTGAAATCTCTTTGTAAAACGATATCAAAGTGCTTAAGTCGGCCCGTTAAAACTCTTTTCGTCCTACCCACTATGAAAATCGTTATAAATCTTTTACCGAAATACAGCGGAAGTCAAATCAGGAATATAGCGAGTTTATCAAAACATAGCGGAAACGTATTAAAATCATTTATGTAAAGCATAGTAGAAGCGTAAGTCATTTTGCGAAATGAAAACTAAACAATTAAATACAATTTAATTACAACCTTGTTTTCTTCTACTTTCTTTAGCCTGGCCAACCCCAAATCTCGCACATGCAAACCCTTCATCCTTGCTTTATTATCTGTTCATCGTTTGTACTTACACCACAAGTAATATGTGAGCCTAATGGCCCAGTAAGGAAAAGAGTTTAATGCAATTATGCTTATGTCTCTCTTTAGTTCTTTTTAGAATGAGGCCACCCAAAACAATCTTTTCATTACATCGCTTGTTCTTTACTCGTACATCGAGCTAGAGATTGGAGGAATCTGAGGTGGAAGGATAGTCTTTGTTGGCTTCAACCACCTAGGGTAGCCAGTCTCGCAGTCCCGACAAAGAAAAGGTAAAGTTCTTTTAATCTTGTCTACCTAGTTGATCCGTACTTACCCTTCCATCCCCCAACTCCCTTTTCTTCTTCTTTAAATTTTTTCTCCTCACTTAATGCATGCGAGTACCACCCTTGGGGTGACACTCCCTATTGGTTTCTATTAGCATGATGCATGATGCAATATAACGTAACATTACCCATAATTGAATTACGCATATAAAAAAAGTAAATAACAATCGCATTGAAATGAAAAAAGTAACTGTAATTGAAATTGCGCATATAATGAATAACAATAATTGAAAGTGTATAACAGAGAGCAAATATAATTGAAAGTGCATAGCAGGGAACAATGAGCAATAACGAGATGGTAATGCAACATGTGATGAATTACAATTACCTAAACATGCTTATTAAACAAAACTAAACATGCTCAGATTTCATTTGACACATAAAGAAATTAAGCAGCGAACATTAAGGAAATTAGATAGCGAATCATGAAGGTGTAGCAGAAATTAGACCCACATATTAGAACAATATACAATGAATTATAGCATGCTTTAACTTACAGAACACAATAATAAAATAAATAAAAATCGGAACATACAAAGAACTTCGAACTAAGGCAACGTGTATCTGTAAGTAAAGCATTAAAGTTACAAACTTAGTTCCAATTTTTTTTCTAGTTCATTAAACGTGTTCAAGGGAGTAATTACCGTTATACAATTATTTTCTAGCTAGTTAACCTAATTAATTTACATGCTTAAGGAAGATACGATTAATATTCTAGTTAGTTATCTTAGTAAATTTACATGCTCAAGAAAGATTACAATTATTATGTTAATTAGTTATCCTAGTTAAGTTAGATAAGATAGTTAGCCTAGTTAACTAATATGCTCAGATTTAGGTTATTGACATGTATTGAATTCTAATTATCATAGAAAGTTCTAAACTAGCAATAGTAGAATAATATTATCACTAACATATAAGGAAATTATCACTACAACAATTAAGAAAATGAAAGTACAGAACCAAACCGTTATTAAGGAACTATCATCATTCACGTACTAAGCATACATTTCATTCAACCATTAAGCATTCATCACAACATTGATCTCTATAAAAACCTCTATCAAAGTATGGCGTTTGTAATAAAGGAAATTAAAAGAATTGCAGGAATTGCAGTAAACGAACAACAAATGAGTTAATATCAAACAATTCTAATAGTTAACTAACGTACATGAAGATTAATAGTTAATTAACATGCTTAAATTGATTTACATGCTTAAGTTAGTTAATATGCTTAAGTCTAATTAATTATTCTAGTTAAGTTAATTAACATGCTTAAGTTGATTAACGTGCTTAAGTCTAATTAATTACTCTAGTTAAGTTAATTAACATGCTTAAGTTGATTAACATGCTTAATTCTAATTAATTACTTTAGTTAAGTTAATTGATTTGCTTAAGTCTAGTTAATTGCTCTAGTTAAGTTATATATCATGTGTAAGTCTAGTTAATTAGTTTTAACTTAGTCAATTAACAACTTAGATTATTCTAATCAATTACATGCTTACGTAAGTACAATTAAGTTAGCTACCATTATTATCTAAGTTAATTAACATGCTTGAATCTAGTTAATTAAATTTAGTTTAGTTAATTAACATGCTCAAGTGATAATTACAATTGGGATTCTAATTGATTAATAATTAAACATGCTTAAGACTTAGTTAAATTAACGTGATAGTTAATTCATCATGCTAATCTAGTTTATTATTCTAGTGAAGTTAATTAACATGTTAAATATGCTTTCATTTTTGCATTATTTACACAAAGGTATCCACCTACAGCACAAATAGCGACCGAACGAATGGCAGCAAAGTACATTATATGCATAAGGAAGTAAAAACAGTAACTACACAACAAGTAAAATAGACAGCAGGTAAACAATAAAGAACAGGGTCATTCTCGATGAGCTCTCAACTCCATATTTTCAGGCTTAACTTATCTATCTAAGTAGTAACATCCTCCAACAGTCACATTCATTCACGTAAGAACAATGCACAACAACAGAAGTAAGGAAAAGAGCTTGATAGCAAGTAAAGTAAAGCATTTAACAAAGAAAATTGCAGAAACTAAACATCAAAACTCACGCACTCTACTTGTGAGTAGGGTCTCTACTGGCCAAGACACACTCATTTTTCTTACCTCAAAACTTTATCGCGTATTGCACTTAATCTCTATCCTTCTCCTCTTTCCTATACTTGAAGAACTGAGAAGACCCAAGAGGTAGCAGCTCCTTCTCCTTTGCCTCTTCCCTTTCTCCATCATCTCCTTTTATCTTGTTTTTCCTTGGCATCACCCACACAAAACACAAGCAGCTCATTACAGTCAAGGAAAACCACATCCAATCCAAAACACCAATCCATCCTATTTGTAGACCAACACAAGCAGAGAAGGATTATGTTACCTGAGGAAACCTAAGGACAACAGCCAACCCGAGCTACTCAGCATCGAAACACACTCGAGAGGACTTCCAGCACTCCCAACACCCATTGCCTTTCCTCTCCTCCCTTAAAATTAGCAGTTGAATTCCCCCAGAAGACAAACTTTGCCAATTCCCAGAAGGCAGAGTGTAGCCCTCCTGCACACCCGACAACCACTCCATCAACTTTACAGATTGTTTCCCATGCTGCACTGCAGAGTGCGATTCCAGGCTAGAAAGAATGTGGAATTGTCTACATAGCAGACAACAATTCACCCGAACCGGTCAAACCAGACCGAGTCACACTCTGTCGGAGCACCCAGGTCGGAGCTCGACGTGAGGCTGGAAGCTATGGCCAAACTGTTTGCCCATCACCCTCGCCGTTCGCTGCTCCTTTGTCGTGGCCAAGCATCACTAGAAATCGACAGAGCGTCGCCACTCATCACAACCCGACGCCAAATCTGGCGACCTGAGCTTCGTATTGAGCCATTCCGTGAAGCCCGACACTCTATCGTTGCCAGCTGATGCTCGCCATTGATGGCCTCGCTCTCCCTCGTGTCGTCGCTCTTTCTCTGTCTCTCCGGTCTCCTTCGTCGATCCCCCTCTCTTGGTCTCTATTTTGCATCGCGGGAATGGCCAAGGGCCAATTCTCTTTTGTTCCAACCGAGCCAAAGGGCATGTACCGGTTCTACTGAACCAATTCATGCATTTCATTATCCCCTTTAATCTTTTTTAAATCCAAATTAATCTAATTTAATTAATCCTCTCACGTAGTTAATTTCAAGTAATAGAATTTATCCCATAAATCTCCCATAAATCTTATTCCCTTCCTCACACGTTGGACTGGTTCATCCTTGAACCGGTTCACTCTTCCATTTTCAATTAATTCCCCACACATTTTATTTATTAAATTAACATTTATTTTAATTCCAATTTATCCAAAAAATTCCTTAATTTATAATCTTATGAATACGTCCTTGGTAATACCCCGATAATTTTTCAATAAATCAAAATACTCCTAATTACTTTTCAATTACCCTTATTTAATCATAGTATAAAAAGTCGGGGTATTACAGTGGATGTCTGCGTCTATTTGAATGCGAAGATGCATACGTCTGTTATATAAATACAATCATGCAAGACTTATCCTTGAAGTTGAAAGGACGTCCACTCTTAAGGTAAGGATGCTTGCACTTATACAAAAATGTGTAAAGTTATATATTTGAAAGCACAGACGTCTTTCACAGTGTAATATATAAGGGTGCGGACGTCCGAGACACATTTTTAACGAAAACGTGACTGTGCAGACGTCCAGGAGACATTTTTTAACAGAAAATATGACTGCGAAATTTGCTTCGTTCATTTTTCATAGTTTATGATTTTATTTGTTAGTGAAAATAGATTAAAGTTTAACTTGTCCCTGATATCATATTTTATGATTTTTTTATTAATTATCCTAAATTATAATAATAGATTATTTATTTTAATTGACGAATTATAAATTAACGACACATCAAAATATAACATTATAGTATAAAATGAAAAAGTATATCTTATATTATTATTTTTTCTTAAATTCAAACAAATACATTAATAATAGTTTCAATAATATATGTATTAACACATTAAAGTATTAGTAAAGTAAATAATTTAAAAATTTTATGATTTTTCACCTCCCGTCATGGTGTTAGGTTTAAAGAAATTGTATCTAATATTGTTCTCTAACTAACCTTTGATTAAGAAAATTGTAATATTACTCCCTAACCTATGATTTAAAGAAATGCGACACGTAACTACTTGCTAATAGGTTAGGTTCTTCTCTACCGTCGATATATTGAGTCTGGTTTTAGATTTAAGGTAAGTGGGATTTGAATTTACATCATAGTAAATTTTGTTGTTGTGATTTTATGTATATTGGCCTCCCTGTGCTTGTAACATGATTAAACATACAATTGAAAATTGACAATAAAAAACAAAAATAAAGAACAAAGAGAATTATATTTCTTTAAATAAATTATTCTCTAACTTTACACTTTAATATTACTTCACAAGAGAAATTTTTATATATCACTCATTAATTAATGTAAAATTTATGATAAATTATAAATATAAAAATAAAATATTGATTACATTAATATTCAAACATACGTGAAAAAGTAAAATTATAATATAGAATCATCTGATAAATTTAACCTTATTTTTAAATAACTAAACGGGGTAAAACTGCAACAAACATGATGTTATAATCAAGAACAGGAAGAAACAAACAAGATCATGAGAGAAAACTTCAATGCAAGATGATCTCATTGTTGGACGTTGACAAGTTGATAACTTAATGACTTTGCTCTGCTTGGATCTTCTTCTTTATCGTGGTTGCGCGCTGGTTCTCTTAAAACCCCAATTAGTTGTGTCAAATCACATTAAACAAAATCAATTAAATTAACATCTTTAAATTAGATTATCAGGACTCCATCTTTCACATTGAAGATTACCTTCTATAAAATTTGAAAATTAACAAATTAACTATTGTACTTTATAATTAATGACAAATTAATCATTAACATATTTTTATTAACAACTTAATCATTGAGCTATGCGAAATCGACATTTCAAACATTGTTGTTATATTTGCCGTTAAACATTTAAATTTCGTTCAACGGCGGAACCATACACATTCCTTCACATAACGTTAGTGCTAAATATATAGGTTTTCGTAATGACGTTCCACTATGGAATGCTACACTTTCTACTGCAAAGTGTCAATACTAAATAAAATTTATCATTGATTGTCGTTCCCCTGTGCAGAATGTCATACATTATTCTGCTTTCCATTTTCCTAGTATATATAATTGACATTCTACGCTCCGGTGAGATCACCAATTTCCTCAGCGAACCCTGAAACCTTCGTACTCTAAAAGCAATTTCCTGATAGTGTTATCTATTCCAATAGATTTTGGGACAAAGAAATTGACTATCAAGCGTAAGGCTGCTCTGTCACAGTCTCAGCCCCAACCTCAGGCAAAAACGGACTTCGTCTGTGAATGCAGATGGCTTGTAACTAATTTCATGCACGCTTAATTTCAATGCAATGTACCAGCCGTGGTTGAAATTGAAACACCCACCGCGGTTGAAGTTGGAGCACCCGATGCAGTTGACCCTATTACACAAGCGGAGGTTGAAGCACAACCTCATCCTCAACCTCGTCCTTGAGACTGACCAACAACTCAATTGGTCCATTTCTAATCTATTAGAGACAAGTTCCACTCCCCACTCTTCAATACTATTGCCGCGGACGATCGGTGTGAAGCCAATATTAAAAATCATTCAATTATTGTATCTAGAAAAGTAGAATTTGAGTCATTGACTGAATTAGAGAATGAAGAATTGGTTGAGGGGGTTAGCTTAGCCGAGTTGTGCATATTGGGTGGAAGTTTTTGTGAACAGATTGTTAAACTATTTTATGCTAATTTATAATTGTCCACCCGACCATTAGAGGTCTGGACTTACATGTTTCGATAGAAGTTAAAGCTAACTCCCAATGATATTAACCTGCTCCTTGCATGTTTTATGGAGGAACCAAGGGAAGGAATATTACCACGTGTCTCAGGAGCTTAATTTCATTAGATGAGGAGAAGGTCTAACAGTGCTTGAACTGTTGCACCATGATCCCGAGATAGCAGTGTTCAAGAAGCCAAAGTTCAATGACTTGAACGCCAAAGCCCTAGTAATCCACACCATCATGATGTACACTATTTTGCCTTAGGATGGACATCGAGACCATGTTATTTGCATGAATCTCTATATGCTGGAGAAGGTGTTCAATAGAAAGAAAGTGAACATCATCTATGTGATTTTAAGTCACATGTTCCAGATCCTCAACAACCTGGTCAAGAGTCTCCCATTTAATTGGCTCATTCAGAGAATTGTTGAGCATCATGGGGTACCAGTCTCGGATGAGGAGCCGAGAATTGAAGAGAAGGTCTCCGACATCTACAAAAAATTGAAAGTGGATTGCATAGGGATCTCCAAAGTCGGAGTTGAATGGGTATTTAAGACTCTATACAAACTCTCCTTGAAGACTCGAACAAAAGTTTCATAGCATCCATCCCCTTCAGTCGTACGGGCTCCACCCCCTTAGTTGTATAGCATCCAGCTCCCTTGGAGGAACAACCTCCATCATCTCCTATAGCACATGGAGGATGATACTTTGCAGCCGCCCCCTCCTCAATCATCTCACTTTACGTCGATTCTTGAGAAGATTGTTGCCTAGATTCAAAGAATAGAGGAGGAAGCGAAGGAGCAACATCAAATAGTGTTGGATAGAGTTTGAAGGATGGAGGATCGAGTTGAAATAAGGCTGCACAAGCTACAAACAATGAAGGATCGAGTAGAGGAGCGTCATTAGCAATTATTAGCTGAATTGTAAAGAATGGGGTAGCAATCAGCCCCGCCATCATCTTTACAATAGCCTCTTGAACAATCCCTCTAGAAGCCTCTCCAACATCCTTTTCCAACAAGCTCTTCAACATCCGAACGCATAGAATGCTTGTAAGTTTTTTAGTTTATGCGTAAAGTCCATTCTTTATTTTATTTGCATGCCACATAGTAACGTGTCTCAAATTTACAATATCATTGCCCTTAGATGCAAACTTCTCCTCCCGCTATACTTGCCAAAGTGCAGCAGATAGTTGCTTCCATTCCTTCATCGACAGATGCGTCTGGTGGATTACAGCCTCACCACTTAAAACTCTGTGCGTGTACATATTCGATTAGTTTATCTACATGTCTGCACTTGTACCTCAAACTGAACAGCGCCTGAAACAACAGGACTCCAAGCTAATTCTTGATCTAGCGAAACAAAAGGTTCATCACTTCGCTAACTTTTTGTGTTTCTTAATGATCCTACACATGATACCCTTTCTTATAATCTCGAACATACTGAGAATCGATTTGTTCCGGGTTGGTAAGATGCAGGAGTTGAAGGACTCGCTTAAGTTGTTCATGCTTATGTCGTACTTTGGGATGGAGTTGAAGACATGTTTGGACCAAAATCTCGCATCTATTCCTTATTGATATGCATAGGCTAACGGGTCAAGCAAAATAGCTTTACCATCCCTCTCTCTCAAAGTGCGGTGATGTTGTGGCCCTAGAAGCTTCCCACATTGAATCCTTGAACAACTTGTTTTTAAATTATTTTTGAAAATTTGCATACAAGTGTCAGATGCAAAAAATGATGCTTTGCTGACCATATGAACTCTCTAACAGCAGGCACCAACCCCTACAAAAATTAATATTCTAAGTCAAACATTCGTACACAATGCATAACATAAACATAGATGACAAAAGCAATCAATCGTACCTTTTATCATCAGAAATGATTGTCCACCCATTTTTTGGACGGGGTACTTAGATCCTCGAGCAACAATTCCAAAAATCAGCTCCAAGAATCCTGACATTCTGCTTCAGCCACTCCTAAAGTAATAAGATAAATTCCATCTTTCCCATTGATGCTGATAGTAGTGAGCAGATAGCCCGGAGTCAATCCCTTCAAGTGGCAACCATCTAAATAAATAACCGATCTACCACAAATCAATAGCTCACCTTACATGCAGCCAAACGCATGTACATTCTCTTAAATGTTGGACTGGGAGAAAGATCAATCCTCTCTAGCTGAAGAAGCAGTGAGCTTCCAGAATTAGACCTTTAAATCTTTTTGCCATACGACCATATGAGATTATATTGCTCATTGTCATTCATTTTTTGGGCCACATTTCTTTCCCGTCTAATGTTCATGTTAAAATTCTTCTTAATTATCTCAATTATGGAAGGAAGGTCCTAGTCTGCCTGAATTTTTAATTTGTACAAAGTAATGCGTTGCCACCCATTTAGTAGAGGTATGACAGTTTTCCATCTTTCTTGAGCAAGTGTGAACATCGTTATAGCTCTTTATTTGAAATGTCACTTCACCTTGCATTTTTAGGCGTGCATCTGCCACGTGCATCTCTCTAGCAGGTAAACCTCAACCGATGAGAGTCATTATGGGTGAATTTTATCCCGTACTCCAATTTCTTCTCGAATTTGATTCAAAGAACTATACTTCTTGCCAAGACCAATACTAGTGAAAGTGCATTATACTTGTGGTGGTTGTTGAGGCATATTATCGCCCATGTCTTCTTCACTGGATTCACATAATGAACAGAGCTCCTCCTCATCTAGAGTTGTCGAGATAGATTGCACTACTATAGTTGTTTCATCTCTGAATACACATACATCATGTGCTAAGACTGTGGACATGAGCTCTACTTCAAATATGCAGTTAACGGATTCTTGAACACTCCCAGATGCCATTGGTGTTCAACAATTACTAATGCTTCAACTTCACCTGGATGCGGTGCACTTCAACTCTCAAAAAGCTCTAGGGTTTGATAATCGCTGAGAAAATCACTGAGGAAATCACGATGAGTGTAGTGTGAATTTATATAAGGCATAGGATGTATGACGTTCTACCTAGGAATTATTATGTCCTGTGATGGAATGCCAACTTTCTGCAGAGGAAAGTATGACGTTCCATGCGGGGAAACATTTACTCGTAATGACATTCTTTAGCGGAAAGTATGTCGTTCTGCAGTAGAACGTCAATATTCTGTGGAGGAATGTATGACGTTCCACAGAGGAACAATAAACAAGCAGCTTGATATTTAGCACTAACGTTCTGTGGATGAACGTGTAGCGTTTTGCCACAAAACGAAATTTAAATGTTTAGCAGCACACATGATAATGATGTTTGAGGCATCTATTTCCCATAATTTAGTAGTTAAGTTGTTAGTAAAAATACGTTAGTGGTTGACTTGTCATTAATCACAAAGTACAGTGGTTGATTTGTTAATTTTCCAATAAAATATTAATAAATTTACAATTAGAGAAATTACAAAAACTCATCCAAATGAAATTCCAATTTCAACCACATATTTGCTTTTCCATCATTTTCTCTCTATCTTTCCTTTATCCAATAACCTATCTCTCCAAACGAAGTCCCCTGGTCTCAAGACTCTCCAAGAACATGTCTCAACCTTCAAGCTATGGGGAGCAACCCAAAAAAGAAACTCAATTGTGTAGAGGGTTTTTGTCACCCAACTCTCAAACCATGGGGAGAATCTCAGAAGAGGAATCCATGCCTACAGTCCAAGGAAGAAGATAAGTATAAGTTTGTTGTTGGATTCAAATAATTTCCTTAAACGCTGTCATTCCTTTGTTGCTTACATGGGCATTCTGATGAGCCAAAAAGATTTATAGTGGGTGAAGAAGAAAGGAAATCATGTTAGGAAAATAATTGATGGTGAAGAGTTGAAAAAAAAGTGGATAGTATTAATCATGATAATTTTCAAGAAAGATTGTTTTTGACAATTTTCTTAAACATAATTATCTTTCAAAGTAAGTTTCTAGGAAAGGCTGGAAGGGTTACAAACGATCCCACTTAAAATCCAATATCTCTAAACAGAGCTTACTTACACAGTATAATTACACTACTAAATATGTGGTATAAAAAAATGATAGCAAATGCAATCCACAAATATCAAAAATATTTCTTCCACACTGTTATAATAAAAATGCCAAAAAACAAGAGAAATAATAGCAAAAAATGATACAGAATATTTTTATGTGGAAACTCAAGTCGGGAAAAAATCATTTGAACTGAGTCCACAAAAATCTCACTATGAAAAATAGGATTTACAATATTGTTCTAGAAACTGAGTATTCTAAAGAATATTGATTAAGATAAAATCACCACTCTTAGATTTCACAATGTGCACATGTAACGACTCGATTTTTCTCACATTTAAAAATGCGTGAAATTTAAAACTTTTATAAAACAATTGAAATCTTTATTAAAATTTTTAGACTGAAATCATAGTACTTTTTTTAAAAATGGACCATTACAAATATTTGCTTAAAACTCGTTACTTAAATCATTATAATAGTGAAAGACTTTATTTATAAAATCATTTGTCTTAATTAATAATGGAAGCATAAATTATTCTATAGCGGAAGCTTAAGTCATTCATTTTAAAAGACAATAAATAAATTGATGCTTTACATTTACAAAATTCTTTTCTCACTTTAACTTCATTAGCCTAGCTAGCCACAAGTCTCACTCGTGCAAATCCTTCATCAGTTGCTCCTTAATCTATTCATCATTTTTTCTCGTACTTGTACCTACATCGCAAGTAGTACATTAAATGAGCCTAACGCTCAGTAAGTGATAATACTTAATATGCTACATGCACATGCAATCGTGCACAGTTTTTCTTTTCGGTCTCCTTCTTTTATCTTTTATCTTTTCTTGCTTACGTACTTTCTTTCTCTTTGTGCTTCTATTTCCATTCTTGTTTCTGTATCCGTTTCGATATCTGTGATCATACACGTTTCCATATCCGTTTCTGTGTCTGTTTCTATATCTGTATCTTTATCTTTATCTGTATCCGTTCCATTTCTATAAACTTGTTTCCGTTTTCATTTCTGTTTCTGTTCCCGTTTCCATTTTGGTATCTGTACTCATATTGTTTTCCTATCCATTTCTATTTTCATTTCTGTATCCGTTTCCATTTCTGTTTTCATATTCTTTTCTTAGCTTATCTTATCTTATCTTTTCTTTTCATTTCTTTTCGTTTCTTTTATTCTTGTACTAGGCTTGACCTACCGGACTACAAGATTCTTTATCTTTCCTTTTATCTTTTATTCTTGTACCGGCTTTGACCTACTAGACTGCAAGATCCTTTATCTTTCTTAATCATTCATTCGTACTTTCTTTTTGTTTTCTGTTTCTCTTTTCAAACCCGTGCATAAAAATCATTTTCATATTCTTTTAAAAATCGTGATGCATAATGCTCGTGAATGCATACAACTTTTAACGTTTAAATAAGGAAGCTAATTAAACATCCAACATAGACATGTTATAAAAACAAGTAAACAATGAAACATGCTATTTAAAACTGTAAACATTGAAATGTGTTATTAAATATTGTAAACAACAAAATATGCTATTAAAACTGTAAACATCGAAACGTGCTATTAAATACTGTAAACAATGAAATATGCTATTAAAATTGTAAATATTGAAACATGCTATTAAATATTGTAAACAATGAAACATGCATCTCCTATTCTTACGATGTAGGGCCCGAAGACCAAAACACATGCATATCACTTACCTCAATTGCTTAAAGCGTTCAACGCTTATTCATGATCATTTTCTTCCTTATTTAGTACCTTCACGATTTAATAACACTTAATCATTAACCTAATCAATTAATCAACTTATTAATCTCCACGTCTTTTCCTATTCTTAATTCTTATCCGTTGCTTAGTTTCATAATCTAGCTTCAACTAATTGTATAATAATTCTAGGAACCCATGAATACCCCAAACGAAACATGAACCATCCCAATAGATTATAGCCCTAAAAATACCAACGCCCAATATTAACATCCCAAAAAGCAAGAATCAACAACATTCAACAGCCAACCAAACATACAACGACTTAGTCTAATATCCAAAATATATTTACTAAATCAAAACCAATAGAGTATGTGATCACAATATATATATCCTTAACATTATTATTAGCAAGGATTTAGCAGCGGACAATTAACCTCTTCGATGCATACATTAGTAGAATATATTAACCCAATCCAAATGACAAATCCAAAGCTAGAATGGTATTAATCCCAATCAATGTCGTACAAAAATGCTATAATCCAAATACATTGAAAAACAACTTCCATTAATTATAACTTAACCAACAAAACATGTTTATTATCCTTTTTATCCAATAGAACGGTAGTAGTAAAATCACGCATTGATAACAACGACGGAGTACAAAACAAACTTAATCCAATGATTTATCAACCCAACAGAGTTTATCAACAATGCCCAAATTGAAGAATAAAACGCATTAACCAAGCATAACCTCTCATAGTATCCTCTAGCAGTTACCAAAACGCAGACAAAGCCAAAGCAACAGTTTCAAATAAAAAAATGCTTATTGGCAGAACATCAATTTCTTAACAATGCCAAGCCGGATTTTTTTCATCAAACTTTCACACGGTGATGAAAACATAATACAATCATTCAATTCTATACCATGTGATGCAGAGTCTAATGTCTAGGCAACCCAAACACATTCCATACCTTGAATACTGACAATATCTGAATTTGCACAACCTCACGAACACCGAACAATAAACAAGGTGTACACACACATTATCCAAAACAAACATCAAAGATTCCACCTTACCGTGAAGAACATCCGATGGCCTAAGGAGGACACCAAAGCACAACAGCCTACTCAACCCCTCGCTAGCATCATCCTTTCAGCCATAACTCCATCTCTAGTTCTTTCACACTCCCTGTCACTCATCTTCTGTCCAACTTGCAGCTCATTGAAGGGAGAAATCAACAGAACACACACACAAACACACACACACACATGCGCACACACACACACACACACATTATATCCCACTTTATACACCGACGACAATTTGAAATGCATAACAACTTATCCCTCGATTTCACCCAATATCTTCATCGTTCGAATCCTCCTTCTCATCCTCTTTTAAAATCGCACGCTGCTGTCTTCCAGAGCAAGAACCAGCCAGTGAACCGGCTCGGTCTAATTGGGAGCAAGCCAAACCAGCAGCTGCCAAGTGAACTAAAGCCCCCTGCCCCAGGCGTTCCTTTACGTCGATCGTAGCTCCTCTACACCATCATCATTTCATCGCTGTCAGATGTCATCAATCAGCCAAAACCGACGAACATCAATCAAATGCAACTCGCCTCGACCTAGAACTCCGTCGATCTAGCCCATAAAACCCGACGCTTGAGCTCGCATCAACATGCTAGAAATCGAGCGTTGCCAGTTGCACACCCGAGCCAGAGCCCCCTGATTTGTTGTTCATGAGTCAACGCCAGTCGTCATGCGTCGCCGCCCGTGATCTCCTGATCACCCCAATCTCCTTCCCGATTCCTCTCTCTCTCTTTCTCTCTTTATTTTGTTCTTCCGAAAACAAGATGCAAACCAATATCTCCCCCTTTTAATATTTCGAACCGGACTAGCAATTAGCATAAACCAGTTCAACTAAACCAGTTCAGCCCTCATCTTCTCCCACTTTAATCCCTTTATTTAATTATCCTCCAAATTTTTAATTCCAACCAATTCTAATTAATCCCATAATTTCCTTTCTCTTTTAATTTAATGACTCAATAACATTACCTCACTAATTTAATCATAATTATCATCCAATAATTTTCTCTTTAATAATTTAATTAAATCCTTCATTTAATTAAATTATTCTCAACCCAATCTCAATTCCCAATTTAATTCGAATATCGCTTGATGATAATTGACGATTACATCTTTGGTAATACCCTGATAATTTTTCAATTAATCCAAATACCCTTAATTACTTTTCAATTATTCTTATTAAATTTCAATATACAAATTTCAAGGTATTATAGCACATAAGTTATAGCGCTCCGATTTCTTTTACTTATTTTAGCCTTTTTTAGGTTTTTTATATATATTGAAATGATCCGTTTTTCATTTACTTTAAACGTTTATATTTGAAACACTTTTTCT
This sequence comes from Begonia loranthoides, assembly GCA_022433065.1. Classification (NCBI taxonomy): domain Eukaryota; kingdom Viridiplantae; phylum Streptophyta; class Magnoliopsida; order Cucurbitales; family Begoniaceae; genus Begonia; species Begonia loranthoides. The sequence goes on along the minus strand of CM039486.1, from coordinate 19,810,552 downwards.
TATAAAACACGTAGTGGAAGACTTTGCTTAATAAAATCATTTAGAAATAGCTGAATGAAACACGATAAAATTTCCTTTTCAAGCATAACATGATAAAATTTCCTTTTCAAGCATACTTTTTACGTATACATTTCTTAAATTAAAAATGGTTTCCATTTCTTTTTCCCTTTCTTGTTTAGCCCAGCCGACACAATATCTCATCGGGTAAATCCTTCATCAATTGCTCTTTTCTTTCTTCATCATGATTACATCACATGACATAAATTATGAGTCTAATGCTCAGTAAGAAATGAATATCTAAGCATAACATCATATCCTCAACAATATGCTGCATGAATAAATATGACATGCATATGCTATGTAATTTCATAAAACATGCATTTTTCATTCAGTCTTTCCTTTCACAGTTTTCCTTTTCAGTTACATAACAATTTAGACAATTGGAGACCCACAGTACAAGGGAAAAGATACATCATTTAGTCCTCTTAAGTAGAACCATCACTTAATCCCTCTAGAGAAGAGATACATCATCGGGTTTTCCTAACCAAGGCCGTCACTCAACCCCATCTCACAATCACTTATTTATGTTTATTCATTTTTAGAGTTTATTAGTCATAAATCAATGCATAAAACCATTTTTTGTTTCCTTGTAAAGTCATGATGAGTGAACTATGCATGTGCACAATAATACCAGTTAATATGCTTTCTATCATCAATATATCAAATCCTCAAGGTATCCATCACTATATAATACGTAAAACAATCATCATTTCCTCGAATCATAAACTATTATGTACATGATAAATGTCACTAACTACAAAATTAAGCCTAACATTTAGTATTGAAATCAAGCAACAAATACTCAAATATAACTCATCATGTACAGAACCTTACATCTAGTATATATTGTAATATCCAAGATTTTATTGGTATTAAAATTGTATTATTTAATCAGAATGATTTTCTCTTGGGATATTATACCTTGATTTTCTCCTGGAATCTATAATAGGATGTTATGATTTATGGAGTATATAGTGTACCAATTATTGGAACGGGGTTGAAGATTTATGATATGAGGATGAAGTAAACTATAAATTGTTGAAGGATTGGTTAGGAATTAAATGGAAAATTATTAGAATTAAGGAAAGTGTCAAGTTATTAAGTGGAAAATTGGTTAAGGTTTATTGAGGATTGATTTATTTATAAAATAATTGAAATTAATATAAATAAAATGAATAAAACACTGAAGAGTGAGGGAGCGGTCGATCGAGATCGACCGACAAGTAAGCTTGCAGTCGACCGACACTCACCAATTGTTGACAAAATTTTTCTATACAAAATACTGCGCCTAATATTTTCCCTGCATGAATTGCTATTGCTGAAGGCCGAATTTTTCATTTATTTTATTTTCTCTTAAAATGTGTTAAATTAGAATCTTTTAAATAATTGAAATTTAAAAAAAAATTAAAATCATATCATAGTGCTCGTGTAAAATCCTGATCGCCACAACATTTTTCTTAAAACTCGTTTAAGCCGTGGAAGACTAAAATCATTAATTTTTTTTTTGCAAAATATAGTGGAAGCAAAATAAAAATCATTAATTTAAAACATTTATTAAAAGGAAATATTACTCAAAACATTAATTGAAGTTCATGGTTAAAAGCATCACATAAAAGTGTCACATATTCAAAATACGAGTTAGGACCATAGTTCATGTTTTAAAAAACACGTTTACCCTTAAACCCTTACAAAAACATGCATTTTATTCCTTTCTTGATCCACACATCTACTCCAGTCGCGTTTCATCCGAATACTCCGCAGGCTCTATGGGAAAGGTCTCCTCCTCTACTCCTAGTACTACTATCTCGTTACCTATACCACAAGTAAGGACGTGAGCCAATGGTCCAGTAAAGAAAATGAGGTTTATCCTTATGCTATGCCTCTCTTTAGTCCTTTATGGAATGGGGGCCACCCAAACCAATCTTTCATTACGTTCGTCGTACATCGAGCTTTGAAATGGTAACGACCCAGTTTTTCATAAATCCTTTAAAATGGGTGAAATTTTGAGATTTTTTTTAAAACAAGTCAGAGCGCGCCTAAACCGGACCGCTACCAACCATTCTAAAACTCGTTATAAAACTCCATTAGTTAAAACTGTGCGGAAGCGTAAATAATAATTTAAGGAAGAAATACTAAACAATTAAAATATTACTTTTTATACAACTTATTACAATTTGGAAACTTAATTTAATTCTCTTTTACCCTTGCTATGCCTGGCCAGCCACGGACTACCTCGCGCATGCAAATCCCTCATCCCTGCTTTGATGTTATCCGTTTGTCTTTTCTTTTCGCTACTCCTAGTCTGTGCATTGGTTCCACGTATGACTACCTACACCTACACCACAAGTAAAACGTGAGCCTAATGGCCCAGTAAGGAAAAAAGGTTTAATGCATATGAATGCCACTTTTTAGTCCATTTTGGAATGGGGGCCACCCAAACCAATATTTTCATTAGGTTATTAATTTGTTTATTACTTTACTAAATCTTACGTTGATCCCTTGGGATCCATTTTTTTTATTATTCTATTATTCCATACTTGTACTTCGAGTTGGAATTGAGAGGTTTTTATCGTGTAATGGTATAGTGGTCGGACCTAACCTTTTTCCTTGCATCTAGAACTCTCGTACCCTATGAGGGAAGGGCTACGCCCAGATCACAGACTACATCTGCTACCCATCCACTCCCAATTCCATTTTCTTCTTCCTTTGTTAACTTTTTACCTCACTTATGCATGCTTACGTACTACCATCAAGGTGGCACTCCCTATACTTTCTATTAACATGATGCATGAACATACATTCTAAGCCTATCGTGATGCATGAGGCGTATAACGTAACATTAACTGAAATTGAAACGCATTCAAAGAAATTAAAAGCAACTAAAATTGAAAACGCATATAAGGAAGGTAAAGCGTATGATAGAGGAAGAGAACTATGCTCAACAGGAAGCAAGTACAACATTAAATGAAAACAGCGAATGAACAATAAACTAAACATGCTCAGGAAGATAAGATAATTACTCTAGTTCTTTAATTCTTTAGCCTAGTTAACTTCCTAGTCCATTTACATGTTTCCTACATTTATTACTCTAGGCGATTGTTATAATTAATTATCCTAGTTAGTTTACTTGCTCGATTAGTTAACTAACATGCTCAACAAGTAAATTTTTACATACACAACTAGTTAGTTAATTAACATGCTCAAATAAGATTATGATCACAAGGCTGCTACTTAGTTAATTACGCTAATTACATGCTATGACCATTATTCTAGTTAATTATTAGTCACTTTACATGTTCGAGAAGTGATTACACCTACTTAAGCATGCTCCAATTAATTACCATTAATTAGCTAATTGTTTATATGCTTAGATTAACTAAATTGTTTACATGCTTAATTGGTTAATAAACTACACTAAATTGATTAGGATGCTAAGAGAAGATCACAAGTTAAACATGCTCAATTACATACAGCAGAACAATATATATATGAGTTGAATGAAAGAAATGACATTTGCTAATTAGCACGGGGAAATATTTAAACTCAATAGCAAGTAAAGGTATAAAGTAAATGTAGTTTCCTTAAACCTTCAGTAAGCCTTCCTCATGTCTAAACATTTCATTTATCTAAACATTCACTAAACATTTTCATTCCTAATATTGCAATAAATAAATCACGAGAACTAAGGGAGCTATAATAGTGAAGAAACTACAGGAATCTAAGGAAAACTAACGACAATACAATAACCCAAGAATAAGCTCAACTCACGCACACTACTCGTGGGTAGGGTCTCCAAATGGCCAAGACTCACCCAATTCCTTACCACGAAGCTTTAAGGTGCATTAGCATTTCGTCGCTATCCTTATTCTCTTCTTCTTTGCACCTAACATCACCCACATAATAAGTACCCAAACAAAGCCAACGACCTATACTAATATCGAAGAAGGATATGAAACCAACGACATCAACTATCAACCAATGTGCAATTTAACTTTTTATATTTAGAATATATTAATCTAACTAACAATAGTATATTGTCAAACAAAGAGCATTATCCATAAACCAAATCAAGACAACCGTAACAGCCAACAACAACAACCAACGCATTTCATTATATTTCATCTTAACAAAACAATAGTTGAATTGCCCAAACATTTAAAGCATTTATCAACGTGCATAATACTCACTTAATTCTCACAGTATTTCTACCATACATTATACTTGACATTAACCAGGATAAACATTAGACCAATAACATTCGATAATTCATGGATAAACTTCACATGGCACTTTCCTTATATCTCAATATAGCAATTCATACAACGAATCCAAATTCAATAACAAATTAACAGTCTCAACCCATTATTAGTTTGTAACAATCACAACACACAACTAACACTACGTAACTATAACTAACAGAGCATATTTCCATCTCAACAATTTATTCTAATTGATAGAAACAACATCTAATATGGACAGTTCATATCAACAAAGCCTAAACAATCATAACTTAGCAATTAACAAATGATCAATGCTTCCAATAAAATCAACAAAGCAGTAACATCCAAGGAATTATTCAATCAATAATGATCAAGTGCATAACACAATTTCTCGATAACAACATACAAACATAACCAATTACCAAAACAGTGTATCAAACCTATATCTATCATTCTCTAAAACCCATCATCACAGGAACATAACATAATCCAACCCGATAACCAACGCATAATTGAACTCCCCCAAATAATCAACAAGAGCATATCAATTCCAACAAGTCTAGAAACAAGAAATTAAATCCACAAAGGCATCATCACAACAACAACCAAGAAATTCCAACACCAACAAATCATTCCTCCACTAACAGAACACCAACTCAACAACAATAACTTATTATAAAATTCTCAACTAAACAACAGAACACCAATTTAACAGCAATAACTTATTCCATCATCATCCCATAACTTGTAACTAATTTATAGAACACATAATTAACCAACAACAGGGTATCACAAACAGTGCATCACAAAACATCCAGCAAAATAGTGTATTCATTCATCACGGGAAGTTCACATAACACAATCCAAATGTAGCATTTCCATATATTTCAATATTCAGAGTTCCTATCTAACATATTTGAAATCCAATAATAATTTAAACGTAATATTCACAACAACACACGGAGTATAAAACCCAACAACACACACATTTACCCTTTTTAAATTTCCAACCGATACAATGCATAATCGACATCACAACTTGGAAAAGTCATTCTAACAGATCACTAAGCATACACTCAACATATTATCAACCAACCAACCAACAGATTATTAACCAACCAACTAACAGATTATTAACTAACCAACCTTTCCAACACTAACCCTGTAGAAGCCCATCAACAGAGAGTTTTCAAACTCACACTATCCATGTAGAAGAAATCAACAGAGGATGTTCATGACATATAGAGCAATTCTCAACTCATTCATCCAATATTTCCACAACAGTTACCACCCAACCAAGGAAATGAACACTCACAGAGACTGACAATTACCCAACAAAATTCAAAGACAGAGAAATTAGAGAAGAACTCACCAGCAGCTAAGATGAAGCTCTCGGCCAACCCCAGCATCTAGAGAATTCCCAGCTCCTGCCTCCATTTTCCTCCTTCTGCTCACGGTTCAGCTCTCCAGAGAGCAATTCCCTTCCTCCCTCTCCCTCCCCTGCACTCGGCTTCACTAGCAAGGAAAGAACACTCGACAGAACACCTCAAGTGAGCAAATCCCCCAGCTTTATGTCCTGCCCACTGCCTCTCTAGAGTAGATGCACTCAACACTCTACCTCTGCCCCTTTACGTTGTCTAGAGTAGAGGATCTCCATACTCTGTCACTGCCATCCACAGCTACAACGTCTCCTCTGTCGGCTTCTCCAGAGTAGAACCAGGAGACAAAACCGAGCTACAAGCTGGACTAGGGCCTTCAACCAATCGAGCTTGAACCGCCAGCTCTCCCATCGACCAAAGGCATGGCCGACAGCTCGCCCTTCAATGCCATCGCCATCCATCACTGCCGACGCCATTCATCATCGCCGAGCCCCGCCTGTAGCCAGACCAACAAGCCGGCCACCTGAAAATCGTGCCCCAGCCCGACGCCAAATCGTCGCCGCAATAGCTCGCTCTGCCACCAGCTAAGAAGGAGCCGCCGAAGCTCGAGCTTCGTCGGACCTGTCATTGCCTCGCTCGCGTCTTCCTGTTGTCTCTCTGCTCTCCCCTGATTTCACTCTCTCTTCTCCCCCTCTCTCTCTCGTTTTTGTCTGCCTATCGCAAATGGCCAAGGCCATTCTTTTATTTGATTAACCGGTTCACTTAGTGAACTGGTTCATCACCCTCCACTTGATTTCTTCTCTCATTTTTAAATCCTCTTTAATTATTTAACCCAAGTAATTAATTTAAATCCCCTCAATTTCATATTTAGTTTTAATACATTTTTAATCCCAAATATTATATATTTTAATTTTATTAAATTAATATTTATTTTATTTTTGACTATATTGATTTCTCGTTAATTTCCTTAATATATTATCTAACGAGTACGTTCTTGGTAATATCCTGATAGTCAACCCACTTAAAAAAAGTCAGGGTATTACAAAAATGACATAGTCTTGTTGGCTTCTAACCTTCTGTGTGCACACTAGTCCCTTTCTCGACAAGGTAGGGGTGTATCTTATCTGCCAGACTAGATCCGTACTACTCATTTACCCCAACTCCCTAGTCTTTTCTTTTTTCTTAGTTATCTTAACGTTTTTTCTTCCCACTGCATGTGAGTACCACCCTGAGGTGGCACTCCCTATTTGTTTCTACTAGTGTGATGCATGACAATTCGATAGCGCATATACGGAAGGTAAATAACAATAAAGAAATGACAACTCAATAAGTAGATAGCAGAATTAAAGATACATGAAAAGAAGGAAAGCATAGTTATAGGGCATCTATAAAAGAAGCATATAGAACAACAAACAGAACATGCTTTCGAACAAAGATAATAATCCTAGAAGGTATCACAAAATTTAGAATAGCATGCTTGAGATTAAATAAGCATTAGCTAATTAACATACTCGAGGATTAACAAGAAATGGTTAATTAACAATGCTGGAAGATGTAATTAGCTAATAGTAAATTGACATGCTTGAAGATTATATAAATAGAATTTGATGCTTGAAGACTAGTAGTAAATCAACATGCAAGAAAATCGTAAGTTAACGTGCATGAGGATTAATATGTAATTTAACGTGCTTGACGGTTAGACAAGTAATAGTGGACTAATAGTCAAGGAATATGCTTATGAGTATGCTTGAGAAGTAACCAAAAATTTGCATGCTTAACGAGTTATTGGTGATTTGAAGGCTAACAACTAATTTAACATACAATTGAGAATTTATTTACATACGTGAAGTGATTAATTGTCATGCTCGAGGTTAAAAGAGTAGGGGTTAATTAGCATGCTTGAAGAGAAGTAACTAAGTAACAGGCAAGGATGGATAATTATCATGCTTGAAGATTTAAAGATTAATAGTGAGTTAACATGATTAAGGGTTAAATGAGTTAATAGCTACTTGACATGCTTTAAGATTAACTAAGTTAATTAATGCAACTACTCAATTTGAAAACATGCTTGTAATAACGAAGGATGCTAGAGGAGATAAGCTTAGTGTTTTCAAACTTAACATCTAGTGAAGGAAAATAAGCATTGAATGTAATAATAGAACCAAGCAAGAATGTAATAACCAACAAGGCACTGAAATGTAACAACAGAACCTAGCAAGAGTATATTAGCAGAATAAGGAAGAATGGAATCATAGAACAAAGTGTCTACGGGAACAACACAGGAGTTAAGGCGTCCAAGAAATTTACAGAATTTAAACTACCAATAACCAACTACACTACACACACATTTTTACTTGTGGGTAGGGCCTCTTCTGGCCAAGACTAACCCAATTCCTTACCTTTAATTGATCAATTAAGACTCACGGATAGCTAAACCTTCAACTCCCAGCTTCACCCTTCAGCCACAGCTTCTTTAGCTTCTTCACTCTACGCACACACTAAAATGAACACAGGGGAGAAGAGAATGTAGAGAAAGAAAAGGGGAGACAGACTCTGCATAAGAGAAGGGATGGCTGAAGGTTAAAAAGAATTGGCTTACCTAGGGATATTGTACGACTAGGAGAATGGAGGAGGATGGCTCCCCTGAGTGGGTTTAGGCATGGAGGCTGGTACTCTTTGCCTAGAGAATGACTACACAACAAGTTTTCAGATTTTAAATCCCTAATTTTACGCAGTTCTGTGATATTTCGGATGAGTGCGGACGCACTGATCTCGCCCGCATGAGTAAAATTCCATTGGCAAAATTGTGTTATGGGACAAGGAATGGCGTCCTCGTCCTGTCCGTACTGTCCAAATTCGTATTTATTTGCAATATGGCATCCGCAAGCATCCGAATTTGTCTAGGAATTGGAAAAAGTCAAATCTACAACGTCCGCTAGCATTCATGTGCATCCGAGGTCGTTCGAAAACTCACAATGTAGGTGAAGTAGAATGGGGTCCCCCGTCCTGAGTCTTCCCAATCCTCGGGATGACGCTCCAAACGTTTGCGGACGACATGACTCATTCGCAGCATCGTCCGCAGGCATCTGAAAACACCCAGGACAACGTTTCCCCACATTTTCCTACTTAACTTTTTACCCCCTAATCTTTTCCCCATAATTACATGTCATAATTAAACAAGTATATGTACACAATGTAATATATAATTATCTCCAAAGTTTGATTACATCGTGTACACGAGAAAATTAGCATGCAATGTAATATATAATTATCTCCAAAGTTTGATTACATAGCCATAGCCGTCGAGGTCGTTACGCGCATGGTAACATAAGCTTGCATCGCATCACACTTCTTCCACGTTCATCTCATTCGGTTCACAATCTATACCTACATCACAGGAGGAATAATGAGTTTATTGCCTAGTAAAGAATATAAATGAAATGTAATTGTAACATCTATGACAACTCTACATGAATTAGTTTGATATATCCATAAACTGGGTGAGAGCAACTTCTTCAGTCTCCAAATTCACTAAAAAGGAATCCACTTACATTTACATTTATTTACCATTTGAGGTGAAGACAACCTTATCAGTCTCCAAACTCACCCACCCGTTGGGTAAGAGCAACCTCTTCAGTTTCTGAATTTACTCAAACGAGTCGTTTTCTACGTGTGAGCAACCTCCTCAGTCTCTGAACCCACGTAGAAAACATCATTATTATCTAAGTTATTAAGCCATGAAATGCATGACGTATAATCTGACAGGTTCCAAGAAACACTTGGAAACCTTAATGGAAATCTGCTCCAACAAACAACAATAACCGACCAGCAATAATCAAACAATTAGAACTCCAATTTTGTAACTGATCTAGAGCTGTAGTTTGGAGGGTATAAACTCAATATAGAGACGAAGATTGTGTCAAAATCCCAGGCCAAAAGTCGTTCTAGAGTCGAAGATCTATCCGATTCAAAATTCCCAGAAAAACTGTTCCAAACAGACAGATTTTACAGTTCCGAATTAAAATGATATAACTTGAGCTACCAGTAATGAATAAGGCTCAAATCAATGAGGTTAGATTCCTGACTTAATCCTGGAAAATTCATTAGAAGGCCTCGAACAGAGATGCTTACAATAAGGGGTCCAAATAGGGGCTACAATCAGCAAGAAATTCAGTTAACAAAAATTCACAGATTCTGCAGCTCACAAGGTTCCGAAAATGTCACTTTCATTCATAAAACTTTCAAAGAAACTTTGCAGCAACTAACATATTTCAACCCTCCATTTCATAAATAATCCAACCAGTAAAAAGGAAACTTAAGAGTAACACTAAAATAAGTAGGAAAACGCAAAGGAGTTGCAGCACCTCCTAAAGTGAGAGGGCGTTTCTTTGGTTGGCCGAAACCAACTATCTCCAATGGGGGATAGTTCTCTTACCTCCACACCACAATCACATTTTGAAAAGGAAGATTGGAAGAGGCAATAACCCAAGGTAGCAAGGATGAGAAACTTCAAGAGGACCCTTGCAATGGGATGGAGGAATCGGCGCTAGGAGGGGAAGCTTGGCCGCGACAAGGAGGAGTCTTCACTCTTCAATTTTCTATTCTTCAAAAAACTCGTCTTTCATCAGCAAGAAGGGATATTAAACCCTAGGGTTTACAAAATAGGTCAAAGACCAAAATACCCTAGCAGAAAATTACTAAAATAACCCTAAATAATAAAACATAAACAATAAGTCCGAGTTTGGGAAATTAGTCTCTGTAAAAGAAATATTTGACATAGCAAAAGATAACCAAATATAACGTCCAATAGCTTGTTGGAAAGCTATGGATGTTGGCTACATTTGGTATGAAGAACCAAAATGGAAAGGAAGTCGTCTTAATGGTCCAAATTGCCCTTGAATAGCCGAGGGTCAGATTTTAGGCGGAATTGGAAAACCCACAATTTCCTCCAAAAGAATTCAAGATCTCTATTAGTCCAAATGCCCACTCCTTGTTTATTTGGATTCAAAAACCTACAAAATAAATAAAAAGTTAGAAAATAAAGGAGCCCTTGGCTCGGCCTCAACTGACGGGTCCTCGGGGCACATCATAATCCTACTAACATGCCTATATGAATGTCACACAGTAGTTCATTTATCGCAAACAATGTTACAAACAATTATCTAACAATAAGCAAGAATCATGCATCAACTACAATTTGTTACTAAACATGCTTTTACCATTATGTTAACAAACATAACTTAACCATAACATAACCGTGAATGAATTCTATAAGGGCACTTGTAACGACCCGGATTTTCGTAAATCCTTGAAAATGCGTAAAAATTTGGACTTTCTTTTTGAAAGAAATCAGAGCGCGACATTAACCGGATCGCTACCGACCATTCGTAAAACTCGATATAAAATCTCATTTAGTAAAGACTTATGCGGAAGCGTAAATAAAATCATCGTTTGTAAAACATAGCGGAAGCGTTATAAAATCGTGTGTTTAAAACTTTGCGTAAGCGTATATAATTAGTAGAAGGAAGAAATACTAAACCATTGAAATACCACCTTTATACGATTTACTACGTGACTTAATTACATAATTTAAAACTTAACTTAATTAACACAATTTCTCTTTTACCCATTTCATATGCCTGGCCAGCCACGATCTCCCTCGCGCGTGCAAACCCATCATCCCTACTTGTTATTGTATGTCCTTTATCTTTCGCTACTCCGAATCCATGCATTCCTCATAGCGTACTAGTACCTACATCTACACCACAAGCAACTGTAAGCCCAAAGGGCTTAGTAAAAAGAAAGGGAAATGTATTATGCTGATGACTCTCTTTAGTTCATTTGGAATGGGGGCCACCCAAACCAATTGTTTTCTTACGTTTCTTCTTTCTTTCTTTACTCGTATTTCAAGCTGGAGATTAGAAGAACCCGTATGGGATGGTATAGTGGGTCAGACCTAACCTCCTATGGATAACTAGGTCCCGTTTTCGATATGGTAGGGGCATTTCCTAATTATCAGACTAGGACCGCTATCCATCCGCCTCCTAACTCCCTTTCCTTTTCATTCCTTTCCTTCGTCTTTTCTTATCATTTTACTTTCCTTACCATGCATGTGAGTACCACCCCGTGGAAGTACTTCCTACTTTGCTTCTATTACATGATCCATGACTATACATTCTCATCCTAACATAATGCATGAAGACATGACATAACATTCATAAAATTGAAGTGCGCATATAAATAAAGCAACAGTATTGAAAGCAAGATAAAGAATAATAGTAATTGACATTGAGAACACATATAAGAAAGTAAAGCACATAATAGAATGAAGGAACTGCACACAACAGAAAACAAGTATAACATTCAGTTAATACCGCGAATGAACAATAACTAAACACACTCAGAAAGATAAGATCATTATTCTAGTTCTTTAATTGTTTAACCTAAATAATCTCCTAGTCCATTTACATGTTTCTTACGTTTATCTTTGTAAGCCACTATTCTAATAAATTATCCTATTAAATTAACATGCTCTTATGTTGATTTTTTTTTATGCTTTTATTCCACTTAACTATTCATGTCTTGGTTTAACAGAAATTAACATGCTAAGGACCTAGAATCGTAAGCACTACAAGAAAACAATCAACAAAACATCCATTCACTTAGTCAATGAAACCCTTAACTCTTCCACGTTTCATTCATTCCCTTTTTATCTTCTTTATTGTTCCACTCTTTAGTAAAGTAAGACATCGATTATGTAATTGAAGTGCGCGTTAAGAAAGTAACTGTATTTAAGAGAGCATATAAAAGGAATAGCAGTAGCATAACAAGTACACAGAGACAAGTAATAACGATAGAACACCCAATAACGTACAACATATGAAGGAAGCTTATAGAACTAAATGAACAACGGGGAACTTGCTTGGATATCTACGTTTCACGATAATAAGAGAAATATATTGGATCACAAGCAACATGCGTATGGGAATGAAGCATAACTAAATTATCGTGCTCAATGAGGAATTATAATTATCATCTTGTTAATTATTCTAAGTAATTTATATACTTAAAGTTGATTACTTTAGTTATGTTCGCTAGTTCGTTAACATGCTACAATAATTATCTAAGTTCTTTAACATGCTTAAATACAATTAACGTGCTTGACTTAGCTATTTTAGTTAAGCTAATTAACATGCTCATACAATAGTAATTAACATGCTGGTTAACATGCTCAGGTTATCTTATTTAGTTAAGCTAATTAACATGCTCATACAATAGTAATTAACATGTTGGACTTAGCTAAGTTGACATGCTGGTTAATTTACATACTTGGCTAATTAACTAACTTGGTTGACATGTTCACTTGATTTCCATTAACTACGTTGATTAGCAAGTAACATGCTAGAATTAGGAAAGTCAAACAACTAATTAATAATAGAACACAATGGAAGAATTAACAGTATTTAGTCATTCAATAACAAAATAAAACTCTTAGCTCTATTTCATTCTTACTCATTCTTTTTCTTAGTTCATCCTTCTCTATTTCTTAACAACCATTATTAACAACTAATACTTAGCAGTCAAGAAAACACGCAATTGGTTAATTAGTTAAACGAGTAAATCATACATGTTTAAATAAGTTGACATGCTAATTGATTTATTATATGGATTTTCATGCTGAAGTTAGTTTCATAAAGTAATCAAATTGAAGTACAACTGTTAACAACACAATAGCAACAAGGTAAAGATATGAATAAGGGACTAAAACCGTAACTACATAGCAATAAATCATCCATTAACTCTTACCCACTTTCATACGTTACTTTTCTGTATTTCATCACATTAGAGTCTATTCATTACCCATTCTCATTTATCATCGTCTCGTTACTAAGAAAACAAGGCATTTAGGATCACGTGACAGAAAATAACACAAGGCACCAGCAAGAGGAAGCATCGGAACACTTAGCTAAATTTACATAACACAATTCATCACTATTAACACTGCATAATTAGCCACCAAATTATACTCATCCAAGAGAGCTATCATTTAATCTATGACTATCTAACACCAGCAACAAGCATTTCAAACAACCAACATACCTATCATCTAGCAATAAGCATTTTAAAAACAATACTCTAACTCACACACCCATACTTGTGGTGTAGGGCCTCAATGGCCAAAACATCCCTTAATCCTTACCTCGAGCTTTAATGCGCAATAACACTTATTTGTTGTTGTTCTTCTTCTCTTTAACACCTTCACAAATTAATATCACTTCTTATTATTAATCTAATCGAATAATCAACTTATAATTACAACGTCTCTTCCCTGTACTTAATCTCTACACATTCCTTAGTTTCGTAACCCAAACTCAACATACATTACCCAATTGATTACTCGAATCCAAAATAACAGAGCATGTCATCAAAGCTTTAACTAAACATGCTTATTTCCAAATGACGTAAAATACCCATATTTATAAATGCTCAACAACAGACATGCTTTACAATTCCAACTAACAGATAAACTTTCAATTACTAAGCAACCTATTAACATTGAGCAACCAATTATCCGCTTCCAAACTAACATATTATTGTTTCCAAGAGGTTATCCATCAACCCACAAAACAATCCATACAAAGCAACCCTTCTTTAGTGTGTATGTATACTTTACAGATTGAACACAGCATCACAACAATATATTCCAACTGCTATTTCACAAATCAACCTACATAATCAACCTAGATACACACATCAGCAGCATCAACCAATTCTAATATGAATTCAGGCATTTAAAACCACTAAAACACAAAGCATGAAATTAACCGAGAGCTTACTCGGTTAAAAATTTTGCAGCAACCATCCGAGGGCTTTACCATTGACAACCGAGATCAACAGAGCAATTGTCGAATTCTGGCGACCCAATGCCAACCCACACCGCAGTTTGGTGTTGTCCATCCAGCGAAGCCCGACAACAGCCTATAGTCGACCCATGACGGAACGAACCCAATGCCAACCCACACCGCAGTTTGGTGTAAGTATTCTACGGTTGATTTTTGAACTCCTATTTTTATGTTGGATTGTACTCTGAAATCGGGTCTCTGATTTTTTTGTTGCTATTTTGATTTGTATTAGGGATTCGGCCGAATTGTTCTTTTTCTTGTCGTTCTTGTTCTGTCTTTTTTGAGCTGAGCTTTTCTCCATTACCTTTATTAAGGTAGCATTACAGTGCATTTTTAGTCTCTCGGCCACATTGGCTTTGTTTCCATTTTGATGGAAGTTCAGAATTAACTCTTTCGAATACTTACAAATTTGTTCTAGGTTGTTCTTTGTGTTGGTGTGATATTTTCTATTCTCTTTTCTCAATTGTTGATGGAATTTTTCTTTTTCGTGATTGCATAATAATATGTTGAGATGTGATCATAATTTCTCTGACTAAATGGGAAACATTTTTTAGGAACTGCTTTGATCAATTTGGCACTAGGATTTCGACATCACAACAAGCATCAGTGTGTCACGCAAGGTTTAGCATTTCTCTACAACAACCTGAGGCTTTGTGAAAACAGCCAGGTATGGATGACGACAATATATTTCACAATGTCTAGTAATTTTGACATTTCCAAATTGCAGTTAAATTAGTATAATGTATTGATGAGACCCCATAGGTGTGGTTTTTGTGATCCAATTCTACAGCAAAAGAAATTAACAATTTAACTATGCAAAACAAAAATGATTGACAGTTGTAGCTTTGAATTGCTGGAGGAAATGAAAGGGAAGAAGGTTGTTTTAAGTTTTATTAAATATTTGAAGTTTGAACTTTGAACAGGTTGTTCTTTGAAGTTTGAACAGGTTGTAATCAGTTCAATATAAAAACCAAAAACCGAACCGAATAAAGCCGAACAGAAACACTCGGTTTTTTTTCGGTTTTCCTTATGCTTCGGTTCACTTTCGGTTTCTTAAAAAAAACCGAACCTAATAGGTTCGGTCTGAAAATAAGCAAAAACCAAACCGAACCGAACCGAACCGTTTCCACCCCTAATATTCCCCTTACCCTAATTTTCTTCTCCTTTTTAATTTGTTTCTAAACCGAACCGACTGCTTGAACCGAACCGGTTCAGTTCACCCTTCCTTGTTCACTTAATTTCTGTTTTAATTTTCCTTAGTTTAATCATAATTAATTAATATTAAAACATACTTAAGTGTTAAATATTTGTATCTAATATTGCCCGACCCAATTTCTAACTCTTGACTTATTCTAAACATTGTTTAAAGATTATTAGAGGTCTAATTTAAATTTCTTAATTCTATTTCCTAAATTGATTTATATTAATTAACCTGCAAATATATTCTTTTAAATTAAACCTAACGGGTTACAACTTTGGTAACACCCCGATAATTATCCAACTTAATCCAAAATCACCAAATTTATACTCCAATTATATTTATTAAATTTTGATAAAAAGTCGGAGTGTTACAGTACTAAATATCAATAAGGTTGGAAGTCATCATATTATTCTCTAATTCTTACAACTTCCATTAATTCACATTAATGAGGTTATATGTACTCTACTTATTTTGTAACGAAAACAATACAATTATTAACAACCTAACAATAATATTATAATACCTAATTTAATCCCCTATATTCATATATTAATGCTCATAAAAGACAGTTCTTATATGGTGACATATATTAATCAAAATACTTAATACTCTAAAACCAACTGAGAACATACGAAAGATTAACCCACTAATGGAGGGCACACCAACAACAATATCATTCCTAAGAAAATTCAAGCAAAACCCATTTCTTCCTGATTGATTAGTAAGAGGTTGGGTTATTCGTAAGCAGATTCGTTAAGGGAATTTATTCTAAAAAACTAACAGAGTAATTAACAATAAAATAACAGAGGCATATATAGGCATTCATCTTTGCAGAGAACCATTCACGAAGTTGCACAACAACATCAACAAACAATCCTGGAATTATCAAGAGCATGAAGGTAGTTCATAGGGGCATAAAGCAAATCAAGAAAAACGCCTAGAAAACATGTAAATTCGTCTCTTCTTTACAATTGGCTATCTACCGACTATCTCTTATTGTCTAACTAATCAAACTGATGAGCACATGAGCAGAAAAACTATCACACGAACAAGAACTTGCAGAGAGCTAATGAAGAAAACATTCAACAAACAATCCTACTCCTGTGATGTAGGTCCTTACGGACAAATCACATGCAATATTCCTTACCTCGTGCATCTCTTCTCTTCACTTTTGTTAGTAGAACACACTCTCTTCGTTGTTGAAAGTAACTCCTAGCACAGACTCCTCACTCACCAATTTTTCCCAGAAGGAAAAACTTGCAACACTCATGCTATATATATACAACATTCTAGATGACCTTTCAGGCTCCTTTTAAAGGTGAGAAGTCTAGAAGCAAGACATTTGGACACTTACTGGAGTGTCAAAGATAGGAAGTTTTCCATTTCTGGAGATTGAATATCGCTTCCAGAAGGTCTTTTAAATGGAGATTGATCGATTTAACTCTTGGGTGAGCGACCACCATTCTTTGAACGACCGCCAATATTTGGCCTTCAATATCGCCAACTGATCGATCGACTGCCAGCTTCTTCCATCACAATTCGTCCGATGTTATTTTTAAATCTATAATTTACTTTAAATCCTTATTTTCTTAACAATAAATAATTATATACCTATAATTCCAAACTACTTCAACACTTTATTCTTCATAATAAAAGCACCAACATACTACATTTTCTCTTAATCCAATGTTTACACGAAACTAAATACCTCAAGTATCACATGAACTCTTGGTTTATTAGCCAGATTCCACCTAGAAGGTTAAGGCTCAAGGAAAATGAATTATTTTAATAAATGTTATGAACTGTCATTTAAATTCTTAAACAGTACGTTTTAAATTGTTTTCGCTTGAACTCTAATTTACAGTATTTTTTTTCAAATAAATAAAAGAAAATTTTTTATCGCAAAAAATGAAATAAAGAAAATGGTTTTATAACGTAGGCGTTACAAATGGTATCAAAGCCTTACCCGGTCTAACCCAATGTTGATAACACAAGAACCATTGAGAAATGCTCCTCCGACTGTAAGTAAATTTTATTGTGTTAATAGTTTACTTTAAATAGTTATAATTTAAATTATCTTGTAGTAAGAATAGGTAAATGAGATTCCGTATATTAAAATATATATATATATATATATATATATATATATTAACTTCCTTAATACATTAATACTTTTTGTTCCGTACTGTGTAACCAAGTTCTATTTAGGAGATTAGTATTTAAGTGGACCGATATGACCCTCCAGTCTTTCCTGAGAATTTACTTGGAAAGGATAATCTATCTAAAGAGTTTGTTAAGAGCATTCTTTTCTAGGATTATCTTGATCAGTGCTTTCCACGTCTCTAGAAAAACAAAAAAAAAAGTAAATAAATAATAAATAACTAAATAAATAAATAAAGTTATTTCCCTAAAATTTCCTATTACATATCCCCTAGTTTAAAGCAATTAGTACAAATAATTCCTGATTGTGAACTATGTAGGAGTAGAAATGAGGAAGGGATTAAAAAGAAACATGAATGAGAAAAATGGAGAAGCCAACAGAGAACAAGAAAATGTTATTAGACAAAACCTCATACAAGAAAATAAGGCGGATCAAGGACGTGAAAGGAATCGTGATGATAGGGATGACACAATCGACCGATTAACCGCCCTTGTTGAACGTCTTATGGAACAAGACAATGGAAACAGAGGAAACAGTGACCATCGGGCAGTTGTAGTTCGTGAAGAAACTGGATGAGAGAAATTTAGACGTCTTAAACCTCCCAGCTTCAATGGCAACCTAACGAACATCACGGGTTCTGAAGAATGGATTTGGTCTCTTGAAGATATGTTCACCTATTCAAGGATTCATGCAGACGAGAAAGTAACTTGTGCTACTTACCCACTCATCCACGATACTCGATTTTAGTGGGATTCCATCAAATTGACACATGATGTTCAAAATCTTACTTGGAAAAATTTCAAAGAACTATGTTACGAAAAATACTTTAATCACACAGTGCAGACTCAAAAGATAGAAGAGTTCATAAGAGTACGCCAGACTTGCATTGTGACGGAATATGTTCAGAAATTTGAAGCATTGTAAGATTTGCTCTGGACCTTATAAGCAAGAACAAAAACAAGGTCCATCTCTTTGTATGAGGACTGAGAATGGAAATTTTAGAGGGTGTTATAGTGATTGGTACTCGTGAGATTCCTTCTACCCCAGTTGTGGCCAAAGGACTAGATGTTGAAGGTATAAAGTCATTGGTGGCCAAACAATAAGAATTGAATCAAAGGCTCTGAAAAAATAATTAGAACCAGAATTGTTGTGTTCTGCTTGCAAACTGTGGAGTAAAGAGACCATTAGGAGTTGAAATACAATCTAGAAGAGACAAACGTCCCATGATTGAAGCATCAAACCAAGCAAAACCATGCCCAAAATACCACAAGAATCATTTTGGTCCATGCGAAGTTGGCTCCGGGCTTTGATATAAATGTGGAAAGCTAGGTCATATTTCACAATTTTGCCCAACATTGGAGAAAAAGCCTGAAGGAGTAGCTCCACAAGTTTTCTCCTTATATGGGAATGAAGAAGAGGGCAAGGAAGAATTAGTAAATGAAGAAAATGAAGAAAACGAGAAAATAGGTGATGAGGAAGAGATGCTAGCTGTTGTTTCAGGTACATAGGACTTTTGATATGTCTGTGTTCTTATGACTTTGTAATGTTACTAATTTAAATCAGAGAATCAAAAAGTTTTCTTTCATCCTATTAGGTACTGTTTCTATTAATGGTATAGCTACATATATCTTATTCGATTCAGGAGCAACTCACTCATTCATTTCAACCGAATTTAGCACCAAAATCAATTGTCTTTCGAATTTTGCGAGTTATGTGCATAGGGTGCGATTACCCTCTGGCAACTATTTATTGGCATGTGGTATTCTCAAAACTCAAGAGATTGAGATTTGTTGCCACTCATTTCTGGTTGATTTGATTATTATGGATTTAAAAGGATATGACATCATCTTAGGAATGAATTGGCTGTCACAACATCAAGCCATTGTCAATGGCAAAAAGAAAGTTGTACACTTTTGCTCTCTTAAAGGAGAACAACACATGTTTCAACGAACTAAAGACAATGACAAGTTCGCTGTTATTTCTGCACTCAAAGCCGAAAGACTAATGGAAAATGGGTGTGAAGGATTTCTAATCAATGTGATGGACACTACGACAAATCGAAAAGCAAAATTAGAGGATGTTGATTTAGTCCGAGAATTTCTGGGTGTCTTTCTTGATGATCTTCCTGGATTACCGCCTGACTGAGAAATTGAGTTTGTAATTGACCTACACCCCAGAACGAAACCCATTTCTAAGAACCCCTATAAAATGGTGCCGACAGAGCTACATGAGTTAAACTTGCAGCTGTAAGGACTAACCAACAATGGTTTCATACACCCAAGTTTCTCACCATGGGGAGCTCTGATCTTATTTGTAAAGAAAAAGGATGGATCTTTAAGAATGTGTATCGATTATCGAGAGTTAAACAAGGTTACCACTACAAACAAATATCTTTTACCACATATTGATGATTTATTTGATTAGTTACAAGGAGCAAGCGTATTTTCAAAAATTGATCTTTATTCGGGATATTATCAATTGAAAGTTAAATCTGAGAATATTCCAAAAACAACATTCCAAACAAGATATGGACATTATGAATTTCTCATAATGTCATTTGGATTAACTAATGCTCCAGCGGCATTTATGGATATGATGAATCAAATTTTTAAGGAGTATCTGGATAAGTTCATCATTGTATTTATTGATGATATTCTAATCTATTCACACTTAGAGGAAGAACATCAGGAACATTTGAGAATTTCTCTTTCTATATTGGAGAAGCATCAATTATATGCAAAAGTGTGAATTCTGGTTGAATAAAGTAAGTTTTCTAGGCCATGTGATTTCCAAAGAAGGCATTGAAGTTGACCCAACATAGGTCCAGACAGTAATTGATTGGTCTCAGCCAAAGAATGTAAGCGAAGTGAGAAGTTTTCTGTGATTGGCAGGCTACTATCGACGTTTTATCAATGGATTTTTAAAGATTGCACTATCCTTAATGAGCCTAACAAAGAAGAATGCACGGTTTTTTTGGACAATTGATTGTAAAGAGAGCTTCCAAGAACTGAAATGCCTATTGACTAGAATGCCTATTGAACTCATGTTCTGTATTACTTGTAGAAGAAGACAATTTTTGTATCTATTGTGACGTGTCTAAGAATGGACTTGGTGGAGTACTCATGCAGAACGGAAAAGTAATTGCTTCTGCATCAAGACAACTCAAACCGAATAAAGCAAATTATCTTACTTATGACTTTGAACTCGCTGCTGTGGTTTTTACACTCAAGATATGGAGGCATTATTTTTATGGCAACGGTGTGAGATTTACACCGACCACAAGAGCCTGAAATACATTTTTACTCAGAAGGAGTTAAGCATGAGACAATGGCACTGGTTAGAATTCGTAAAAGACTATTATTGTGAGATTATGTATCATCCCAGTAAGGCCAACGTTGTAGTTGATGCTCTAAGCTGGATGCTTGCCGTTATGAGTATTATATACGACGAAATGCCAGTGGCACTTCAAAATGACGTTCGAGAGTTGGACGTACAACTAGTTCCTAATCAATTGGATTTTACTTGTCAAAATGAACACTAAAGCCTTCCATATTGGAGTAGATTAAAGAGGTCCAACAAGGAGATAGTATATGTGAAGATTTTAAGATAAATCCGACACTGGCAAATTATAAGGATTATTCTTTATCTGCTGATGGAATAGTAAAGTATAAAGGCAGATGGTATGTGACTTATGACTAGCAATTACAGGTAGCGATCTTACTAGAGGCTCCTTCTTCAAGCTTCTCTATCCATCTTGGGTGCAATAAAATGTACAAAGATCTCAAAGCACATTATTTTTGGCCAACAATGAAATATGACATTGCAGAATATGTGGGGTTATGCCATATTTGTTAGCAAGTGAAGGCAGAATATCAACGACCTGGTGGAATATTTCAACCGTTGCCGATACCTGAATGGAGTGGGAGCACGTTACTATGGATTTTGTTACTCGTTTACCCAGGACCGCCAAAGGGAATGAAGCAATATGAGTACTTGTTGATAGACTGACCAAGGTTGCCCACTTCTTAGCTGTACAGATGACCTACAAAATGAACCAATTTGCAAATCTGTATATTAGAGATTGTACGATTACATGGTGTTCCGATCTCCATTGTCTCCGATCGGGATCCATGTTTCACCTCGGCATTCTGGAAAAGTTTGAATAATGCTATGGGTACCGAATTAAAATTTAGTACTGCTTTTCATCCATAAACTGATGGTCAGAGTAAAGGACAATCTAGACACTTGAAGATATGTTGCGAGCCTGTGTGCTAGACTTTCAAATTGGATAGGGAAAGATATTGTCGTTAGTGGAATTTGCATACAACAATAGTTTTCATGCCACAATTGGAATGACACCTTATGAGGCATTAGATGGCAAGAAGTGCAGATCTTCTTTATATTGGGGTGAAGCGGGAGAAGTTAAGTTTTTCGGCCCTGATATTGTACAACAAACTGCTAAATCTATTGCTTCAATCCGACAACGAATGCTTGCAGCTCAAAGTCATACGAAAAGCTATGCAAATCATTGTCAAAGAGACTTAGAATTTGGTGAAGGAGATTTGGTTTTTTTAAAAATATTGCCTTTTAAGGGAATAGGAATAGAGATAACAATATCGCACGAAAAGTTAGATCATCTAATTCACCCCATCTTAAGTGTGCATCAATCCTACACTTTTAGCTCTAAATCTGAAACTATTTCCTTGAAAATTGTCAAGTGTTCTTCAGTAGAAGTACCTTCTATCAACTGCTGAAAATAAATTTTTTGTTTCAAATGCAACTTGCTAGTTAGGATTTTCTTCATACATAGATACTCCAATTTTAAACATAATGCAATAACATTTTTCCCTTTTAGATGTCTTGCAAAATTTAATTTGACAAATCCAAATATATAAAAAATGAGGTTTTTTTATTCTTATGAAATTTCTCCTCATTCAAAGATTAGGGCATTTTATCGAGGTTAAGCAAGGCATTGTCTAAAACTTTTATACGAGTATATTTCACGTATTCACCTGCCATAACAAAAATCGTGTGTTCCAATCCAATAACCAGATATCATACTTTATCGAACATATTGCACCAAAAAATATGACTGAAAATAAAATATTCGACCCAAAAATTTGAAATATCAATCTCTATCAAATTCGTCCAAAATAAAATTAGATCTCAACAAAATATTCCCCAAAAATATCATACTGAATAATTTGAACCGTGAAATCTCCCATACCTGAAAAAAAAAACCCAAAAAATCTAAACTGTGGCGTTGCTGGGTTTCTTCTTCACTGGTGATGACTGAACAAATCATGGCGTCGATGACGGATGGCAGAATGCAGAGGACCAACGGTTGGCAGATTGACTTCTTCACAATGCACGGATTCTACGTGCGGCGGACGGAAAGTGGACGATGGTTCTTTGTGGTTGGCCGTTTCTGAAAGGATGGATCGGAATAGATTGATAATTCATAGTAGATGCGACAGATCAGAGGGCAAGCATCATCGGCTTCTGAACGGAGAACCCGTCTTCTTCCTCTGAGGGACGGTAACGACGGCTTCTGATAGGAAAGGTTGTTGCTTGCTTGATCGGCGGCAGTAGGACGAGCGGGTTGGTGGGAGCGTGTTCTAAACGGAAGGCAGCGGTGGCCAGCAGCTTCTAGGCGGTGGTGCGGGGCAGTTTGTCAACGACTGTAAAACTTCTTCCTCAAGATTTTCTCCTTCACGGCGAAGGAGAAAGACACTATCCTTTTTTTTTCGTCTTTTTCATCAAAACGCAATTTTTAAAATTCGAAACTCGTAACTAAAACTCTCAATCTTGTTCTAAACCAATTGTTGAAAATCCAACATTTTTTGGAAAACCCCTATCGAAAAAGCATGAACACAACATAATTTTACCGTATTAAAATCAAGATACAACAAATTTTTATGACTCAATTATATATTAACAACATCAATGCAATGTTGACTCGGCAAGATCTAAATAGAATTCATGTTACAAAACACTCTAATAGGTCCATATTATAATATCAAATATTATGTTACAAAAAACTCTAATAGTTTCATATTATAATAACAAATATTATGCCACACTAACCAACGTTGGGATCAATGCTTGGTTTGTTTAGCGGTCGACCGCAGCAACGTACATATTCAAATTGCAACAATTCTGGCAATCAACTTATGGCATAGGTTATTTGATCAAAAAATTTACTGATGCAAAATTCTCCAATTTGAGTGGTCGACCTTAAGCTAAATTGAACATCCACAAATTGTACAAATTCGATGGTAAAATGATTTATACTTTGACTCAATCAATGGGGCACAAAGTGTGGTTGGCCACAAATATTATAGATTTATTTTCTTCAATTTTTCTAGAAGGTTTCCATGGTTGGAGAAATAGGTAGGGAAATAATTCAAGTGAAAAACATAAATGCCAAATTCTTAGGCAAACTCAATCCATACATGATGCAACGAAAATCAACCAAGAGGTACAATTAATTCAGCGACAACAATAGATTATCCTCAAACTTTTGCTGGATGAAAGGAATCTTCAAAATACGAAATATCCAAGTTGTCAAATAGTCACCAATGAACTTCCCACAAGAATTACAAACTCACCTTCAATGGACCGAGTCATTGGACCCTGTACAACATCACAAATTGCCAAGATATTCTTAAACAATGTGCCAAAAGACTTAATAAGTGCTTGGAAATGTAGCTATGTTGTATGACGACAAACACCGCAAGGAGATGCATTTCAAAGTGTGGGTGATTGGGTGTTATTAAGGATTCATCCATGTAGGCAGCAATCTATAATTGGGAGAGTCAACAACAAATACTCAGAAATGCAGTAGGTGAAGCTTATAAGCTGGATCTTTCTACTTCACCACATATTCATCCAATACTCCATGTCTCTCTACTTAAGAAGAAATAGGAGACAAAGACTTACCAGCTCAACAGCTGTAGGACATCACCCTATTATCGAAGGACAATGTTACTAACAAGGGTGTCACTCAGTGGTTGATCCAGTGGGAGGAACAAACTTTGTCGAAGGTGACCTAGGAAGAAGCTGAGGAGATATTTATGTAAACTTAATCTTTATCGATCTAACATGCTTTTAGAACAAAAGTTGAATAATTTAGATCAAAATGCGGAAATTCAAAATACCTCCAGCCATTGACGATAAAATAAGGATAACTGTTTTCTTTCCTTGAAGAATCGCTTCTAAACCTTTCTGTTCTCAAGCAATGGTCTAATTTCCGTATGAGAATAGAGGGCTTAGGAAACCTTCAAATTAACCCTCTTTTATAACTCTTTACATTAAAGAGTTATAAACTGAAGGGTGCAACATGGAAGGTTGCCTTAATAGTGACTGTTGAAAAATTGGACCATACCTTATGATAATTGTAACAAATCCAAAAGCCATATTGGATTGCACAATTTCCAATATTCTCCCACTTAGTCTATATTTTTCATATTTCTTTAATAAGTAAACACAACACATGAATCATGGCAATAGATTCTCTTAATGAAATTGAGTATTACCTTCCATGTATCATAATGCATTATGTTCCTTCTTTAATGTCCATAAACTTAATGAATAAACCTTACGTTTATTCTAGATCCAAACTTTATTTATGTTTCTAAAAAATAAACATGCTCATGTAATAAAACAAACATGAGAAAACATCACAGAGTTTTATTTAAATACTTGTTCTTTCAACGAATTACATAAGGGATACAAGTCCCATGTTTTGTACATGATCCTTAAATTTTGACGATGGCATGCCTTTTGTCAAATGATCAGCTAACATCAACTTAGAGCTTATCTACTCAATGACCATTGATTTATCCTTAAAATATTCTCTTATGGCTATGTACTTTATGTCTATGTGTTTGATTCGACTACCACTTTTATTATTCTTAGCTATAAAAACAGCAGCTAAGTTGTCATAGTACAACCTCAATGGCTTAGCAATTGAATCCACAATTCTAGGCTTGGTAATAAAACTCTTCATCCATACACTATGCAATGTAGTCTCAAAACATGAAATGAACTATGTTTTTATAGTGGAAGTAGCAGTTAGCGATTGCTTTGCACTCCTCCATGACACTGCTCCACTTGCTAACATAAAAATGTATCCAGAAGTTGATTTATAAGAATCAAAACAACAAGTAAAGTCTGAATCGGAATAGCCAATCACTTCCAAATCATTATTCCGTCTATATATAAGCATGTCGCCCTTTTGTAACACCCCGACTTTTTATGGGAATACAGTAAATATAATTGGAACGTAATTTTGGAATACTCAAATTAACGGGGTGTTACTGAGAACGTAACCGATAGATTATTAAATTACAAAAATTTATCAAATAGTAATTGATAGAATTAATAACTTTAAATTAAATTTGTAATAATTGTTAAGTGATATTGGGATAAGTCGTGAGTCGGGGCTTTGGGTCGATTAATATGTTGTACGTATATTCGACATATAAAATACATATTTAACATTAATTTATGTAACATCATTTATGTAAGGAAATGTTTAACTAAATTAATGGACTATAATTAAATAGGGGTGTTCAAAACCGAACCGAACCAAAACCGATCAAAAAATAAAAACCGAATAAGTTTTTTTTTATTAAAAAAACCGAATAAGGTTCTCTTTTGTAAGAACCGAGTGTTTTAGTTCGGTTACAAAAACCGAAACCGAACCGCATAAATACATTTATAGTGTTTTTCTGTTTTTGAAGTTCTATATTCGGTCATTCGTGCCTCAGCCTCTAAAATGATTTTAGCTCCAAAAGACCTAATAACTATTTTTTGGACAAAATTTTGTTTTGAAAAGAGAAGAGGAAGAATAATTTTGTTATTATTAATTATGTTTTTATAATTTTTATACAATTTTTATTATAATATTTGAAAAAAAAATTAATAAAGAAAAAACCAAAACCGAACCGAAACCGGAACCAAGATTTTAAAACCGAAACCGACTCGGTTCTGATTTTTCTAAAACCGATTCCGGTTTTGTAATTTTAAAACCGAAACTGACTAGTTTGGTTTGATTTCACATCAAAACCAAACTGAACCGAACCGAACCGTGAACACCCCTATAATTAAATAAGGAATTTAGAAATTTAAAAAGAAAATCAATTTAATTAAGGGGATAAGAAATTAGGTTAAGCTTTTAAGAGGGAGAATGAGAAATTAGAGAGCGAGAGAGGGAGGCAGAGAACCGAGAGGAAGGAGGGCGATCGGGAGAGGAGAGATCGGTTGCAAGCGAGAGGCTCAATCGGGAGACGGCGATGACGGCGACGTGGGCAAGCTCGGGACGGCGACCTGCAACGCCGTTCGATGTCTGGCGATCTGTTCCGGGGTGGCACGACGACAGAGAATTCGGCGTTCCGAGCCGCAAACTGACGACTGTGAGTCGTCGTGCGCCTCGTCCAGCAATCTCCCGAGCTGGGGTTTCTGCTTGGTTCAAGCACTCCAAGGACCAGCAGCATTGACAACTCCAGATCTCAGGAAGAGGAGGGAGCAGCCATTGACAGGTGTTGCAACCGTGGTTTCGAGTGATTTCGGGGTAAGGATTTTCCTTCTCTGCTGCTTGTGGATTTTTGGGTATTGACTGTTGGAGTGTTTGTATGATGGATTTGATCTTGTGGCTGGAGGAGCTGGAATGATTGACCGAACATTGGAGCTATTGTTCTCGGGTCCTCCAGGTTGTGTCCGTGGGTGTGCAGCAGGTATCAAAAAGACGAAGAAGAATAATGATGGAGTGTGAATGCATGATTAAATCGATGTAAGAAAAATGGGGTGTTTTGACCATTGAGGCCTTACACCACAAGTATGGGTGGGTGAGTTTAGTGTTCATGTTGGTTAAAATGCTTACCGTTAGTATGCTATGCTTTCTCTTGAATGACTTATGTGCCAATTCTGAATTATCTCTTTGGGTGTTCCTTCATTGCAGCTTGCAAATCATATTTTGTAACTTTTAGTTAAGCTCTGTGATATTCCCTTAGCATTAGCATGTCGTTTCTTAGTGCTATGATTAGTTACTTGTAGATGCTATTAGTTGATAAACAAAGGTGGAAAAGTATAGAGTTAAAACAGAGAATGTTAAGGTGAGGATGAGATAAACATAAATGAATTATGATATACTCTACTGCCGTTAATATTATTATTGTGGTTTATTTCCCTAATCGCTATTCATTGTATAATTTTGTTAAGTAACTAGTTTAAATGTTCTATAGTAGATAAATAATAAACCGAGCAAGTTCAACTTAATTAGGGTCATTTGTTTGTTTAAGCATGTTTAGCAATTTAACATGTCAATTGATTAGCACTTCTCAATTTTAGGAACTAAGTCTGTTAATCAACCAGCATGTTAATGTTAACCAATTAGAATCTAATCTGTAATTATTGTTCCAGCATGTTATCTAACTAGGGAAATCATCTAACTTAATTGAGTATGAGTAAAACTAACTAACAAACATGTTTAGGGCAATTCAACTAGGTTGATTAACTAGTGTCTTCTTATTGAGCATGTAGTTACTTAGAGAAAATTTACTAGTATGATAAATTGACTATTGTGTGCCACATTAACTAATTAGCATGCTTAATATATGAACTAGTATGTTTAAGTAGCTTGTACAAACTAAATAACAACATGATAATGATATTTAGTAAACATGTTAATTAACGAGGTTAACTAATTAAACACGATTTCTATTGAGCATGTTAACTATATTTTTATAAGCTTGTCGATTAGTTAAGTAGATTTAAGTAACTAATCCTAATGTTAATGTGATGAATAATTAAAGCATGTTAATTAATCAACTAGTTGAGCATGCAATTAGCTAGGATGACAATAATTGTATGAGTACGAACATGTAATTGACGAGAGATCAACCAACAATTAAAATAATCCATGAGCATGTAAGTTTATTAGAATAACCAACTAGATTAATATAATCTGACATTGAGCATGTAATTGATTTAGATAATCAATTTAGTTTATGATTCGTTGTATGTTCGCTATTTAAATTCTAGTTTACAATCGTTTCCTACTGTACCCTTGAATTATAATTGTTGTGTGCTTTCATTTCCAGTCTCCCTATTATATGCGTACTTCAATTTCATAATCGATGCTTTACTTTATTAGAGAGTATGATGATGAGAGAGATGAAAAGAGAATGAAGTGAACGTGAAATAGTTAAGAGTCCCACTCATTACACAAATGAATGTTTTATAATTGTTTTTGTTATTATCTTCTTGGTATTGCTCATGATTTAGATTTAGATTTCACGTCCTTAGCATGTTAGTTTCTTTAAACTAAAGTAAGATTAGTTAGTTAAGATAATAACATGTAACAGCCCTAAGAGCATATTAATTTATTATGATAACTACTAGAACAATCACCTAGAATGATAAATATAGGAAGCATAAAAATGGACTAGGGAATTAAATAGAAGAACTGGTATATTAATTAATAGTATTGTGTTCTAACAGTTCAAGTATGCCTTCCATGTTTAAATTCATGTATATAGTTCTAATTGGTTGTTCAATTGGTATTACTTGTCTTGCGTACGCTTTCAATTACTATTACTTGTATGCGCAATTTTAATTATAGTTACCTTTAATTACTTATATGTGCACTTCAATTATGACGAATGTTATGTTAAAAGTATCATGCATCATGCTAGATTAAGAATGTATGGTCATGCATCATATTAATAGAAACCAAGTAGAAAATACTCCGAAGGGGTAGTACTCACATGGTGAGGAAAGTAAAATGATAATGAAAAGACAAAGGAAATGAATGAAAAGAAAAGGGAGTTAGGAGGCGGATGGGTAGCGGTCCTAGCTTGACAATTAAGAAATGCCTCTACCATATCAGGAACAGGATCTAGTTGTCCATAGGAGGTTAGGTCCGACCCATTATACCATCCCATACGGGTTCTTCTAATCTCCAACTCAAAGTACGAGTAAAGAAAGAAAGAAAGAAAGAAGGGAAACGTAAACGAAAGAATTGGTTTGGGTGGTCCTCATTCCAAATGAATTAAAGAGAGACATTTCATAATTGCATTCCCCTTTTTTCTTACTAAGTCCTTTGGACTTACAGTTGCTTGTAGTGTAGATGTAGGTATTAATACGCTATGAGGAACGCATGGACTAGGAGTAGCGAAAGATAAAGAACAAACAATAGCAAGCAGGGATAATGAGTTTACATGTCGAGGGATGCTCACGGCTAGCCAGACATAGTGGTAAAAGAGAAATATTTTTAATTAAGTTGTAATTAACATAAGTTTTATTTAAAGTGTATTTAAATTGGTTAGTCTTTTCATTCAAATGATTAATGTTTCAGTTAAGTTTCTAAATGATGATTTTAATTACGCTTCCGCTATATTTTATAAATGATGATTTTATTCACGCTTCCGCATAAGTCTTTACTAAAGGAGATTTTGTATCGAGTTTTACAAATGGTTGGTAGCGATTCGGTTAATGTCGCACTCTGATTTGTTTTAAAATGAAAATTTAAATTTTTACGCATTTTTAAATGATTTATGAAAATCCAGGTCGTTACACCTTTGTCCCGTGAACGTACCTCATAACCTTCTTAGCAGCTATCTAGTGGTCAATGCCTTGATTACTCTGATATCTTCCTAACATTCCAATTGCAAATGCAATGACAGGTCTAGTGCAAACCTGAGCATACATAAGGCTTCTAACAGCTAAAGCATATGGAATGTTTTTCATTCGCTCCCTCTCAAGATCATTCTTCAGGCACTGGTTCAAATTGAACTTGTCACCCTTAACGATGGGAGCTACACTAGGTGAACAATCTTTCATCTTGAATCTTTCTAAAACTATATTGATATAGGCTTTCTAAGAGAAACCCAAAATACGTCGAAATCTATCTCGATGTATCTTAATTCCTATAACAGAGGATTTATCACTCATATCCTCCATATCAAAGTTTTGAAAGCGAAATTGTTTCACTTCATGTAACAATCCTTTGTCATTAGTAGCAAGCAAAATATCATCCACATATAAAATTTAAAAACAAATCTTACTTTCATTGACCTTAAGGTATATAAATTGATCCATAATGTTTTCTACAAAACCAAATAAAGAAATAACATCATGAAATTTTAAATAACACTGGCGAGAAGCTTGTTTCAGTCCATATATGGATTATTTAAGCTTGCAAACTAAATGCTCACATTCACTAGAGGAAAATCTTTCAAGTTGTTTCATATAAACCTCTTCCTCTAGATCTCCATTTACAAATGTCATTTTCACATCCATTTGTTGCAACTCAAATTTGAAATGTGCAACTAATGCAAGAATGATACAAAGAGAATCTTTCTTAGATACATGATAACAAGTCTCCTTGTAGTTGATTCCTTCCTGTTGCGTGAATCGTTTAGCTACGAGTCTAGTTTATATCTCTTAATATAGCCTAATGAGTCTTTCTTAATTTTAAAGACTCATTTACACCCTATGGCTTTTACACCGATAGGCAACTTAACAAGATCCTAAACTTTATTAGAACTCATAGAATTCATCTCATCTTTCATACCATTATACTATAAATTTGATTCCTTATAACTCATAGCTTGTGAAAATGTTTCAGGATAATTTTCAACTCCAATGTTATAGTCCGATTCTTGTAAATACACAACGTAATTACTAGAAACTGCTGATTTCTTTTCTCTAGTAGATCTCCTTAATATTGTTTCTACATCTTCTTGAGAAACATGTTGCTCAATTCATTGATCAACAATTTCAGGTATTTTCTCAAGAACTTGATCTACTTAATTATTATCAACGATTTGTGGAGCTTCAATGATTGATTGTTCAGCACTCAATTGGTCTTGAGGAGTGTCATTAATACAAATCAATTATCACTTGATGTATATGGCTGAACATCAACGTGTTCTCTTTCAAGAACAATGTCTTAAAATCGATCACTCTCACTAATCAAGTGATTCTCAAGAAATTTAGCATTTCTTGATTCCACAAATCTAGTACTATAAAATAGGTAATAGAATCTATAACCTTTAGACTTCTCGTTATATCCAATGAAATATCTGCTAATAGTCCTTAGGTCTAGTTTCTTTTCTTGTGGATTATATATTCTTACTTCAAACGGACATTCCCATATGCATATATGTTGTAAACTCGGTTTCCAACCTTTAAACAACTCAAATAGCATTTTAGAAACAACCTTTGTTGGAACTCGATTTCATATATACACATTCGTCTTAAGAGCCTCAGTCCACAAGAAATCTAGAAGTTTGGAGTTGATACGTGAACGCATCTTGTTGCCTGTATAGATGCATTGCTCACTTCCCACTTGCTTCCTTAGATTTCTCATACCCTACAAGGTATTTGAAATATGGATTGTAGAACTCGAATCAATCCACCATGTGTCACAAATAGAATTAACTATATTAGATTCAAAACAAACAAATGAGATTAATATACCTAATTTCTCTAGCCAACCCTTATGTTTGGTGCAATCTTTCTTTATGTGTCCCTTCTTATTATAGAAGAAACACCTAGATTCCTTCTTGATTCTACCATTGATTCCACCATCTTGGACAGGTATTTTACCTTTTGCTTTATTTTTGGTCTGCTGCTGGCTTTTTACTTGTGTTGCCACATATGCAGTTTCACCCATTTCCATAGCCAATCTCCCTTACTCTTGAACACACCAGGTCAATTACTCATTGATAGACCATTTATCTTTATGTGTGTTGTAGGATATTTTGAAGGGTTTGTATGTTTGTGGAAGAGTGTTCAAAATATAATGCACAAGAAAAGAGTTAGACAAGTCAACCTCAAGTGTTTTGAGCTGAGCTACAATGTCCCTCATTTGCATTATATGCTCACGTACACCTTTCACTAATGTGAGCCTCAATGATGAAAACTTCATTATCAAGGTGCTTGCAAGTGCATTTCTGAAGTCTCAAATTGTTGATTAATAGACTTCGGCAATTCTTTGACATTCTTATGCTCACCAATCGAACCTCGTATACTAGCACATATCTTAGTCATTATATACATAATGCTGAGGCGATTAAATTGCTCCCAACGTTCACTAAGAATAAGATCTTTTTTAGTGCTAGTAGGACTAATAATTGACTCATCTTTCCTGATAGCATAATCGATGTCCATAAGCCCCATTTTGAGAAGAATCTTCTCCCTCCATGACTTATAGTTTTCACCATTTAATTCAGGAACATCACATTTAAAATCAGAGAAATTACTAATATTTGTAGTTGCAAAAATAAATAAAAATGCTTATCATCCATAATATGAGATTAACAACATAAATCATGTTTTACCAATATAAATCATGCTCAAATAATTATAAATCAAGTGACATAAAACTTACATGTAGGCTAAAGTTTTAATTCAATAAGATTCATATAACTTTATGATAAAACTATTGAATTATGTTCATTTTCTTAATATATGTGGGTAAATTAAGAAATATAATCTAATATTTTATCCTAATTAATTATACAAATATAATAGAAATTCCTAGAGCACAAAATCCATTATATTCATGTAATTAATCACAATAAATACTATTATATGATCCTTAAAACTTTAGGTATAAATTTGGATAACTAAAGATATTATGGCTACTCAACAATTAATCAAAATTATACGGATCATTCAACATTTGAATTAATTCACTAGAAATATTTATATTAAAACCATAAATTATGAATGTAAATTAATATTAACAATAAAATTATTCATTTATTTTATTTGACATTTTCTACAATATTACAATATTAACCATTTAAATCACAATAGCTACAATTAAACTTTATATTTTATAAGTAATAATCTATTACCATTAATAAATTAGTAAACATATAATGTCAACATAAAGAATCTGGCAGAGTGTTACCCATCCTGCCCAACACCTTTAAGTCCTAGATTCGAATCCCAGGATGCAACTTGATTACACTTTTTAATTAAAAACATAATATATTTAATTTAAATCCAAAATCTTTCAATAATAGAATTTTGGTTGAGTGGCAATCCACTCATTCAGGTCACCAAGTGGTTGCGTGTTTGACTCCTGAACAGGCGCAATTTTCACATAAATATCACGGTAAACTTTAAAAATCACAATTTTCAAAACTTTACGTTGGAAAAACGTCAAGACGGAGGCTTTAATGGCTCTGATACCAACTGTAAATTTAATCTTTATAGATCTAACATGCTTTTCGAACAAAAGCTGAATCATTTAGATCAAAACGCGGAAATTTGAAATACCTCCGACCATTGACGATATAACAGGGACAACTGTTTTCTTTCCTTGAAGAATCGCTTCTAAATCTTTCTATTCTCAAGCGATGATGTAATTTTCGTATAAGAATAGAAGGCTTAAAGGACCTTCAAATTAACCCTCTTTTATAACTCTTCTCATCAAAGAGTTATAAAGTGAGGGGTGCAACATGGACGGTTACCTTAATGGTGACCGTTGAAAAATTGGATCATACCTTATGATAATTGTTACAAATCCAAAATCTATATTGGATTGCACAATTTCCAACAATTTAGTGTGGAGAGGGCAGGACCCAGCCTTGAAGCCGTGAGGAGCAACCAAGAAGAGAAACCCAATCCGTCGAGAGGGCTATCGTTGCCCAGGTCTCAGACCATGGGGAGCGACTCAGAAGAGGAATTCGCGGTGCGGTTCAAATAAAATCTAGCGATGCAAAACTCAAAATTCAATAAATTCCTCTTCTGAGACGATAATATTATACTGAAAAACAAATTGATTAAATGATTGTGACCCAAATATTATCTACGTGACAACATTTGTCCTAATATTACACTTTTTGGGCTTGAGAGAGCATTTAGAAAGAAGATCACAACTAAATATAAATCATAACTACAATATAACCATAACTAATTCCATGTAAATCACAGAAAAGAATGATCAACTCCAACACAGAAAAGAATCAAAAGAATTACAAACAACACCACTTGCAGTAAAACTCTATATCTGCAGGAAAAAAATGAAAGAATATGATGACACATTGTCCCTACCTATGTCAAATACTGAATCTTTTTTCTGTGTTCAAGAATAAAACAATGGTGTGAAAGAAGAAGAAATGTAATGAAATGAATCAGGTCTGAGAAAAAGACGACGAGCTTCCAGCAACCTGTAATGGCGTCCATGCAGATACAGTATACAGAGGTTGCTCTTCCCAATTTATAGTCAATGCTCCTCCTACCTCTTCCACTGGCTTGCTAACATTATAACTCTCACAAGAATACATCTTCAGCAGAATTTTGGTCTGAATCAGTTCCCTCTCTGAAATCCCACTGCACTTGAACCCATTTTCCTCCATAGTTTTCTTCCATTTCTTGAACATCTCGTGCCTCTCGAACCTCTCTGAACCCTCGCAAGCAATCACATTCCTAATCTCCATTCCAAACATCTCTTCTATTTTGTTTCTGACAGGACTATCGGGTGGAAGGATCAAATCAAAAGAGTCGAAAATGGCAGAATAGTATTTCAGTGAGTTGGAGACTCGGATCTCTAAATTCGGGTCGTTGTGATATGCCTCTTGCTCTGCAATTAGGACAGTTGAAGGATTTGTGCTTCTGATTAGTCCTAGAAAGTCTCTTATGGCTCTGCCATTGCCATCATAGAGCATTTTATGCAGCTGGAAAACACAATTTACAGTCACACATTCTTGTTCTTTGACATGCAGCATCCATAGCCGGACATCTTCGAGCCTGTCAACGACCGGGTGAAACTCGAATGGCAAATTCAACGCCTCGGCAAACCCAGAAAGCCGCTCACCTGTCTCGCTCAATTCCTGCTTCGACTCGCCCACTCCAGTGACCCTCACATGGGTAGGTGGATTTGGTCTTGAGGCTAAACTTTGAAACAAGCTAGGCCATTGAAGACCTTGCTTAATCTCAAAATCTATGATGTGAACTCTGTCTTTCCCTTCAAAAGCTCTTAAAATTACCTCATTTGATGTGAAATGGATGAACTTCGGAATCGGGCTGACCTGGTTTAGAAGCCTTAGGGCAGTGCCTGGATCGTCCTCGACCCGCTCAAAATCTCGAGGGGTCGTTATGTGAAATATGTGCGGCCATAGCCGCGAGACTCGTAGGGCCAAGGCTTCCGTATAGTAAGAAACAAGTCGCCTTATTGAAGATCCTTGAGGAGAAGCAAGTTCTCCTAATCTATCCATCAGATGATTGATCAATGCAATGTTTTTCGATCTGATCGCTTCCACGCAAGCCGCTAGCAAGCTGACAAGTTCGAACCCTTCTTCCTCTCCTCGATTTTCTGTAAATTCTTCAGCTTCCAATCTAGAACCTTGAAATAATGAATATGGATTTCTTCTAGATCCATTTCCAACTTCTTCTTCTCCGGATTTCTCCTTTACCCTAAGAACCAAGCTTTGATTTCCAGACGAAGTACTTGAATCGGAAGCGTCTTTCACCGGGCAATGGCTGGCTTCCCCTCCTTCCTTCTCTCCAAATTCAGTTATTTTGTTCACACCAGATTCCACCCAAGGCGAGGAAATGACTTCACTAGGAACAAAGCAGACATTTTGAGGGTGACTGAAACCAGGCTGGAACCAAAAATTAGCACCACCGAATTGCCCAAAAATCAAATCATCTTCATCGTCTCCATTTTTGCAGCTTCCCCTTTTCTTCCTCTTAGCTCTGCTCACGTAGACTTCTTCTTCTTCTTCTTCTTCTTCTTCTGCAAATCTCTTCAAGTTCTTCCCTTTCTCCCAATATTCACCGCCGACCTCTCTCCGAGCTTCTGAAAATGGCGTTTGAACGCTTGTTGTAGCTAAAGGAGGTAACCTGATATTCTGTTTGAGAGAGCAACTGCTGGGTTTTGAATCGATCGTCTTCTCCACTGAGAGCCCAACTGGCCTGATGGGCTGCGAGCGTGATGTCTCTTTGCGTGTGAAACTAGTGCATGGTAAATCCAATCGCTGCGTGTTCATCGAAGGTAACTGGAAATGGCAAGCCTGAAACTGCGCTGCTGCTTCGCTCCTCAATCTATGCCTCGGCGACAGTAATGTTGAACTAGAACACCCAGCCAACATTCTCTACAGATTTCCTATTTTCTTTCTTCTTTTTGTTTTTTAACTTCAATTCACCCACCCACCCTATTTTCTTTCTATATGTGTGTGTTCCTTTTGTTAATCTAGAGAGAGAGAGAGAGAGAGAGAGAGAGATTGTGAAAGTTGTAAGAAAACAAGAGAGATAAAATCCAGGAAGAAAAGTAGGAATCCGATGAAAAGAGAAAAATATGAGAAATATGAAATCAAGTAAAAGCTTTTCACTAGATTGAGTGATCTGTTTGTTTGATTATGGTGAATATATTTCTAAAACAGTAAACAGAGCAATCTAATTCCCACCCCAAAAGAATGAAAGAATTGAACAGCAAAAGAATCAAAGAACTACCAGAGAAAAACAATCATCGGATTCCAGAATGTTCAAAGAAAAATCATTCGAAAGAGATGTAGTTTGTCTTCAGAACTGAAGGGACGCCATTAATGGAAAGGAGGAAACATACTTGCTCAAGTTTATGGCTGAAACTCAGATGACTTTGCAGAACCAGATCAGCAGTTGAAGTGAGGAACACTTCCATCAAAACCAAACACCAACCGGAAGAAACACAAGCGAATTACGAAGCTTCAGAAATCTCCGAAAAAACCAGCGAGCGAATAAGAAGAATGCTTTTATATACTGAATTGCCTTCGATCCAGAGCTGTCTCCATCACTGTTCGGCCCTTTTACTTTTGCCTCCCCTCCTCCTGCTCTTCTTCTGATTTGATATTAACAAAGCATCGAAAAAAACAAGAGCAAGACTTGGGGAAAGAAAGCTGATTTCTCAGCCGTGAGATCCTCATCGGACGGTGGAGAATGAGAATCTATGTGACCGTTGGGATGTGTCGGTACTATATGACCGTTATAAGAGAGGGAGTTGGAGTACGGCGGGGGATAAGAAAGTGGGGCCCACTTTGTTGCTTCTATCCTCCCTCCCCTTCGACCGTTGGGTGACGGAATCATTTTGCCACTGGTTCATCAAGTGACTTGGGGCCAACCTTAGAATTTGGAGTTAAAAAAGCATAGCTCTCCAAATATGAGTTAAACCAGCTGGCCTTCAAAAAGCTATTTACAGTAGTTATTCACGGTGTGGTTTGGTTTGGCTCCAAAGTCAGTCTCACTCTGCCTACCCCTCCTCTAAGCCGCATGTGAGATTATAATATAAAAATAAAAAGATATGATGAAGAAGTTCTTCTTTATCACTTAAAACATTCAAATTCTTATTTTGATGAACCGAAAAAAAATATTAAAAAGCTTATATTCAATTCGTTTTCAAAGAAGTTAAATTACTCGATGTGTTCAACTCATTAAAAATATCATAAAAAGCATACTTACAATTATGATATAAATAATGTCATTACCAAATAAGTTAGAGCTTTCAAGATGTGAACATACATTAATTGTATAGAATTTTCAACTTATATTTTTATAAATATATATATTTTTATTAATTTTTTTTACCAGTAACTAATAATTTTAAGGATAAAGTGCAATTTACCTCTTGACACATAGGGTAATATACTCATAGCATCTTAAAGTTTATTTTTGTTCCCAAAACAAACAATCGTATCAACTATGAATGATTCACACATTCAACGCGAAATGGAGGCTCTGTAAATTGATATGATACCAAATTATGTGAAACAAAGGCTCTGTAAATTTCTCTGATATCAAATGATGCAAAACCAAAAACTCGGGAAATAAAGAAACAGAAATTGATGGACGTCTCTTAGGAAAAACAAACGTCCTTAACACAAGGGTCTTTTGAAATTTGGATGCCTAAGAGAAGAGGAAATCATGGACATGGCAATCAAGGATATTAATAAGGAAATGAATATTCGGAAATAAGGTAATGGTTATCCACAATAGCAATGACGCTTTCGCTGATAGGATTTGTAATATCCAGAAACTTGTAGTTTACTCAATATGAATTATGTATGAAATATGTTTGGTAATGATAATATGCGTGGGAATGATAAAATTTGAATGGTTGTTGAAGTCATTGGTTGTTTGAATTATGTTAAATGAATTTGTACTGTGAAAGGTGTTTTATGGCTTTTGGAGAAGAGAAATTTTCAATGTTGAGGCTAGTTTGGTATATCTGCGATCGACCAATTATATTGGTTTGGTCGATCAGACTTAAACAAGTAAAATATAGATGCTCTTAGGCTATTTTGCGGCCGACCAATTATATTGGTTTGATCAATCGGACTTAAACAAGTAAAATTTAGATGCTCTTCGGCTGTTTTGTGGCTGACCAGAAATATGTTAGCGGTCGACCAGAAACATGACAAATTGAAATATGTGATTCTCTTATGGTTTTGTGGTCGATCAACAGTGAGAATTTGGTCAATCGGAATTATGACGAAATGGAATAGTTGAGCCTCAGGTAAATTTGTAGTTGACCGGCATTGAAAAAGTGGTCGACGTGTAATATGAAAAGTCACCAAAAATTAGATACAATGTTATGTTTTAATCGATTAATGGAGGGGGAGGCTTGCCAGTGCACGTCCAACTGAATTGCACCTCCAACTTGATACTTGAGAAAAATTTGTTTAAGAAATAAGAAGGTTAGAAAGTGAGGTTCAAAGAGAAGAAGAAGAGATCCACAATATCGATGAAGAGCTCTCAAAGGAAGGAACTCTCTCCCTCTTGGAATTTTGAAGGTATCAAAAGTTTTCTTTATAATTTTTATGAATTTTATAAGATTATGGAAGTAGTGATGGAGAGAAGAAAAAAATGAAGAAATAATGTAATCAGGTGGTTAAGTTGTTTGATGTATGTTGCCTATCTTCACGAAATTTTTAAGTAAAATCAAGCAAGTATGTTTGTCGCAGCCTGCCTTGTGAAGGTCAGGAAAGGCCCAAGTGTAGTCAGACGTATATCAGTGGGGGTGCACAATTCTACATCGCTTGGGAGAGTAAAAAATGCATGGTTTATAAGTAGGGTTCCCCTCCCTACCTAGTAGAGGTGAAGCCCAGTTCTGTTCGAACTGGGTAACTGAACCAAACCAAACAATGGTCTGTTCGGTTTGGTTTTAATAAGAAAAAACATTAGGTCATAACCAAACTGAACCGAACCAAAAATTTCGGTTCAGTCCTCAGTTCTGCGAAGTGAAAAATTGTGAAACCCAAACCGACCCGATCTCTCTCCCTACTTCGAGCCTTGCGCCAGTGAACAAAAATAATATTGCGCCAGTGAATAAACCCTTGAACAACTTTCTGCGCTAAATGATTTTACTATTAAAGAACCAACTTTACTTGACCCTACAACCTTTTTTTACAAAATAATATTGTCGTCTGTGTTTCGTCTAAACTAGCCAACAATTTCTTACATTTACTAACATGCTTGTTCAAGTTTGAAGTCCCATTTTTTACTGGATGACAT